>JAVDPK010002281.1:423927-435006 GCA_034780415.1 Cichlasoma orientale | reverse complement strand
TGTGTGTGTGTGTGTGTGTGTGTGTGTGTGTGTGTGTGTGTGTGTGTGTGTGTGTGTGTGTGTGTGTGTGCTGCAGAGCTCGGGCTCAATGCTGAGGTGACGGAGTTGTTAAATGAGTGTGAGCAGCTGGATTTGGTCCAGAGCCTGCTGCTGCCTGAGGACCTGGCTCTGCGTCACCTGCCTGCTCTCAGTGTAGCCCACCGCCGCCTTGATTTTTCTCGCCGCAGCCCCTCCCTCAGTCCCCTACAGGAGGTACAGACGCCCGGATTCACACACACACACACGGGCCTGAGCTTCTGCAAATCTTAAGTGCAGGTTAATTGTGAGATTTTGGGCCGTTGTAGGAGAAAGATGAAACATGTTGATATCCTGTCTGTTAAACCAACCGATGGGAATACAACGCAAAATCAACACAACGCCGGCATTTGTGGAAGGAAAAACTCTCATACAGAATAGATGCAAGAAAACCAACAAAGAAGAAATTGTAGTTCAGGTGTTGCAGCAGTTTGTCGTGTCCTCCTGCTGTTACCATGACCGTACCGAGGGGGGCGCAACGCAAATGGCAGAGGAATTACAGCTGTGCATCGTAGATTGTAGCCAAAGATTCAGTGGCTACATCGCTCACACTTGATGTCCTAAACAAGTCCATTAGAGCATGTTGTGCAGTGAAGTATTTTAAATGTACAATAAACAAAAACTACAATACATACAGAAAAATAACATAGTTCAGTTAAAAAAAGTTTTATTCACTCTGCAGTGCACGTGGGGGCCAAAAATGTTTCAGTAAGACGCAACGTTTTACAATATTTTAATAAATTATCGGGATCATAGCTGGAAGGATTAGCGATTAACAGAAAAGCTGTTTCTCTGTGTCTTATGTAACAGTAACTACTTTCAGACTTTGGACTGTTGATTGAATAACCCTGGGATCAGGAAAAAGATGGTTATTTATTTTAGTTTTTATGTTTCAAAGCAAGTTGTTTAATTGGCTGAGAAATCTTCCTACAGATAAACTGATTATTTAAAAAAGCTGTTTTCGGCTGTTTAGTCCAGACTGAGAGAAAACATTCTGCTCTCTCTGTTTCTGCCTTTGCTGACAAATCAACGTGCACTTCACCATCTGTGCTGTTAAAGTGTGGAATAACTGCTGTGTGACTGTGTCCGCTCGACAACTGCGCAGGGAGCTGGTTTTCAGTAATCACAACTAAATACTTCCTTAATGTTAAAATTAAGAAATGTGGAAACATTTTAGCTCCCGTGAAGCTGAAAAATATAATCAGATATTCTCAGTGTTGAAGTTTTGTGTGTGTGTGTGTTTCTTCCAGTGCGTGGTACGAGTGTGTTGTATTCGTAGTTTTGGCCACTTCCTGACAAGTCTCCAAGGCAACGTGCTGCACTTCAACCCGGAGGCGGGCATCTTCACCAGCATCAGCCAGTCCAAACAGGATAATCTGGTGCAGCAGGCCAAGGCCCATTTTCGAATGGTGAGTGACATTAGTCATTACACAAACAGTTAAAAAAAATGTGGTGTTGTGTAACCCAAATAAGTGTGAAAACTATTTATATAATAACCTGGAGCCAAACAGGTTTTTTACATGTTTGCAAAGAAACTTCCCACGCTGATATTGACCCCCGCTTTTTAAATCCTTACTTGTGCAGGCTGAAGAGGAGGCTCGGCGAAATCGCTTAATGAGGGACATGGCTCAGCTTCGACTACAGGTGCTCTTTAATATCACTCTGCTCCCTCACAGTCGCTGCTCTCACTATTCCTGCTGCTCAGGTGTCACATGCTCAGGGACAACTCGTGCATATCTCCAAGATGCCTTTGACTGTCACTAAGTGGCAGGATTTGATACCCTGGACATGAGAGCGGGTTCTGTAATGAAACAAACATACAAAACAACAATAATATTTGGTCACTGTGAACCGTTAGAATGCCCAGAAATGCTCGGTGCAAAAGCGATCCAACATAATCAGCGAGAGTCTTGATACCCGAGAAAAAACAAAACAGCAGTAATTACAAATAACTCGTTATTAACACAAAACATGAGACTGATGGGCCAGCCAAAATTAACAAAAAGAAAGGAAGCAACACCGAACAGTTCACATAGAATCTGGTTTCCTCTCTGTAACGCACTGTAAACAAACATCAGATCTGAGCTAATAGAACTAAAGCTGTGAGAATGGGACCACCAGGCCCGCCAGAAACCACTCTAAATCACACAAACACAAACTGCTGCTGCCGCGGAGGCCGAACGGAGGCGGAGAGAGCGTGAGAGACGACCTTCTGCTCGTCTTTTCAGCTTCCCGTTCATACGGCCGCCCGCAGACAGGTGTTAGAGACGGATGTGCAGGTAACCAGCAGGGGGCGGGAGAGGACCTTATGTAACATGTCATCAGCTATGATGTAATACATAAAACAATATAGAATTATTTTAGTGCATAATTTAATTTCACAATCTGCAATAAATAGACACACTGTATACAGTAATATATACTAAAGTTTAGCAACTTTAAATGCACAATGTCTAAGCCATAATTATTATAAAGCATCACCTTTGTTTCCTTTTGAAATTTGAGTAATGAAACAGCAGAGACACAGCTGTGAGCTGAGGTGGGCATCCTGCTGCTGCCTTTATTTCCCCCAAAACAGGCAACAATTGTTCTTCAAAAATGTTCATAAAATATAACCCCTTTTTTTGTTTGTGTATTTGTTTTAAATAAAGTTTGCATGGAGTGGCATGGCACACTTAAACATAAAGCAGCAGATATGTGTTACAGAGAAATCATGCCGTGAATTACAAATCATTTGGTTTCTTTTTTCTGTCCTCTTGTTGCAGTTGGAGGTGTCGCAGCTAGAGGGCAGCCTTCAGCAGCCTAAAGCCCAGTCATCCATGTCTCCCTACCTGGTGCCAGACGCAGCTGCGCTCTGCCAGCATCTGAACCTCATCCGGCAGCTGGCCGGTAGCGGCTGCTTCATCATCATCATCCCACGAACAGGTCAGTGCACTGCGGCATCCTGCAGTACGCAGCCCCTGTTTGTACCATTTCCCCACAGAGGTGGTGGGATTCATGGATTTACGGGGATATTTCTCCTGTTCGCTGATTTTTGCTTTTGTAGGATGATGGGGAAAAATATCCAACTGAACCTAATCCTTTGTTGCAAGTCAGAAAAGCCTCTTCAGTAAATTCACACAGTGGCTCTGACCTGAGGCCAGGGTTACGCAGAAAAATGTTATCTGCGTGTCTTAAAACCTTTTTGGTTTAAATCTGTGAAGAAAAGCTTAAAAAGTCTGATTGACCCGTTTTAACTGCTCAGTCCGGTCACACGTGTTCTGCTTCTTTAATGGCTTCACGTGAGTGTAAGGTGAGGCTTTTGTGTGGCTCAGAACAGCAGCTGTGCTCATGTTGGTCCACATGTGGTCTGTTACCTTACTTACTGAAGGCTGTGTGTTTTCCTGCTGTTTTTGCCATTTTATTTAAAATAAAAAGTGTGTTTAAGCTTGAGTTAATTAAGCCCCACTTTTTAAAAAAGGTTAAAAATATTCTTGATTTTCCTTTTGTGGAAGGTCCAAAAGTGCTGTGATTCGTCTCCTAGAGGAAATCAACCCCAGCCTCCTTCATACAATATTAATATGATTTTATTTTTTTCCCTTGCTGACTTCATGCATGAAATCACTAAAATTATGAAAGGAACTGAGATTATTATCAGTAATATTTTAAACAGTTTCTAAAATCAGCATTTGCTGCTTTGTCATTTCTGACATCATGCACACTAAACAAATAACAGATTAACAGGAAATTGATCCTTTGGTCAGTTTTTCTTGCCCTTGTGTGACAGCGCTGCTTTGAACAGACGTGATTGGTCTGTACCAAGCTGCTTCCTGACTAATGACACTCGACAGCAGCGGTCACATGTGCCAGTTTGGGGTGACCTGATTACTGAGCGGTCGGGGTGCAGCATTTCCCTCACTGCATTTCCCGTCGCTCTTCACTGCTCCCATTGACGGCCCAAACATAATGCCTATTAAATGAGCTCAGCTGTAGCTTCATTTGTGATGCTCTTCTGCGCCAAGCGTCTGTCTGAGTCAAAGTCGAGCTATCGCCTTCCAGTCATTCTGATTGCTGGAGTTGGCCCAGGCGTTTAATCTGGACTCCTCTTTTCTTTTAGTGATTGATGGGCTTGACAGGTTGAAGAAGGAAAATGCTGGCGCGAGGGATGGAATCCGCTTCCTGGAGTCCGAATTTCGCAAAGGCAACAGGTGGGAATCGCTGCCGAGAGCTGCGAGAGGAAACGCTTTCCTCAATAAAACGACCTCCATTCATATTTCCTGCTTTCTCCGCAGGTACATCCGCTGCCAGAAGGAGTCAGGTCGAAGCTTTGAAAGAGATAAACTGAAACGGCAGGACGTCGAGGCCTGGTGAGCCCCGCTTCTCTTGTGCCGTCAGCTTCATTCACACCTTCAATATGACTTCTAAGTTGACCGCCCCCCCTTTCCTTGTTTCTAGGCATCTTTACAAGATGGTGGATAGTTGCCGTCAGCTAACGGTCTCCCAGAGCAACGGAGACGAAGATACAGCCGGTATGGTGACCATCCTTACAGGCCATGAGGTGGAAGAGCTCTGCTCTCGGTCAGCAGCGATGAAGGTCAGTAACTCTCTGTGTGCTTCGTCTCATCACAGACACACACACTCAGGAGCCGACTCGCCTTCAGCGTCTGCTCTATCTTCGCTGCTCTGGGTCAAACACACAGCAGGCTTTGCTATGTTAGGTCACAAGTGGTGTGCCAAGGTACAGTACCGTGCAAAAGTCTTGAGCCACCCCTCACTCTTTTAAAATGTGCTTTTGAGAAGCAGTACTTCTGTCAGGAAGCCATTCTTAAGGAAGGAAAATGGGGAGAAAAGGCTGAGGTGTCCCAGATTACACTGAACTGGACTGAAAATCAGGTCTGACGGAGTTACGAATCCAAATTTGAAATTTTTGGTTCAAATTGTCATCCGTATGTACAGCGGAGGTCAGGAGAGAGGAGCGACAGAGTGTCTGCAGCCATCTTTAAAACATGGTGGAGGTTGTGTCATGGTTTGGGCTGCATTTCAGCCACTGATGAAATTATGGACCCAGAAATGTAACAGCAGATTTTGAACCACAATGCAAAAACACCTGGAAAGCGTCTGCTTGGCAGCAGCTTCATTAGCCAGCATGACGAAGATCCCAAATGCAGTAACAGCATGCCTGGACAGAAAACGTAGACAAAGCCCTCTCAGGCATGGATCGGCCTCCCCAGAGCCCGGACCTCAACATCACTGAGGCAGTGTGGGATCATCTTGATAGAGAACGCAACAAAAGGCAGAAATATCCAGAGAAGATCTTTGAATGTCCTTCAAGAACCCTGGAGAACTACCCCTTATTTACCAAGGGGAGGATTCGTATATGTGATTAGACACAGATTTTACACCAGATACCCTTCCTGATGCAGCACAGCTGTTTAACCGGGCTTGGGACCAGCGCTGGGAGCACTTGTGACCCCTGTAGCTGGGACTCAAACTGGGTGAATGTTGACATCTGTATGCAGAGTTGTCAGTGGGAGTTATGAGTGTGACAGCTAATGCTAATAGGCCCTTTTTTGTGTCAAGAAAGTCACAACTAACCAGGAAGTACTGTGAAAGCTGCCTTTCTTATGGCTTTTGTCGGACCGTGTTAGTCATCTGTCAGTAGATGCAAACATGTATCTACTGATATCTAAAGAAACTCCTGGACACTTCCTACACTGTTTGTTGGATTATGGAAAAAAGTGGAAAAGGCGACGGGTCGAGGTCTGTGCTAATGGAGAAAAACTGCAGGCTCCGTGTTGAGTTTAGACCAGGGGTGTCAAACATAAGGCCCGGGGCCCACACTCGGCCCAGCAAAGACTCTAATCCGGCCCAATGGACAGCTTTGGAAAAAGTGAAGAAGGGCATAAATTTTGGACTTCATCTGTTTTACAGCATTTCCTACTGATAAAGACCTTCATCTTGGCTAGTAATATTACACCAAATGAAGCAAGAGAGAAACAATTACATGAAAGGTTCCTGTTTTTTTCCACTATCTACTTGGAAACACAGAAAGTTCAAAAAGAACACTTCCTGTTTAAAAAAAAAACAAAAAAACAAAACAGCTTTTATTTAGTAGAATGTTTTTCACTGAAAGATGTGAGCTTGAATTTCAGTTGTCACGCAGACCCCACTGAGATGACCTGCTGCAGGTGATTCCTGAGTTTCAGAGGGTGCTAAAACAGCATGTTGGACTGATACGGGTCGACCTCTGTGCAGCTTTGGGCCCGTATTTTTTCATTGTGTCCGTCATATACAGTGACGGGTTGGTGGGAAATGAGAGCTGTTAAATCAGCTTGGCTTTTATACCACCACCACGTGTCTAAGGTGTTCTGTCAGAGCAGCTTCATGCTGCCTTGGCTCCAGTTTTCCACCTTTCTTCAGAAAGATTTTCCCTCATTTGCTGTTTTAGCGCTAATGATGTAACACATCGGTGTAAATCTCTCATAGGTCTTCGGTTGGTTTGAGATCTGGTCAGTGTGAGGGTCGTAGCATATGAGTCCTCTCATTTTTATACTATAAACCGTTCACTGAGCCAGGCCTGCCCTTTGACTGGGGGATTGTCATTCTGGAAAAGACCACTCCCATCAGGGTGGAAATGTTTGATCATAGGTTAAAAGGTGATCATGTGATCTCTGTGCTGTACAGCCCAAAGGCTTTGGACCAAAGAGCCTTCCTCCAGTTCCCTGGTGCTACATATAAAACCAACACATTCCCTACATCCGTGCATTTTATGTCTATGTAGGAAATGCTAAAAAATAATGTTTATATTTATTTTCATGTCTTCTTTTCCCCCCGTCAGTCGGCGATCCAGGCGGCGGGCTCGGCGGGCATGGAGCTGAAGAACATCGTGGAGTTCTACCGTCAGTGGAAGGAGATTGGCTGAGAGGTCCAAAGGGGGGCAGCTGTCTGCGCTGCGAACAGCTGATCGATCACAACACTCGCTCCCTCTCTCTTTCTCCCACTCTTTTGCTCTGTGTGTATCTGCGTCTCCAAAGGCAAAAAAACAACTCAAAAGAAAGCTGGATCGAGGAGTTAAAAAGCTTAGAGGGCTGGAAAATAAATAGCAGAGTAAGAAGAAGAAAAAAAAAGAGAAATGCGGGCGAAAAGACGCTATAAGAAACAGCAGATCTCCCACTCCTAATCCTAAACATAAAGAGTGACCCCTAGTGGTTGGGGTGAGGAAATGGTGGGATGATGCTACACAATTTTAAGTGCCCCTGGTTCACTCCCTAACCAGGAATACACTGTATATGTTAGCAAACGAGTACATATGTGTTGAGAGAAACCGTGAGCACACAAACACATTTAAGCTGAGTCCATATAGATATTTAGAGCAGTGGTTTGGATTTCCGTTCCCTTCTCCCCTTTCCCTTCAGTCTGTATTTGAGAAGCCGGGTGAGGAATGCGCGAGTCCGGTGGGGCTGTGTTTTTGTAAAGTCGAAGCTGTGTGATGATATCTGGAAGACAGAGAAAACACGCTCTGTTCACCTGACACTCGAGACTTCCAGCCCTCAAAAACAAACCGGGCGTCTCGTAGCTCCTCGGCCTCTAGGAAGGGTTGAGGAAGACGGATGTAAACTTCTCCGGGATCGGTTTCTTTCCTATGTGGCTTTTTTTTTTTTTTTTTAATTTGGTTTTTCTTTATTTGCAGTGTACTTTTGTGACCAGTGACTTATGTATTGTGCTGTCTCTGTATGAGAATAGGAAAAAAAAAACATGGCAGGTGTCGTCCTGTTGAAGGTTTTAATTTGGATTTTATTTTTGTACCCAAATGCTGTTGTTTATTTTGCTTTTTCTAAGCTAAATCTGAATGATATATGCAAGAATGTTTAAGGGAAAGGGTTGCTGTCGTGCGTTGATCGACTGAACAAGTTCAGTTCTGAAAATTAAGCGAAGCCTAGAATCTATTTATCGCGGTGTAACGTTAGGCGGAGGCGGTACCTAGAAGCCGATCGGCCTCGTGTTGTAGCTAGTTGTTGTGGAGGCTAAGAAAAGAGAGGGGCCAGTCGGCTTTTCACCGAGGAATGTGGGACCCCTGTAAAGTCCTCAAATGTACCCCATCTACATCACCATTTCCATAGTGACTGTCCCATCATACACTGTGCAAAAGAAAACCAGTATATGTGTGTGGCCATGCATTGAACAATAAAAAGAAACTCTTATACGACATTGACCTCTTCCTTGTCATCAAGTCCTCTGTGACCCCGTCTTTCTTTTCTTTTTAGTAAGAGTGCTGACACGATTACTCAAACAGAAACTGGAGACAGCGCTGTCCTCTGGAGCTCTGAGGGGAGGCTGCAGTGGATTGTGTGGGGGCGGAGCTGCCTTTCACATGCTCGTGAGACAGGAAATATAATCCAGAAGTCCAGTTTTAGTTTGGAATCCCACTTCCATGAATTTAAAGGCTTCTTAGAAACAAAAAAGCATCACACCGAGTTTAGAAAACAAGTTTATGAAACGCTGGAATTTACAAATCAGGAACATAATTACAGTGTCAACAATCACAATGGCTGCAGTACAAATACTGTGCTGAAGCTGCACAGCCTACTACGAGTACCTGCACCTATTTCCTCATTAGAATTCCTCTCCAGGGAAAAATGGCTGCTTTTTGTTTTTCATGGCTGCAGCCTGTAAGGCTGGTTCTGAACCACAGACTGTATATAAACGATGAACAGCCAAGATCACCTTTCAAATAACCAGCAGGGGGCGACTCACCTGCTCATAAAGAGAAGTCAAAAACTTAATTTGTCAGTGATAGGTTTATGGTTTGGGTCACCAGTTTCAAACTTTTTTAAAAGTAATGTTAACTGTAAATTAAACCCTTGTTTTTAATAAATTATAAAAGGTCTGATTTACAGTTAGTCTCTGCCCTGTGAGTGTGCGGTGTCCTCGGTGTTTCAGTCGGATTCACCCCTCACTCGTGACGACTGGGGCGAGTTCAGACCTGAAGATGGTATGCAGGTTTTGCTGCAGTTTCTCATTCTTCTTTGTTGGGTGTGTCAGGAGTGTGAGAGCAGGTTGTTTCACATGAGCACGTGTGAAAGAGTCTGGAGGTGCTTGGGTATCAGATGCTGACTGTGATGTGAGAGCAGGGGCCCCAGCAACAGCCCTGCCAGTCCTAGTGTTCTCCAAGCAAATGAGCTGCGCCGTGCTGGCTGTAAAGGATGTCGGACCCTCATGTTCATGGAGTCTTTTTCTGACAGTTTGATAAGAAACGTGCATGAGTGCCTGGCTACAGGTCACTTTGTAGGGCTTTAGCTACTTCTGCCACAGGGTTGCTGCCCTTATACAGTCCTGTCCAGCTCTCATCATGTAACATCTCCACACTCTTCTTGCAACAACACCTGTGAATGTCCTGTCCTGGAGGAGCCGGACCACCTGCCCAACCTGGGATGCAGGTACTACCTCATGCTACCAGCTGTCGTAGCAAAGAGTAAACCTAGAGAACAGTCAGTGAGGACGGAGCAAAGCTCTGCAGCCTCAGCCTGCAGCTCCCTGCCTGAGGAGCCGTCGTGTTGCTGCTGCCAGTTTGATTTGGGTAAATGAATTCAGTGGATTCTGCTTCCTGATTGGACACACTGATATCCACGAGGTCTGACTGACTTTGTGTCATACTGTGAAGAGCAGCGCAGATAAAACTGCCCACGTATTTAAAGTTGACTCCAGCTGCAACTTGAAAGTGACCCAAACCCAAAGAATCAATAATCATGATCCAATAATTTAAAGTGTTGGTTCTGCATGAGTACTTGAGGTACATTTTTCAATATTTTGATGTCAAAACTTTTGTACTGTTACTTGAGTAAGTTTCTGACTTTGACTTAAATGAAACATTGACTCAGATTCCGGCTCTAAGATCCCTGCAGTAAACCGCAGTGACCTGAACCTTCTCAACTCTGCAAGTCTTTGCGAGGCCCCTCTTCTCTCAAACTAGGTCTCCATGTGCCATTCTTTCTCTCCTTTCTTCCATCTCTTGTGTTCTTCTCTATCCCAGGCCCAGTGCCCACCACTGACCGAGCACACAGAATAACCAATCCCCTGGCAGCAGAGCCAATGCCACCCCAGCAGCAGGCGGCTGGCACCGGCGTTGGCCCATTTATTTTGCTGGGTAAGGGGGTTGGGAAACCTCGCTGACCCAAAGCAATCCTCTTTCTGTGAGCTCATGAAGCTGTGGGGCTGCAGGGACTTTGGAGTGGAAGGACTGGACTGCAGGGACAGGATGAGAGGTTTAAACATACGTGAAACTTATTAGATTTTTTTCCCTTTAATTCAAAGCGTCTGTGATCAGAAATGACCATGCAGGGGTCTGTGCTCGCTGTGGGGAAGTGTCTCGCCTGCCTGGAGTTTATGCGTAAGTAACTTCTCTTTGGTTGAACTGCACATGTGCGTCTCATTCGCGCATTAAAAACATAGACATTGTTTCATATAGATACTGTAAATGTTTCCCTCTTTGCTCCTGTCCTCCGTGTCTTGTCTCCTGATCGTGAAAAACAAGGTTTTCTTTTCTTCGCCACATCCAATGGAAAACGAATCAGCCCCGAGGGTGGGATTTCGACACCGGGGGGATCTAGTAGTGTTTTGTTTTTTTTTTGTTTTTTTTTTTTGTTACTGCAGGAATGTGCAGAGGGAAAGGAAGAGAGGGGGAGAGGAGGGGTGGTGTTTGGCACAGGCGGACCTGAACCCGGTCGGGGAGTTAGGATGGAACTGTAAGTTTTCTGGTTCCAGGAAAGTGTTTCTTTTCTACGCGCACCGGACGCGCCCACGATGAGCCGATCGGACACACAAAGCTGGAAGGTTAGACCTGCTTTCTGTGCATGAACTCGGCAACAATTTTTCATCATAGCAGGGACACCCCCTTCTCCTCTGTGCATCTCTTTCTAAGAACTGTGTAACGTTTCTGTGCACTTATTCCCCTTCCTCCTGTAAAGGGGCGCTGGAGGTTTTTCCTCGGAAGCCGCGGCTCCTTATGGGAACTTGCGGGTCTTTGCA
>JAVDPK010002281.1:404421-418594 GCA_034780415.1 Cichlasoma orientale | reverse complement strand
CTTTTAAAAATATTTTATTTTATTTCATGGGGATATTTATTTATTTCATGGAATATTTATTAATAATTTATCAATAGTATTTATTTATTCATTTATTTATTTATTTCATTATGAATAAAACGGCTCTCCATAGTAAATTACAAGAATTTGTCACACAGATGGATATTTAACGGGAACGCAGGAAGGATAAACCAAAACTCCTGGAATAAACACAATCACTACAAACAGACAAGACAACAAAGGAAGGTGAAACAAAACTAAGAAGCCAAATAATACAAAGAAGCTACAACCTGCAACAGAACCCAGGAAGACCTAAAAATATACACACAAAAACACAGAGAGAAAACCCAACAGGATAGATCCTAAACACAGAGGCAATGCTGCAAAGTTAACATGCAAAGGATAAAAGACAACACACAGGGACAGAGACTAAACTGCGAGGGAGGCGGGAATGCACAGGGATTCAGGGAATACAAAGTCGGAAATGCTGACAAAAAGACACAAAACTCAAAACTGTGGGTCCCAGACCCAGCGACCGTTCTATTGTGAATAAAGTATGGGTTTATGAGTTCTTCAGTCTGTTTCTATTTACGTTACACAGCATCCCAACTTATTTTGAACTGGGGCTGAATATTAAATCAGAAATATCAGTTTATACACTGATTATATCCTGGATTTGTTTAATATTATATTTGGTGCACTTAATGGCATATAATTGTAATTTTTAATTACATCAGTTATTTTTTAATATTCTTATTTTGTCCATTTCGATCCTCCATACAAACTATTGTTGGCCACATTTATTTTTAAACTGTTTGGTGCATTTAGTGGAATTTTTTTAATTAATTTTTTTTTTTTTTTTTTTTTTTGAAGTTTCAGCCTTCCGCCTGTGCGCTTCATCAGCAAACAGTTTAACTTTTTGCTGCTGCCTCTCTGGATGCTTAATTAAAACAGGTAAATTACCTAATTTGCCACGCTGGGCGCGTGCCACACCTAAACCACTGTCCTGTCACATCAGCAGCAGTGCGCGCGTCCATAGCGGACACACATGGCTCGTGTTGTTGTTGCTCGCGCGGTCCACGTGAGCGCGGAGCGGCGCTCGCTGCTGGCTCGCGTGGGAGAAGAGAAAAAGAGGCTGTGTTGGAACGCTCGCGCAGTCACAGCGAGGGACGGAAAAGTGAAGACACCCAGCCCTGGTTGTCACCCAGAGGAAGCTTTCAGCGTTTTTACGCGGACCGGAGGAGAGGAATCCCTCCCCATGCCCGAAGGTCGCGGTAAGTCGACACATTTAAAGTATTTGGGGTGCACAGACATGAAGAGTTCCACCCCTCGCTGTCCGCCGCTGCGGGGTTCAAGTTTCGCCGCTCAGCAGTAGAAGCTGTTGTTTGTCTCCAGCTGAAACTCCAGCATCTAGCCTTTTTCCCTCTCAGGCCAGTGTTGGCGTAGGAATTCTTGGAATGTCGTGTTTAGGAAATTAGGACCGAAAAGTGGAGGAAACTGGAACAGGCACGTTGTTGAAGAAGCTCGACCATTATTACGAGAATTAGCTTCATGTGACCAGCATGTTTTCCTGAAACGTTTCCCTGGAGACGCGTTCAGGCGAAGACTCTCGCAGAGTTTTTCCAGCACGGATTTTCCCACATTGTAGGAAGTTGGTAGAAAAACTCAACTTTTTATTTTTGTGTCTCCTGTTTATTTTTTCCTTTTTTTTTCTTTCTTTTTCATTTTAGTTCTGCAGTGATGTGTGAATTAATGGATCGTGTGGTCAAAATAGAAATATTATAAAATAACAAAAAACATGTTTAAGCCCTGTTAATGCTATGATTTGCTGCCTTTTTGTATTTTAACAAACAAAAACTAAATTGATGAAAGTAGGAAAATTTAAGGAGGTTTAATCAGAAATGTGAATTTGTGCCACACTTTGTAAAATAATTTTTGCCTACATATAAAACATTTATTTTCTGCATTCTGCATGATGTTTCTTTTTCTTTGAGTAATTTATTTATGTTTATTTATATTAGCGTTAGTCTTCCATACTTAATCAAATCAGAAATATCACTGTATGTTTGATAAATTAATTGTTGCCATTTTATTTGTTTACTTAATTTTTTTTTTTACCTTTAATGGCATTTTTTTATTAAGTCAAATAAATTTTTTTATTTTGACACTGTAGGGCCTCCATATGTATCTGCTGTATGCAGTTCATCAGCAAAGATTTTTTGTCTTTTGTGTTTTTAACAAAAATGAATTAAAGGAAATAAATGGAGGGAATATTAGTTGAGGAATTTTGCTGCCTTTTATGTTTAACGATGCTTTCAGGGATTTCAGGGAGTGTTTGTTGCACAAAAGAAGACACCTGAAAAGGTATTTTCAGGCATTTTGCAGGTTAATTGTTTAATTTAGAAAGATTGATTGTTACAGGCAGGCGCTCCCTTATCTCAGTTTGGAATCAGACCGGTCCTGTTTTTGTTTTGTTGCTCACGGCAGGTGATAGAAAGTTTGAGGAGAAGTTTCTCGTATGATCTCCATGTTCATGTGTGGGAAGGTGGGCGTTCAGGATAACAAGCAGAAATATCTCCACAGCACTATCACTTAAGCCCTTTGTCTCGTGTTTTAGGTCTCAGCTGGTTTCTATTTGATGCTGCATTCCCTGGCTGACTCTTCTTATCAGACTGTGCCAAGTATTCAGAATTGGGTGTTACAGGATCCACTTGGTTCAATAATGTGATAGAAACTGACAAACTAAACTAGCGATTTACCGTTTTGATCTGGCACGGGAAGTCATAGCATCTCGTTTCATAAGGGTGTGCAGTCCATTTATGTGACATGTAGCCGGTTACTAGAAAAGGCGTGATGAAATAGGAAAACGTTTAGAGAAACCGCATGACTTCAGCCATAGGGAAGTTACAAAACATGTCACATGACTGTCTGCAGGGTTATCCAGAGGGTTTCAGAGTGACAAATACTGAGTAGTTCATTTTTTTCTTGCACTGATTAAAAAAAAAAAACATCAGTTTTTGTTTTTGCTTTTTTTCTACTTAAAGCAGTTTTAAACCCATTTCCCTTTAACTAAAACATGGCACCTCTTTGTGACTAGGTACAAGGTACAAGTTTTTACTTCTTTTTTTTTTCTGTATAAAAATGTTAGCAGCTAAAATCTCAGTCATGCTCTCAGGCGTGTCTGCCACAGACAGCCTCTGCCTTGGATGCTGATGGCAGCATTCCTGTGCTCCATTCTTCTCACAGGAGCAACTTTTGACCCCTCAGCGTTGCTCTCTTTCTGCTCACTTCTCCACCTACGGTGCAGCGCAGACCGTAGTCGAGCTTCCAAAAATACAGCAGCACACACATGCATTAGCCCCGTCTCTGGGTGCAGTGTTTTTCCTGCACGCCGCCTTCAGCATTACCAGATCTCGGTGCAAGTGTGCCGAATGCTCACAATCATGAACCGCTTCCAGCTTTGTCCTGTCGTTTTGGAGTCACATTCCTGACACTTTATCGCGTCCTTTGATCAGTGCTGGAGCGTTTTTCTGACAGTTGGGATTGCCAAATACTGATGTCAGAGTCGTGGCACACCTGAGCCACCTGTATAAGTTACTCTCTATATTTTATACTCATTTGCGTAACTGAGCGCTTGGTCTATGTTTAGTGTCCAGCTTTACTAAAGATGTGGTACAAGGTTTATTTTGTTCTGAATGCTTAAATTGGACCGATTACACTTCCTTATTTTCTTTCATATAGTTTATCACATGGTTTAAAATAACCAGCCAAAGCTGAGGCTTCGGATTGCTCTAAATACACCGTTTGAGGCTGATGGTGAGGCAGGAATCGCTACTGCGTATGCTCCAAGTTAATAAAAACCAAAGACACAAGAAGTGCAGTACTGTCTCGGTGAAGTGGGCAGTGAGGCTCATATACGGGTCAGAGGTGTGACTCGACCACAAACCCGACTCGGCTGTTTCTCTCCAGTCCGTGTGCAGCTGGAACGTCTGAAGGACGCGTTTATGTCCAGAGAAGTGCTAACGAGGGTCAGCTACTTTAACGAGCCTCTTAAATCCGACATGAAGTCTTGTCGTGGTTCGGCCGGCGGTGTTTCGACACAGGTTGCGGTGCATGCTGCTCTGCTTTGTTGGACTTCGTCAGACGCGTCTTCTCAGCGCTGTCTCCGTCCTTTGGGCTTTGGGCCGAGTCTGTTTGGGGCGTCACGTTTGGTAACACTGTCGAGTTTTTATTTCGTCTTTTGTCTCGCTCACACTCCTAACACGCTGGTGTGTGTGGCTGCAGTAACACAAATATTAGCACAGGTGTTGCAGCCGGCTGCCCCTCCTGTTCTGTCTGCATCGACCTAACCTGGGCTCTGTTCCAGGACGCGGGTTTAGCTAACGGCTCAGAGTTAACCATGAGATGAGGGAAACTCAGGTTTTCTGTCCCAAAAAGAGAGTTGACTTCAACTCTGAGTCAGTTACCATAGTAACAGACTCTGTTAGTTACTAACAGGGTAACTAACCCTGCTCCCTGACTCCTCCCCTCCTGCTGCACCTGAACCAGCTGACACTCCCGTTCATGTCGTCATTCATAAAGTCGCTGTCAATCTCTGTCTCTCTTCCACAGTGTGTCTTTTCTCCTCTCTCTCTCCCCTCAGCCCCCACCGGTCTCAGCAGATGACTGCCCCTCCCTGAGCCTGGTTCTGCTGCAGGTTTTTTCCTGTTCAAAGGGAGTTTTTCTTTCCCACTGTCACCAAGTGCTGCTCATAGGGGGTCTTTTTGATTGTTGGGTTTTCTCTGTATTATTGTAGGGTCTTTAGCTACAGTATAAAGCACCGTGAGGCGACTGTTTGTTGTGATTTGGCGCTGTATAAATAAAATTGATTTGAATTGAAGGTGCACACGGTGCAGAAGTTTTTGTTTTTACAAGCACTGAAATCCCAGTTAGATGTTTGTTTGCTATTTTGTGGACTTAACATGCGTCATCATTCACTCCTCGACATACGAGGATGGCGGCAGCGGTTTTCACGATAAATACGGTCAGCACTGACACGCGTTCGTATTCCTCGGTCCGCTGGATTAAAATGGAGGCTCTGCTCTTTATTTCCCTGTTGCCATGGTGAATCGTGGTAGCGGAGCTCCATTGATGAGGCTTAACTCAGGTGAACGGACCCGGATTGAACTCCGATCAGCTGTTCTGTAATGGGAAACTCAGAGTTTATTTTTAAACTCAGAGTTTGTCGAGCGTGTTTCCTAGAACAGGGCCCTGATGTGCCTCCATCTTTATTCCAACCACACGCTCTGGCAGGGCCCTGTTCTCAGTGAGTTCTGTTTATACTGATCGTGTCCTAAATAATAGCCAAATAATAGAAATATGGTGAAAATTCACATAATTGTGCCCCTTTAATCAAAGCCCTGAAGCTCTGACTGCTGGATCTGTGAGCATTTAGCCTGATGCATGACTTAAAAAATAAATCAATGTTTAAAATAGTTTTTTTCTCCAGGGTAGGCTTAGTGTGAAATTTGTTGTAGATGTCAGTTTCCCTGCTGGGACTTGGTGCGATCCAGCCAGACTCTGTATGTGCTGAGTAATGGTTTCATTTTCCTAACCTGAAGAACCGGTTCTCTGCGTTGCTCATTGTTGCTCTTCTCCAGAGTTGAATGCAAACAGGTGGCTGAAGCGTGTGTGGGCATGTCCTCTGGGTGGATGCTTAGAGCAAGAAAATAATCACAACAGGCTCATAACTGTAAAAAATAATTGTTAGGGTAAACGGGAACGGTGGTTGGTGCAGTGAGCCACAGTGAGCCCTCTGAAGTACCGTATAGGCCCTTCAGCACGAAGATGCTGTCACACATGCAGTGTAGGGTGCATGTGCATGCCTCTGTGGGAAATATGCAGTCGATAAAGACGTCTGAGAGAGGTCACATGATGATGTCCCAATTCTTGAAGGAGAGCCAGGTGCCTTTCACACTCAGGCACGCCTTGCATCTAAAGGCAGGGTTGACAGTTTGGGAAATATGCTTCTTGACATTATTGATATTGGCAGGTTAGCTCATCAAAGAGAATGGAGATGGGTGGAAACGTGGCTCCATCCAACGAGGTCTGCCTACCAGCACCTCTAAAGCTCAGGTTGGTGTTTCAGTGCTCCATCTTTTAAGAGAGGATGCATGCAGGATTTAATAAAGCTAATACAGATCATAATCTTTATATTAGAAGTATTATGCTGTGCGAGTACATCCTTCTGGTCTTGGGACAAAATTATTCAGCCAAGGGAGCAGGAGGACCGAGGAAGAAGGGTGGGGTGAAGATGAGTCTTTTTCTTTGAGCCTTTGTCTCATGGAGCTGTGTTATCTTGGGAACCTTCATGAAATAACATGTTGAGCCTTAGATAGTTAAATCTTAGCAAAGCTTAAGCTGCAGACTGCAGTGCTTTTCCACCCGTTTGGTCTCTTCCCCTTCATCCAAGTGAACCAAAAAGCAGCGCTCCTTCGTTTGACTGCTTATCAGTTTGTTCAGCCGCCTTTTGCTTATTGAATGTTTGGCTGATTTGGCTCCAGTCCTGAGCTTCAAACTACAGGTGGATGTCGGCCCGTGTGTTTGATCTACACTTTCATCCTCTCAGACTGCCGCTGTGCTTTTGTTTCAGCCTGCATTGAGGGGGGGTGGGAATTTCTTCAAGTTCTCTTCAAGTTGTCTTCAAGTTCTCTGTTCCTTAAACGGGTACAAATCTCCATGAACATAAACCGAGGCTTTGTCCCACTGAAAGCATTGCAATATTTAGTCATTTGCAGCATGTTGATTCCAGATTCCTTTATTGTCCTTTATATTGACTTGTTGTCTTTAGCAACATTATAGGGAAAAATGTGGGTTTCTGTTAAAGTGAACTGAATGTTTCTTTCTGCTGCTGCTTCACTGTCACTCACCAAAATTCAAGATTCAAACCCAGGACCTTCTTGCTGTGAGGTGACGGTGCTAACCACTGTACCACCATGCCACCTGGTCCCAATTATGAGACGACTCGAGTCCTTCAGTTTCACTCTCCTAAACTAAAGTATGATCTGTGCCATAGTGGGATCATTCAAATATCCTGTCAGATAATTTCATCAAAAATGCTTCACAAACATGTTCTAGAGGTCCAGTTTAGTGACTCCAGCTACCAAAGGCTGCACAAAGATATGGACAGCTTCATAATCGAGGCTTAACAGACCCTGATTGGCGCGTCAGAACACCTGTTAATTAAAGCGTCGTACCCTTGTTGATTGAGTTGTAGAAAAATTAACAATGTACTTTGAAATTATCCTGAAAGGACAAAACTGTTTTATGTACCAGGCTGTAAATATGATTTTTAATGCTGGTAAGTTTGCCATTTTAACACTGAGCCTCTAGTGGCTATAAAAGGAACTGCAGTTTGTGGCACATTAGCTTCATTTTTCCGATGCAGAAGTTGCTGCTTGATAACTGCAGGAAATCAGCCGACACTGAAAACTTTGGAATCTGTCTAGAATTCCGTGTAACCAAATATTTTTCACTCGTTTGGGTCCTCGAAGCCGGATGCTTTCACACACCTTGGAACAAAAAAAAAAGAAAAAAACACCTGCATGTCGGACTGTTCACATCATTGGTTGCACATGTTGCCAATGATCTGAATCTAAATGAGCTTTTATTTTTATTCCAGGCTGGCGTGAACCTTTCTGTAGCTTTTATTGTGAACGGACGCTGTGGTATTATAAGTTGTTTGTGTGCAGCTATGCTTTCCAGCCATGGTGAATGCAGGATTTGTGCCAGCGTGCTTGCATGTCGGTGCACTGAGCACTTGAGCCGTGGTGGGAGACTGTGTATGTGTGTGTGTGTGTGTGTGTGTGTGGGTGTGTTTGTGAGATGCCTCATTACCATCCAGTGCAGCGTGTAACAGTCATCCTTTGGTGCCTCTACTCTCAAGGCTTTAGCCTCCACAAAGCTCACTTTGTCACTGTTAATAGGCCGAGGCCTGCAGCTGGGGTGCAGTAAGCAGCGGCCCCTTCTTGTTGCTCCCACACTGCCTGTGTGGACGATGCTCAGTTGGACTGAGATCTGGGGAATTCGCCTCGGACTCTTTCACGTTCCCCAAACTGTGGTAAGGCATGTATCCTGCTGATGGAGGCTGCTGTTACCATGGAAGATGCATGTGATGTGAAATGGTGCTTAAAGTCAAAAGTAGCACCAACATAAATGCCAGGAACCAAGTAAGGATGGGGCGCTCGAGCACTGGGAGATATTTTACTGTTCTTTGCATGTGTCACCATCCCACTATCTGGGATAGACTCGTTACTGCTGAAGGAGTCTGTGTCTGCGCATGTTTAACCTGATTGTGCAGTATCAGCTGAGCTCGTCAAGCTACACAGGGTTTTAATGTGTTTGGCAGTTCGATGTGTTCTTCTTCTGGCAGACAGCCTCCAGGTGCATTAATGCTGCTGGTAGTAGTGTGATACATACTACCAGCCGCAGGTGAAAACAAGACGAGACAGTTTAGAGAAAGAAATGGTTAAATTATTTGCAACACAAAGACTATTTGCAAATTGTGAGCATTGCTAAACTCCAGCTGAACGTTCCCTAAAGAATCCCACAACTGGCCTTCCTCACGCTCCCATTGTGGCCCGGTGGGCAGAGGTCTGCAAGGCCATCGCTCACAAACCTGTTATTACACATTTGCATTTGGTCACAGGCCGCTGCAGCGTGACAGTGTCGGCATTCTTCACATCAGTGTCTGGGCCTGTCTCGAGAGCGTCGACAATAAGCAATTGTTCTCAGCATCTGCTCCAGTCGACAGAGATGTCACACTCGAGGACTCTGTCATAGAAATTTTAATGGCGGATGCCATCAGATGACCCAGTTATCCCAGCGTCAGAGGATTTCAAGCCAAAAACAGGCCTGGTGCTATTCAGTTCATTTTAATGATGAGCATACAGACGTCCTCGATCGCACATGGTCAACACTGTTATTAACAGAACTGTGGCTTTGCTCTGATACCAGCATAAATATCAACACTTGGGAAAATGTGGGATACCATGCACGATAAACATTTATTAGCTACTTTCATTAAAAAAAATCTTACACTGCTGATGCTGCGAGAAGTGCACAGCTTATTTCTTTTTATTGGTAGAAGCAAAAGCTCTTATTTAACTGTTAATACTGTGAATTTAATTAGCTATAAATGGTTCTGCATTCAATAAGAGTACAGTAAGAGTAAACAGACAGACAGATGCCTAACATAAGATGCCACAATACCTTTGATCATCACTTGATTGAGTCATCTATGAACATTTTAACCATAACATTTAAGGATGCACAGATATGTAACCGAACACTGATATGGTGTTGGCTGATACTGGCCAGCTGGTAATAAGCTGGATGATCACAAATGTATCCTCATATGTTGGTATCTGATTGTGCGTTTCTTTTGTGTCCCTGCAGTGTTTCCTGTGTGGCGGGGGATCAGGGCCAGTAATGGCATCGGGTGGAGCCAGGGCTGGGGTCGCTGCTTGAGATGGGACCCAAACAGAATAGACCAAATGGCCAGAATCCCAGTGTTTGACTACCCCGTGTGGCTGGTCCTCTGCCGTGACGGGCGAGCCAGGCTCAGGGAGGTTTGTCAGAGAGGGAGAGGTGCCATCAGACTGCCCACGGACATGCTCAGCTTCAAACTTCCTCAGCTCTTTGACATCCATCAAATCCCCAAGGTAAGAAAGTAACCAGGTGTCCCTGCGGCCTGTTAGGACCGTATAACTGATGGTTCTGTTCCCTTACTGATCAGGTCATCCTTCTTAAACTCTTGTTCAGGGCTAAGAAGTGAATGTGAATCCTGGGTTAGCGAGCAGACCTTTCTGTAAAATTTATTTGGACTTTTCCTTAAAAAAAAGTCATTTAATCTGAGTGTATCTTATTGAACAGTAGATACATTACACACTTTCTTATGTCTAACTAACTTCCTGCACAGTGAATAAAACACTGTCTTAGTTAAAGTGACCAATTTAGAATGAATGGATTAACTGGAGAGTTAAACTCCTTTCTCTGGCTCCTAGAATATAGTTGGTAAATAATCGTGCCTATAAAGCCAAGCTTGCGCTCTTCTTTTCAGTTTGCAGTTTATGTAACGCTTGTTTGCATTTTCTCGCTGTCTCGTTATGTAACAGCAGGAAACTCTCAGGCTCGTCTGTCAGGATGTGAGCCAATGACTCAGGCCTCAAACAATAGAGATACTATAGGAGATATTTTTATGCCTTTCAGTTTGTTCCATGTAAATTGGCCTGTGATGGATTTTAGAACCAGATGGACTAATTAAATTATCCTTTAAAACCCAGTTTTGTCTTAAAGCCTTTGAAAGCTTCAAACCACAGCCTGACACAGTGTCCCACTCCACATGTAACCACCACAGTGTAAACTGTGGCAAATTCAGACATTTAGACTAATTATTATCAAATTCATCATCCAGTTCATTTCTATAGGAGCTGTTTTTATTTTTACCTTCAGGCCTCCATTTGTTTCCAACAATAACAATAACATATATTAACACTGATGTAAGTAGTGCAGAAAAAGTTGAGGATTTGATCGCCTCTCAACCCTAATCCAGTGTCCCAGACATGGGACAGCCGGGTCCACTGAGACGAGTTTTTAGTTTAAGACTAGGCTTAATCCACGTGTTGGAAACTGAGCAGTGGCGTATTTGCACACAGTCGTCCTGGCACGAGAGCTGATGTTCACACTTCAGTAGGAAACAAATGTGGGAGCTGATTGTGGCTCAGACTGTCAGCAGGAGCCAGAGCCCTGCAGCTCAGGCATCTGCTTTGGCGGGCGTCCACCCTTCTGCAGTGACCTTATCTCATCAGTGATAAATAGTTTTGGTGCAGCAGCTCTGCATCACCGTTTCCAGTCAGGGGTTTGCAGGGACCTAATGTGCTTAACTTTAGCTTTACTAAAGGAGTTTACTGGAGCAGCTTTGCATGATTCATAGTTTAACGTAAATAAGATGATCGTCAGTTAATCTGAAACAAGCTGTTCAGGGCCCCCTCCCCTCCCTTTAAGCCAGCTTTGTTCTGACTTGGTCCTTGTCAGCAGAAGAGGAGGTGGGTGCAGGTTCTGTTCTCGCAGCTGGTGCTGCGATGACCCCGATGACCTTTTTACCATTTTGCTCAAATTCAGATGTTTCCACTGGCCTGAATGGCCCCTTTAATTCACTGTAGTCTGTACTCGACTAT
Organism: Cichlasoma orientale; assembly: GCA_034780415.1. Classification (NCBI taxonomy): domain Eukaryota; kingdom Metazoa; phylum Chordata; class Actinopteri; order Cichliformes; family Cichlidae; genus Cichlasoma; species Cichlasoma orientale. Next base: position 407,378 of record JAVDPK010002281.1, on the reverse strand, counting down.
ACTCTGTTTGAACTGGCAAAGCGATATTCCTGCTAAATATTTACATAGTTCTCATCTTTGTTTGTCCTGACATCTTCCTCCTCAGAACGTCCAGATGGATCCTGTCAGGGAGCTTTTAGCTCAAAGAAACAAGTTTTCACCGCTTCCTCAAAATCTGCACTAAGTCAGTGTCTAGCATTTAGTGCAGCGGATCGCTCTGCAGACGCTTTTTAAGGGGACCTTGACCTTGATCTAAAGGTCAGAGGTCAAGTTTTCTGGAACTAGGATTTTCAAATTGATGCCATAGATGCATCTACTAAAACTCCGAGTTAGGTCTTACCATAATTCTCTTTGAGGAGCTGCAGAATTTCACGTGTCATGTCTCACCTGGACCGTCTGCTTGCTCCTCAGGTGTTCAGGGAGGATAGCATCATCTCTGGATACCGTCACCCACGGAGCTCAGCACTGGACTGTGTCCTCAGCAGCTTCCAGATGAACAACGAGACGGTCAACATCTGGACGCACTTCCTGCCAACGTGGTGAGTGTAAAAAAAAAAACAATCCAGCAGTCACGCGCTTTATGCCCAAACCTAGAAAACACATAAGAATGAATGCCGTCCTTTTACATGCAGCAGCCTGGACCAGAGCAGGTCTAACTGTAGTCCAGGTTTAATAAACAAAAGCAGTAAAGTGAACATTTGTCGCTGATCCAGCTGAATAAACATGAGACTTTCTAAGGATCAGGAGAAGAAGATTTAAAGACTGTCATGGTGCTGGAGAATTAATGATAACAGTGTGAATCATATGACACGTTTTAAAAACAGACTCTTACGGGATAAAATCCACACACTGAAAACAGGTGCACAGATACCAACATATCGTGAATACAGGCGCGTCTCTAAAAGAACTGAAACAAAAGGCGACCCAGTAAAAATGTTGCTGCAGGTTGAGCCGGAGCTCCGAAAGCTCGGCGGTGCTTCTGGGTTTAAAATGATGTGGTTCAGTTAAACAGCCTCAGGCAGGCTGCAGAGGAATGAGCTCTCAGCTGTAATGATGGCTGCGTGAGCCATGCACGGTCATAAATGCAGTTAATCGTAGGAAACACGTTCTGAATTCAAACTGAAGAAAATGAAGGCATGCAAAAATGTGTCACCTCGTTTTGCTGTGAGCAGCTAGCCGTGACTCCTTTAACTGGGCGGAGACTAAATGGTGTTTTTGCAGGTACTTCCTGTGGCGTTTCTGCATCCTCTGCTCCACCCTGAACTTCCTGACCGACAGCTACACCTGGCCCCTGCTGGTGTACATGATGCTCGTCTGCGTTTACCCCTTCACCTCCAGCTGCGCGCACACCTTCAGCACCATGTCCGCAGAGTCCCGCCACATCTGCTACTTCTTTGACTACGGAGCTCTCAGCCTCTACAGCTTAGGTAAAGAAGCACCTGTGGGTCAAATCCTAACCATGTGTGTATGTTTAATGCACATATTTAGATGGTGTTCTAAAGAACACGCTTTGATACATTTGACTGTTCCTCTGAGTCACTCCAATAATAACCAGTGTGTGTGTGTTTAAGACGCGTGCCAGCATTGCAGAATCAGAGGGCTGTGATGTTTAACACAACAGTGTCAGCGTTGTGTTGTTGGCTCTGCTTTTTACACACACATCAGTTCAGCGCTGTTCTGTTACTGTTATAGGTTCATAGGTAGTTTATAGCTCATTTTATCCCCTCCATCCATCCATCCATCATCCACCCCTCCATCCATCCATCTTCATGGCTTCTTATCCAGCTTAGGGAGCAGCTGCATGCAGCGAGAAATGGAATAAGCTTGCGTATATCAGAGGTTCAGTTTTAGATTAAAGCATCACGTGGTTTTACGTCATCCTGCGTCATCCCACTTTGAGAAAATCGACTCACAGAATAATTAGTTTCACAGGTAAAGGGGCGCATGCTTCTCTAACAGTAAAGTCAGTTTAAAGCGGCTCTTTTTTGTAAAACACGTCTAACAGGTTGATAAACCGTCGTTACTGAGAATGGATTCGTAATAACGCAGAGACCCAGAAGAAAAAACGCTTCCTTTCTCTCACACGGTGTTTGCATGGTAAATTCCGTTACAGTAATATTCAAAGCATTGTTGCCTTTGGAGTGAGCTGAGGGCATGTCTGATTTCCATACAGTCTCTAACCGCATGTAATGAATGGGTTCCGTGGCTCTGTTCTCCGCTGTTTGCTTGGCTTCATAACCAGCTCTCCTGCAGACAGCGTTTCCCCGCCAACATGCACCTGCCTTTACAAAGGCACTTCCACAGAGAGGGGGCCGAACACACCTGTCTGCTAAGGAAGCCGTGCTCGTTGCACAGCTGGTTATTTGCAAACTTTTTTCCCACCGTTTACCTGCAGTGAGCAAAAAAATTACTTTTTCATAATTGAATTTAAAAAAGTAAGTCTATATATTCTACATTCATATATTCTACATTTATTAGTTGTAAAGTGAAATATTTCAGGCCTTTTTTTTTGTTCTGATTCTGAAATCAGAAACCCAGTGCCTCAGAGTTTCCCAAGTTTCCATTCAAACATCATCAACACCGTCCACAAGGACGGGAAAACACAGAAGCTCAGTGCTTATATATTTGACTGGAAGGAGCAGGGATGGCCACAGCCTTCAGAAGATGGTCAAGAATATCAATTTGAGAACTTTGGAGGGCTTCACAGGGAGCGGACTGAGGCACGAAGAGCCGCCACATCTTCAGGAAAGGAGCTAGAGCTGTGAAAGCAGGGGCCTCGATCTGGAGGAAGAGAATCCAGTTTTTGAAGTCTGAAGTTTCAGACTGAAATGATGGTAATCAACGCCCGCTCTATTGCTAATAAGTCTTATATTTTAAATGACTTGTTCCGTAGTGAGAAGCTGGATTTTATGTTTATCTCTGAGACCTGGCAGCGTGAGAATGAAGTCTCACATCTTTTAGAACTGTGTCCTGGAGAC
>JAVDPK010002281.1:392825-404321 GCA_034780415.1 Cichlasoma orientale | reverse complement strand
TTGCATGTACAGCGCTTTGTGACTACTGTCTGTGAAAAGCGCTATATAAATAAAATTTACTTACTTACTTACTTACTGTGCCGTATCTGCTGCTGTTGATGGTTGCTCAGCACCTGCGTTTACCCCTTCACCTCCAGCTGCGCGCACACCTTCAGCACCATGTCCGCAGAGTCCCGCCACTTCATGTTTCCATCTGATCAGAATCTTTATGGAGATGCTGATTTGACTTTTCCAGCAGCACCTGTCTGCAGTGCCAAAACTCTGCCCAACTCTGCTGACCGGCCAGCTCGCCTCACCTGAACCCCATCGAGAATCAAGTTATTGTTAAGCTGCCACCTCCATCCACCCATCCATCCATCCACCCATCCATCCATCCATCCATCCATCCAGGAGCCCCAACCAAGTACTGACTGTATAAATTAACATAATTTTGGAGAGTTTGATTGATTTTTGGAAATGTTCTAATAATTTGAGATCCTGGATTTCTGATCCAGGATCCAGATTTCACAAAAATTAAAGGCTTTGATTATTTCACTTTGTGTTTAATATGAAAATTTACCTTTTTTTTTTTAAAAAAAAAAATTTAATTTGTGAAAAAAAATCTCGTGAATTTTTTGAAACACTTGTACATTGATTTTGTTTGCACTTCACCTTTAGCTCATACGTGTATTTTACAGTGATGCTGGTGAATGCTCAGGTGACGTGCACGTCAGATTATGTGTCCATATTTATTTGTTTATGATCTTTGCACCCTATATAAAAACCCACCAGCCAGCCAGGTGGTGAAGCATTAACCGAGGGCCTCGTGGAAATGCTGTTTTCCACCCGCGGCAGGCTCACTCGTAATCTACCACAAAGCTTCTTAGGGCCGAGATTTTCCCAGTTTAACGTGCTCTGAAGTCCATCTGAGGAAAAAGAGCTGCAGGAATGTTTGTCACTGCAGGACAAAGGCACAGGCCGAAGTTTCTCCAGAGAAAAAGAGCAGAGCTGCACATCATGCACAATTCTTACTGCGTTTCACATCAGTCTTAAAGATCTGTGACATGCTCGTCTTTCTGCTTGTAACAGTATTTACATTTTTCTTTCTTTGGCAGCAAATCGACACGTTTCCGTGCACAGCGTTCATTTTGACGTGCTTTAAACGTATCCTAAACGCATCATTGTGTCTTTTTAGGTAGCTGAATTTCAGAGAAACGTTCATCTGCAGATATTGTGAGAATGAATATCCAATATATATGTGAAATAAAGTGTTTCACCTTCTCAGTCTCAGATTTTCTTTTTCATTCTGTTGAGAAATACTTTGTTTCTTTCTCTGCCTGAAGTTACAGTGCTGTGGGAGGTTTGTTCCCCCCGCCCTGAGAGAGTAAATTTAAATGATAAATAATAAAAATGTGCGTATTTATCAGCTGTTAGTTAAAGTCTTCTCTCAGGTGTAGTCACATAATAACACTCTTAAATTTCCTGTGCTTGCGTTCAGGATGTGCCATAAGCTACGGGTACTACGTCATGCCCGAGTGTTGGGTGAACACGTGGCTTCACCAGCACTTTGTTCCCATCGCCATCGGGAACACGGTGTTCTGTACCAGCCTGTCCTGCTATTCCAGGTAAGATGTTTGCGTCCTCCCTGTCCTCAGGCAGAGGGTAAACGGGCAGCGTGACATCAATTCTCCCTTTAAATTTGAGCTCAAAATGTAACAGCAGATTTCCAATTAAGAGCTTTTATTATAAATTGAAGAAACAGTAGAGTTAAACCCGACAGACCTGTTACACAAATTAGTTATAAATATATTTTGTCATTTGTAGTGGATTTGTATGTTTATAAAGAAGGAAATTACTGTCCTGTGTACAGTGACAAAGCAAAATAGAAATTAAGTCCATTTCTGTGGACATGTTCAGCCTTTCAGGTAGTTTAGAGGTCAGTTTTTCAAAGGCTCAGACTGTTAGCAGCCTTAAAGCCCACACTTGAACTGAGGGCTCCCCCATCGTACCATCTTATTTATGAGAATAGTTCAGACCCAGTTTTTTCCCCTCTCATCCTGAAGTTCTGATTAAAGCAAACTGCTTCTGAATGGAGTTTGAATCATTGAAATCCTGCAGATATCTGGAGTCAGGACTTTGTCGAATACTTAGAATACTTAGAGTAGGTCAGAGGACACCAAAGTCTGAAGAGCCTGATCTTAATCTGCACCAGCCTTTGATTCCTGTGTCTCACAGACACCGTGCACAGCACCAAAGCCAGAGAGTGAAACAGCCAGAGGCACTTAAACTTGCATAGCTTACATTAGCTTCTCTGCAGGTGCTGAGACGCACGAGTTTGCCTGAGATGGCAAAGTGAAGTGATTGCTGCCCCCTGTTGGTCTCCACAGGTTCCTGGAGTTGCAGTTCCCAAAGAGAAGTAAAGCCCTTCGGACCGCCGCCTTCGTCGTGCCTTTCATATTCGACACCGTCCCGCTGTTTTACAGGGTGAGTGTGCACGCCCTGAACCCAGGCTTCTTAAAGGGTGTGTGTGTGTGTGTGTGTGTGTGTGTGTGTGTGAGAGAGAGAGAGAGAGAGAGACTGTGTGTGTGTTCTCACTCTGACTTTCACTGATTGTGACTTGTTACAGTGTTTGTAAAATTTTTGAAAATATAAAGAAACCAATTAATCGATGATAATATTATTTTATATTATTATTATTATTAATATAATAATAATAATAATAATAATAATAATAATAATAACAATAATAATATAATTATTATATAATAATTATTTTGAAAATATTATTATTAAGGAATGGGGGTGGCTCAAGACTTTTTTTCATTTGTTTAATAGTTTATTTTAAAGGCTGCATACAGAAAAAACATTGACAGTTATATACTGGTACAAGTACAAGTACAAGTATGCATGTATCTGCAGAGGCGATGATTATTTTTATTACTGAATGATGGATATGTACAGGCCGCTGCCGCTCTCTCTGCTGCTCGCGGCTTTTCCTCCTCAGGTACGTTTTCAGGGCTGCGCAGGTGCTTCAGAACACGACCCCGTTTGACATGAAGAAAGAAAAAGTGTTGTTTATTTTGGAGGATTCGCTCCTTTTTCATCACATAAAGGTTCTATTTTATTTCTCTGACGCTGTGAAGAAGCTGGAAATGGGAGCAAAGCCAGTGTGTGTGTGTGTGGGGGGGGGGGGGGTGCAGACTGATTATATGTGGAGGAGGCAGCGGTTTCTTCTGTGTATCAAACTGCTGAGTAACTGAGTTTGCTCTGAGAGCTGAAAAGGGAGAACGTTGCATAATTCTTCTCTTACTTAAGTTGACCTTAATTTCCACCCTGAACAAGTATATTTTTCAAAGGCCGCGGCGTGTTTGTTTGTATTATTACATAAATGCTGATAAGTGCCACTCTTTAATAATGTAATGGGACTTTGGCTCAGCGTCCCGGAATGATCTGATTTCCTTTGTTAATCTAATACCAGCGTCTGCCATCAGTTGATTCCCCCAATCACTGATTAGTTTATGCATTATGCAAGTCACTTTTCTATCTGGGTCAGAAATGCTCAACAATCAGCGCTGATCGCCGTTTAATCTGATAACAGGAGCTCTTTTTTCTCTGTTTAGATTCTCCTGTGCTGCGGTGGCAGCTGCAGCCCGGCCGACGGCGTGTCCAGTCACTGTTACCACCTCCTCTTCGCCTTCCTCACCTGCTTTCTGTTCACCGCCCACCTCCCGGAGAGGCTGGCCCCGGGCCGCTTTGACTACTTCGGTACGTCGTTCAGCGCACGCAGTCGATGTGTTTCAAATGTTGTTGTTGTTGAGGAAAAATAACCAAATGCGTTTACAGGAGCTTTTGAAGTTTTAGAAACCCACGTTTTCATTGGGTTGGCTCCAAGTTATGATTACACATAACTTTATGAACAATAGTTTGGGAAGGAGCCTTTAAAGCGCGGCGCCTTCGGGAGCGTCTGAGTTACTTAGTAAACACGGTGTCCTCTTAAAAAAGCAGGTTTTACCTTGCAGGCTGACTCTGATATTTGCCTGCTATTGTCTTCGCCTGCGTTTGAATGTTTTCCCTGCTGACTGCTGAACTAAATAATGGCTCCGTATCAAACGGGCTTCTGAAGCGATGGCGTGTAAACCGCTGGATTGTTTTGCTTCATTGTGTGCAGGAGGTTCACACGCCTGTGAAGGCGCTGTGTTTGTTAATATTCATCTTTATTTTAATGTTGGAAAATGGCCCTCAGACAGAAGCCTCACTTTGGCATATAGATAATAAAATAATGCCCTCCCCTACCGTAGCAGGAGCCCCCTCCTGCAGAAAAACAAGGGGGTAAATATTGAGTAACTGACTGAACTCGACTGTTTTTGTGTGATTAACCGAAACTCGTCGTCCTTCAAAGGTCACAGCCACCAGCTCTTCCACGTCTGCGCCGTGGTGGGGTCCCACTTCCAGATGGAGGGCGTGATCGCAGACATGACATCACGGAGGGCGTGGCTCCTGAACCACGGAGTGATGCCGTCTTTTCTCGGGACCATCGGGGCACTTGCCGTCAGCCTCGTCATCAACCTGGGCATCATCGGCATTTTCAGCGCCCCGCTGCTGTGGAAGCCGTGCCGCGCCTCCAACCAGCCGCACTCCTCCGCCTGCGGGTGCAAGGAGCAGTGAGGGCTGCACCTTTCCAAAGGAAAGGTTTGGCTGTTTCACAGTAGTGCTCGTTTAACACCTTCAGTTTTCTCACTTTGAGACGAAGTGTTTCCATATTTCCCGTCTGACGCGTTTCCTCAGCCGCTGAGGACCCAGGCACGTTCATCGGTGTGAGCACGAGAGGCCGAGAGCTCGTCTGCAGACGATCGTTTGTTTTTGTGCTTCTCGTTCATGCAAAACAAAACAAAAAAGAACTCTGGGTTGAAGGAAGCGAGCTGTGGGAACGCAACACACAAGTGCCTGTTTGCAGTGCATCACTACAAGCTTCAAACTGGAAACTTTTCATGTCACAACTTGCAGGGATTATTTTCTAATTAACAGTGTCAGAAACGCCTCTTACGTTATTAAGCTATTATTGCAATTTTCTCTGTAACTGGACACGTCGGTCAGTGCAGTTGTTCCGTGCACTAAAGCAGCTGTGCGTGATGTAATGCAGATGTGATTGGCGGCTCGTATTGATTCCACTCAGGCTGGGATTGATTTGCGGAGCGGTTCGGTTCTTTCTGATTACCTGCTTTTATCGCGAGCCCCACAGTCTGCCACAGGTCTCAGTGCTGCGGTGATTAAAAGACAGGTACCGTTTTTATAACCATTTGGTGTTCCCATGGCAACACTATAGTGGCCTCACGCCCCCCCACCCGAAGGTCTTCAACAGTTTTATGCTCTGAGCAAACGGTACCATTTTTACCTTCCCATCACAGCTCGTCAGACCCACTCTGAACCATCGCGCAAAGAAGGAAAAAAATCACAAATATAGAACCAGTCGATACATAAACACCAATATTTGTAACATTTTGAGTCTGGACACGTTTGTGATTTATAGTAACTGCTGCTGGAATTAAGAGAGGAGAAATGTATAGTTAGTAATTCATAGCATGGGATCATTTTAATGTGGGAGCTTTGTGGTGTTGCAGTATTTCGGTGCACTTTGCATTATTAACCTTTCCTATACTCTGGGTATCATGTGACCATTGTTTACGTTTACCACTCAGCTGTTTATAGAATGTTTATTCCTGCTTTAGGTGCATTAACAAAAATGAAGACAAGGTCTTTTTTAGCTGAGGCAACTATAACTCATGAAAGGAGCCCCGTCTCATCACGGACTCTGACCATTTCTGAGCCTTAAAAGTTCACATTTTATTAAGTATGTAAATCCATCTGCGCCGGTTCTGTGCGAGGTTCTGAGATATCTGCTGTAAAGCCGTCGGCCTTCTCTTCAATAACGGACCGAATGTTTGCTTTGTTTCATTTGGAAAATAGATTTGAAAGTCAGCTGCACTTTTCCAGAAATCAGGTCCCCGTTAGACAAAAACGTTTCTACCGTCGGCATCAACCAGCCGGAAGAAGCTGCTGAGGTAACACAGCTGAGGGGGAGGGGTCTACATGATGTCACAGACATCAGCATGAGTGTAGGAAAGTTTGACTAAACTAAAACTGGGTTTAAAAAGAAGTTGAACTGAAATAAATGAGACAAAGGTAACTGAAGCGAGATTTTATGTTTTAGTCTTTGACAGGTAACATCTGTCACAGGCATCTGTGTACCTGACGGAGTCAGCTGTCTTCAGAGTGCGTGTGCGTTCGTGCATGCGTGTGTTTAAAAAAACTGAAACCAGCCTGAAACACATTAAAATCCAAACTGAACTGAGAATATAATCTGTCAGTAACTTGGTCGGGATTGCTGCCGCTGAGCGTTTCAAATGGATTTTTTGCACAGTTGGAGCACAAAGCTGCAGGTGGCAACATATTAAAGAGAAGGCGGATGTCTCGATAGCCGATATCTCCAAAACTGGGCCAGAATCATCAAGACAAACGGGCCAGAGGGAAATGATTTATAATCCATGCACGAGTGAACCGTCCCCCTTAAAAAAAAAAAAACAGAAGTGAAGAAGTGGAGAGAATTTTCAGTTTGTCTGAACATCTCAGACAAATATGCAAAACAAAAAAAGTGCAACAATAATAATAATAATAAGTGCTTTTATTGCATTTAATATTCAGCCCGTTGGTAGGACAAAATCTGTGAGCTAATAAGAAGCTGGTCAGAAACTAACAATAAAACATCTGCAGCTCTTAGATTTTTTTTTTTTAGTTGCTTAAAGAGAAACTTTTGCTCCCAATAATGCACTAAGACTTTAAGATGCATTAATTAGATCATTGATTAATCAGGATATGATGTCATAGCGTATCATACAGGAAGCTGGGGCTCACATCACTAAACCTCTCAGTTGTAGCACTGATGCTCATTCTGCTCGTACTGTATAAACACAAGAGTTCATCATCGCTGCTCACACACACATCCTTAACACACACACATCCTTAACACACACACACATCCTTAACACACACATATCTTTAACACACACACATCTTTAACACACACACGCCTTTAACACGCGCGCAGGGAGCGGCTGATCAGAGGGCAAATGTACGTGATATCGTAGGACTGAGGTGTGTCACAGGTCCGTGTCGGACGCTGAAGTCGAAATGTGGAACACGGAGCGAGTGTGTAGGATCACAAAGAGCGCACACACACACACACACTTTTATATTAAAGCACTTGTTTTTAAGATGTTTTCAAGGTCGGTGTGCAGAGTATAAAAGTCGCATCTTCCTTTACACGGCGGACTTCGCCATCAGTGCCCCCCTCCCCCCTCCAGTGGTCATCTTTCAGCATTCCTCCGTTCGACCCGGCTGATTCTTGCAGTTACATCATTTCTGGCTTCTTGGTTTTTGCTCGTCCTCTCAGCCTTTCACTGTTTGCAGCAGCTCCACAGTTATTAGGCTCAGTCAGGCCGAGGCTTCCGCGTCACACAGCTGTCTGCATTTATTCGACCAATATACCAGATTTCTCCGGACCAGATCACTGTCACCCTGAGGGGGGAACCTCAAAGGTTCGCGCCACAAGTCGAGGCAGGTTGTTAACTAGCAGGAGAAGTGATGAGCACTCACTTTTGGCATTTTCTCAAAACTTGATGGATGTTCAGTGACATGGAGCGCAAAGATGAGAGTGGGAGGAGCCATTTGATTTACAAATATGTAATAATTCAGTGGGAAAACGATATTGGTGCCTTTTTTTTTTAACATTTTCTACAACTTTGTGTTTAAAAAACACAAACTGCTCTTGAAATGTATAAATACTTATTTGTTCTTTGCTGTGTAAAATTTATAATTCGCTGCTTTGTTTTACTAGACTTGTAATAAATAAAACCTTTTATACATGAAGTTATTGTCTGGAGTCATTTCAGCGAATCACCCTAAAACATTTTTAACAGCTGATCTAATTTGAGCTGATTTAATGGTGATGGTGACTGTTAGAGATGCAGTGTGCGTGAGCGGCCAGCAGAGGGCAGCAGAGTGCAGCAAACGCTCCTCGCTGCTCTCTGCTGCTCAGCCGTAATCCATAAAGAAATGAACTGCAGATGCAGAATGAAGATTTATCTGCAGGAAAACCGGCTTTTGGCTGAATGCATGTGAGAAAACCTGACATGTATTCCATCATTAGGCCTTTAAAATATATTTTAGCGCTGCTGCTGCTGGATTGTTCACGGAGGGAGAGCTTTTGTTTCTGGGAGCCTTGAATCGAGGGTCAGCGTATGAGTTTAATAAGCTGCAGGAAAGTTTCCTGGTGAACGCGGCGATGTGAAATTGCCGTGCACAGCTTGGATTTGGATTCGTAAGGCTCGGCTTGGCCTCGCATGAATTCTTCTTCTCAGGTTCTCCTGCTTCAGCTGGATCCACTAAATAATTCCTCTTCCTGTTCTCGAATCCCTTACAGGATGAACAGTAAAGCTCACAGACTGATTTATTATTAGCTGTGCACCAAAATGAATCGGCACCACCATTATCATGAAGAAATAATTACCATTAGAAATCAATATCCTGTATACATGCATTATATGAGTAGATGGAAGATTGAAAAGGAAAGTATCCTGCTGCAGAGCTCTAATAGGACTTCCATTTTAGAAATGGCCTCATTTCCAGCTCTTATTATAGTCATATTCCACATCCAACCAGGGTGGAGCCTCGAGTGCTTATTAAAAAGGTTCATTCTGAAACCACAAATGGAGCCCTGAAGGATAACGGGGACAAACACGACAGAGAGCACTAATCCTATCTGCCCAGAATCTGCTTGTAAGACACTACAAGAAACAATGAGCCCGACACGGGTCCAAGTGTTTTTCATCCGCCTCCTGGTGCACCAGAGGGGGTCGAGGGAAAGAAAGAGACCGAGAGGGATGATAGCATTACTCACAATCCATTACCACTCCCCGGAGGCGCTCTGCATACGAAGTGATGGAGCGAGCGAGGGAGGGTGGTGGTGAAGGAAGGAAGGGGGCGAGGCAGAGAGGGAGACTTGGTTTTGGAGGGTGTTTGTTTGCTGGAGGGCCCGCGGTAAGGCAATATGAAACTTGATTATTCCTTTTCAATAACTGTCTGCTGAGCATCCCGTGGAGACGTCGCAGGTTGCTGATTAGTTCGTCAAAATAATAGAAGGCTCTTGAATAGCCTTGTTAAGATGTCTAACTTTAAGTAGAGACGGCGGCACGAGTCATTGTTCGCTCTGAAGCGCGCGATAATGACGGATTGACTGATCCGGAGGGATGTTCCTGTGAAGGATGCAGCCTTTTTTTTTTTTTAATCAAGTTTGTTTATTTTTAAGGGCAGACAAAAGTGCTGGAGTAACAATACATGGAGATATATATATATTTTAGACATTAATACAGAGTATTTACATTCAGTAAAGGCATCGCAGTGGTTCACACAGCAAGTCTTTCACCCTCTCGATGCCCCATTCGCTTCAAACTTTTACCACATTCACCTCCAGTTTCACTTTCAGTGCCATCTGTCCTCCTCCTCCTCCTCCTCCTGCAGTCTCACTTTAACCCATCTGTTGCCTCTCAGGGTGGCGTCGCCTCCCCACCATCTCCCCCCCCCCCGTACCGAATTTCACTGCAGTGCTCTGCTTCTGAAGGCGGTTACAGCAGCGTGTTAAACATGGGCGCCTTTCTACAAAATCCACTCCTGGCTGAGTCCCGCAAGCAGGCTGCAGGTCAAAGGTCGCTCTTTAAAAGTTCATGTTTGACAGTAGCTAAATGTAAACACAGTAGTTGTTATACCAGGAAACATTTTCACCGCTAACATCTTTTTGAAAAATATTCGTATGATACACTGAATCTGAGCCGTGAGGAACGAGCGTCCGCTGCGACCGTCTTATGTACATTAATGAAAGCCTTTTTAATAACCCTCTATATCAAAACGTATCCAAAATCAGTGGCTGTGCTGTACAAATCTGCTCTACTCAAATCTGTAAAAGGAGTTTTCACTTTTTTCGAATTCAACACAAACGCGTCGGCCGAGAGTCGCAGATCAGCTGACGAGCCCGCCGCTCGCGCCTCCGTCGGGCTGATCCCAGCTCAGATAAACATCAGACTCTTTGGTAAACATTTGACAGGTTTCCAGGAAAAGGATGGGGCGGTGAACTTGCAGCGCAGAAGGTCAAAGCGGGCTTTACTGCCCGTGAAGCGTCACAGCTGGAAAATGGATTCATTCGTGCCTGATTGTCTTTTTATACACGGAAGAAAAGGCTGAATTTAAGCGTAAACAAAAGAGAACTTGTTGGAGTAATTAAGTCTTATTAGAGTAACAGAGTAAAGTTTTCAAACCAGAAACCCCACCTCCCCAGCCTCTGCTCTGCTCCCTGGTTGGCCCCCCTTTATCCCAGGATATCCAGGTAAACCGGGGGGTTCTTGACCAGGGTCAGCAGGCGGCCGTGGATGTCCTTCATGACCATCCTCTGCTGGGGCTCTCTCTGCCAGCAGCCCTGCATCAGCAGGTAGACCTCCTTCGGGCAGGTGCGTGGCCTCTCCAGCTCCCGTCCCTGCGTGATGCATTCAATGGCCTGTGGGTAGAAGGGGAACAATAATCACAGCCAGAATAAAATATTGTCAGCCTGTCCTCGGGGCTTCAGAGAGAAGAACAGGGGAAGTGGAAGAGGATGAAACCTTAAACAAAAGGAACCTCAGATTTCATCTTTAGGGGAAAAAACTGGAGCAGTTAAAGATTAGAACATGTTTATTTTTTCCTGTGATTAGTTCCCAATAAAAACTGTGACGATATATTTTTATGAACAAACAGTTTCCTCAGACATGTCTCGTATTTCTCCGCCTGCAGGTTTGGTTTCATTTGTCAAAGCGAGAAATCTTTGAGATTTCCCGCGTCGCCTGAACGCAGCGGCGGGAACAATTATCTGTGTGGTGCTAAAAGCATTTTAAACTTTAGCACTGAGTGCTCCTGCTCCTCCGCACCAGATTTAGCCTCTAGATAAAATGTTTTTTATCCCGACTCCTGGAACAGCAGAAGCTTCCTGGAAAGAGATGTTTCTTTTTTTTAAGTGTAGTTTTTCAAAGATGCGAAGCCCTTTGGTAGAATTACTCCGTACTCGTAGAAGTGGAAAAGTGAAATGTTTCTGAAGTTATTATCTTTTAAGGGTCTGCGCACAATATTAAAGATAACTGTTAACTGTCGACTCCAAGCTGGTTTTCACAGCTCCTTATTAAACCTCATTTCCAAAGGTTAACGACGCTTTGTTGAATAAAATCATTTAAACAGAATACAGTTATAAACAAATCATTAAAAGCTCATATTTAGTTTCAAGTACAAGTAAAAAGCACATCAAATGTAAACGTGTGCTGAGTTCCAGTTTGTGTAGCTGTGGAAGTTTGATGGGTTTAAGTTCCTGCTTGCTGCAGGATTTCAGGGAGTCTCTGCTGCAGCTTCTGTCGCAGGCCTGCTGAGCGCCCGGCAGCCCGAAGGAGC
>JAVDPK010002281.1:367022-392815 GCA_034780415.1 Cichlasoma orientale | reverse complement strand
AGGAGCTTCTTCATTTACATTTTATCCTTTGGATGATGAGGTCATAACCGGCGTTTGTGGATGCTGTGATCAGAAATGTTGCTGAGCCCGCGCAGTGATTGTTGCCACCTGAAGGCCGTTTCTTTAACCTCGTCGCTTCCACACACAGTCTCTGGATTCTCGTCAGCGTTAAACCGTGAAGCTGTTTTTACTCATAGATTCGGCCTCTGTGGGACGCATCCTCGCATTTTATTTTTTTTGAAGCATGTTACTGTCATCATATTGGTACTAATTTTATTTAAAGACTGGATATTTTTACATTTTTAGGCAGTGCGCAGACAAATATTTGTATACAGACTGAGATGCACAGACTCAGCAGTTAGACATGTGTGATCTGTACTCGCATGTTGCAGCTGGTAAAAAAAATAAACTATTTGAATCACTTTAAAGACTTCCTCAATAACATCAGAGTAACAGCAGAAACATTAAAACAGCTGGATGGTGAGATGCTGTTAACGTAAACGTTATAAAACTGGAATAAATTCACTGACAACAATCGGCTTCCTTTTGCACTCCACCTGCCACAGGTGAGCATCCACATTAATCCAAGTGTGGGAGGAGCAAAGCAAATGTGAACCAAACCAAAGGAGTACAAGAGGAATAAATAATGTGCTAAACAATAGAACCCAAAATATCTACCTCAATAAACCCACTAAAGAATCCTCCAATAATACGTGTTCATTTTTTGTGTGTCTTTTTCAAATATCAATCCTTCATAAACTAATATAAATAAAGGTAAAGGGACTGCAGGCCTCTGATCTGCTGCACCAAGGACAATATATTTTAATAAACAGCACCAAAGCCTCACTGTGCACACATTCACAGAGGTGTGTCATTAGCAGCGCCCTCAGAGCCAAAGGAGAACTCGGAGAAGCTCGAGCTGAGACACTAATGGCTGCAGTGACTGATGCAGTTCACACGCTCTTGTCGCTCAGTGAACAAATCAGTGCCGAGGATGAGAGACCGTCTCACTGCGCTCTCCGCTCCACCGTTAACCTCGGCCCGATCCGGCGAGCAGAACGGGCCCGTCGCCGCTCGGCCACTTTGCACCAAAACGGCCCATCGATCACACGGGCTCGCTCCGCCCGCCACCCTCACGTCAGTATTTTGGGATGATTTATTTCCACCACTGAGTTTTTAGGCAACATTGTAATTTCACCTGTCCTTCATTGGATGAGGCAGATTAAGCTAACAAGGTTACAGCTCATTGGCCGGGGGCAAAAATGAAAGCCAATCAGATTAGAATCGAGCGCAGAGGAAAAGCGATCCACCCTCGTCTCGAAAGGAGAGAGGGTTACGGCCTGTAATAGCACCGCTGCGGTCACAATGGAGTCCCACTTCTTGGTGCTTGAGCTGAACAGGCTAGACTGGACCGGCCTTAATCACTATGAATGTATTGATTGGTTTAAGAGCGCGGAGTAAAGTATCAGTGAAGATGTTTTGTTCTGCAAGTTTAAATTACGTGAAGGCATCAAAACATTTCAGGCTGCTGTTTGCAGAAGTGTTTGCAGAGCAGCGCGTTCAACAATGAAGTTACTTCAAGTTAACTTCATTTATTCAACATGTATAATAACAAACAAGCATCACATGATCATTTTCACTTTTTTACGTCTGCAAGTGTGACGCCAGATTAGCCTCGTTAGCTTGTTACCACAAACTAAATCTACTAACTAGCAAATAATTTGTAGTTTCATCTTTTCATCTATAAAAAAGTGTAAAAGAGGAAAAATAAGTGACATTTTTTAAAGGTTTCAATGAATAATGTTTCTGTAGCCTGCTTAGCTTGTCTGCTAACGAGCATCGAGGCAAAAAGCCTGAGCGGCAGCAGAGAGGAAGGACGCGCTCTGTCCACAGAAATCTGGACGAAGCCGCGCGCTTCACCACAAATAAAGATTTTCTAGTTTATGTCCTGCACTCATGGATTCATCCTTATCCTAAAAAATATGCTTTCAGTGAATCCCTGAGGCCAATAAATGTGGATAGAATTTTTTTTTAGCATTTTTAACATTTTGCTAAAATCGCCATCCTGCTGAAATTTGGAGCGTCTGCACATAAAACATGAAGCTCAAAGAAACCCCCGTAAACGGGACGAGACCGCCCGTCACCCGCTGTGAGGCTACCGAGGACCTCTGTGACTTAAAAAGACTCTGTGGGGTCAAAGGTCAATCTCGAGTGCCTCTCACTGGGTTCTGCTGTGTTGATACACGACTCGTGAGGAGTGATGGGTTTTAGTTCCATCCATGGCCACATTGTGACTTCCCAGCTAACCAGTGGGCCTAAACTGTTTGCTCCAGCTTCATATTAAACATGAGTGCTGTCATACTTTCAAACCCGACTCCTTTGGTCCGGACGGTGATTCGTTTTTATGATGTCAGCAGACCATATTTCAATAAAAGCTTTGGTGTGGGTCAGGGTCCACGGGGGGTTTCAGAGGGGGACCGAGGGGGTGTCACAGGCATCATAAAAAGAGGAGACTCGCAGACTCGTGAATAGAAATCTACAATCCCAAAGATGGAGGCTGCCCCGCCCCTGCCCCCAAATGAGCCAATCAACATTCAACCAATCATACTGCTGCGTATGCAAACCAGCAGCTAAATGAACGAGCTGCTGGAAGGCTACCCGGTGACATCAGCACACGCACATCATCAGAACAATCGGTGTCACGCAGAGGGAGACGCAGCGCGTGTGGGCGGTAACGACACGATGCAGGCGTGTTATTTAGAGTTCTTCAGCGGCTGCAGCGTGAAAGCAAACCGAGCTGGGTCTGAAGTTCAGAGAGCAGCAAAAATATGAATCTCAGTGCCGACTTTGAGATGTGAAAAGTCAAAATAAACATTTTTTCCCCCCAAATACAATAAACTAACAGTGAGCTAACTGTCTCCACTCTAACCCACCTCACTGTTGGACAGCTGATACCACGGCTGTTTCCCATACGTGAAGATCTCCCAGAGGACCACGCCAAAGCTCCAGATGTCACTCTCAGTCGTGAACTTCCTGTACATGATGCTCTCGGGGGGCATCCAGCGGATTGGCAGCATTGTACGTCCGCCCACCTGAAGGGGAAGAAATGCACGCTGAGTGACGTTTAAATAGACGTCCCCGCCTCTGACTGGTCGGGAGACCAGCTCGAAATCATAAAATAAATAATATATGATCCCAACATGCTCTTAATGAGTAAAACCCTCTCACAGCCCTCGCAGAACTGAGCAATTTTCAGCTTCTCAACAGTAGCTTCTCCACAGGCTCAAAGGTCACGCTGCCATTTGCAGATCCAAAACGTGTGACATACGTTCCTCCTGCAGTTTAAATGGCTGCAGGAGAAGGTGAAGCAGTTTGTGAAGGAAACACTTTATGAGAGCTGCTTTACATTCTAGCTGCATCTTCATCTATAATGTAGCATAATCATAAACAGGTCAAAGAGAGCTGCTTTAATGAAGAGGACCAACTGTTGGACGGCACCGAGCCCGACTATAAAATAATACTATAAAATAAAAGATTATTCTGAACTGTGAGTCATGAAAAGCTACTTTAATAAATTCAAGAATAATATCAGGACTCTGAAAATGAGGCTAACAGGCCCTTTAATTTAGTAAGAACTGTTTTTACACTGCAGCCCTGATGGAGGTGCAGGTGAGACGGGTCACTGAACAGTCTTTAACCTGCATGTCTGTGCGATGTCCCGTTTCCTGCCTAAACCGGATCATTTCCAGTTCTGATCCGAAGCAGACCGTCTCCTGCTGTGTGCAAAGTCCCGATCTCACAGACCTGCTTCTTACGGCTCACTGTGATTTGTTTATAAGATCTTAACTGCTGCTACCTGATCAGTAAAAGGTGACTATCA
Organism: Cichlasoma orientale; assembly: GCA_034780415.1. NCBI lineage: Eukaryota > Metazoa > Chordata > Actinopteri > Cichliformes > Cichlidae > Cichlasoma > Cichlasoma orientale. The sequence continues at coordinate 388,935 of JAVDPK010002281.1, read as the reverse complement.
CAGGTAATGGGATCAAATATTTTTAATATATTTAGCTATTATTTTTATAGTTTTTATATACTGCATTGGAGCCCTCCAGCTCAAATATTATACTAAATATCCAGAGTGACAATAAACTGTAACTGTATATAAAAGATGGCCACAGTGATGGTTTGCAAAGTCCTGTTTTTGAAAGTTCAAGCTGAGCATTTGCTCATCACTCAGCTTTTTAAAACCACACTTCAGTGAGGGGGTCTCTCTCTCACATAAACCGACTTCTTTTTGCAGCCAGCGGAGTCGCCCCCTGCTGGCCACCAAAGAATGCAGAGTTAAGGAACTTCCGCATCTTACACAGATGCTGAATGCGACTGCTGCTGTGACCTATTGTTTTACCCGATCAACAGGTCTGCAGCCTGACGTGTGCTGGTTTGTGTGGGGAAAGAAAGCCAAACTGACCCAAACAGACGGCAAAATGTATTGTTGTGTCCTCCTGTCATTACCGAGCCTGCAACAAAGAGGGATTAGCATGGAAACCAATAACGGAGCGGCTGCAGTTGTAATCGTCACATCGTGGGCATCACACACTGTTGCTTGGAGTAAATTTACGATTGCTGAAATGTTGCTTTCAGTGACAGATAAACAGAGTTGGCGAGGCACCTGTGAAACAGTGACAATAACCCCCCGCAGTCTCAGCCACCTACCCGATAGTAATCTGTGCTGTAGATGTCTCGGGACATGCCGAAGTCTCCGATTTTGACCACCAGACCCTCCCCAACCAGGCAGTTGCGAGTTGCCAGGTCACGGTGGACGAAGTGCAGCGACGCCAGGTAGACCATGCCCGAGGCGATCTGGGCTGCAATGTGCAGCATCTGAGGCAGAGTGAGCTCACCCAGCGGGGGCATCTTGGACTCCTCCAGGATATGAGCGTCAGGGCCGTGAGCTCTACAGGAGACACAAGGAGGACACGTGAGCTGCTTCATCCCACGCCTGTTTGTCTGAAGTCGTTTTATCAGACCGCAGGAAAGACGGCAGCTCCCAAGGTGAAAGTGAGACCTAAGCAGGGGGCGTGCAAACACCACAATGTAAATCCTCCTGAAAAGAGTTACAGAGCTCAATGGAGCCGCTCCAGCTAAAGCAGAAGTTCTCCTTCTGCAGAAAAATGCTCTTATATTGATTTGTATGACATTATGATGGTTAATACTGACGCATGAGTGTATAAGCAGCAGTTTATTGTCACTCTTCACACAAACAGTTGAGTCCATCAGTTATTGGGGGGGTTTGAGTGCTCTTCAGAGGGTCACCAAACGAGGCCGGGCAGCGCGAGATGATTCGCGCTGCCCGTTCCAAGGAAACAAAGTTCTGCACTCGTTTCGTGGGCTTTTCTCTTTCTTGCATGAAAGACTGAGAAGTTTGAGACTCTGAGAAGAGTGCACGTCTGAAAAGCACTAGCTTTTGTAGGAGGTCACATGGAAATAGGTTGGGGCACTGATGTAATCTTTAACAATGTGCTGCACAGTTTTTAAAAGTGTATTCTGGAGTCTTTAATGTCAAATCTGAATCTGAGAGGTAATTACAGCTGTCGAGGTGCAGGGAGGAAAGCAGAGACCATTTAGTAAAAATAGGATTTATACAACTTGAGTATTTTCAAATAATAAAATGTATTTAGGTATTTTCCAGACTGAAAGAATAACACATTCAAAAAGTCAAGTCATCTTTTTGAAAACAAAACTAATGTTGTCAGTTTGAGAGACGTCTGGTGCACGGAGCACTTTGTATCCCAGCGAGCAGGATAATCATATTTTCATGAAATAAGAAGGCCCACCACTGATCCCTGTGCACAAATCCAACCTCTGCATCGAGGCCATGCAGGAGCAGACCCCTGCCGTGAGTCCGTGCTCTGCTCAAGGGCACCGCGGCAGGAGCGGTTAAAGGCCGACTTTATGCGAGCACTTTAAGGACTCGCGCTGCCAGTGAGACACTTAATGAGAGTGCAGGAAAAAAGCTGCTAACCGGTGCGGCTGCATTGCTTTTTAAAGCCTCGAGACTCTTCCTCTGACTGACGACACGTTTTCCTTATTTCTTGAAATGAATGCTGGATTAAACGTGCTCATCTTCTGCCTCGGCCTGGCGCTCCCGCCTGAACCGTAAACCGAAAGGAATAAAATCACACATTTCCGCCGCTGAAGAACTGGCTCGAGAGGCCGCTGCCATTCTTCTCCGTTTCTCTATCAAACACTTGAATGAGCCTTTCAGGCTTTTGTCATTTTTGTTGTAACTATGGCACCAACCTTGGGTGACCTGAAGGTCACTGACCTCAGCACGCAATCTGCAGACTGAACATTTCTGACATACACGAGCGGTGCAGACACGGTGAGCGCGAGCGCGCCACAATAAAGCCATTTAACAGCGATGCTTAATCAAAAACATAAGGCTTATAATACGCCTACAACCGATTGGCAATAATGCAATTCAGAGATGCAGAGTGCATTAACTCTTCGTGGTTTCTGAGGATCATAAACACCCACTCTCACCACTGACTCCTGCCTAAATGAGCAAATCACAGCTGATGTGTCTCCATCCATCCTAATATCTCTCCTCTCCACTTTGTCCCCTCCTTACAAAGGAAGTTGTCTATACACTCACTATTAGTTTAAAGGGCAGGTGGCAGGGTGGGAAAGCAGCTGCATTGTGGGGGCTCTCAGACATCTCGCCCATGCTGTCTGCTGAAAATGCGATTTCCATCCATTGGTGAACATATATCTCAGGAAAAGTGTGTGTGTGTGTGTGTGTGTGCATGTGTGTGTGTTTTCACTCCCAATCTGTCTCCTGTGGAGGACACCTGGCAGGCAGCATCAGCGGCGTCTGTTTCCCAGGTGCCAAGTGAGCGCCACTCAGCACTGACCGCCCCCCCCCCCAAACAGGTCGCAAAGGTTTTTAAATGATTGAAAATAGATTTTGAAGCTCTTCTGTCACCGTGTTATAGAACAATTTAAGTGTTATCATTACCTCACTTGCTGCACAGCCCCTTCCCCCGATAAAAAGTTAGCTCAGTCACAGGTCAAGGAATCGAGTCTGCTTCTGCTCGAGTGCTGAAACACCTGCACGGCTGGAATTCGCTCTCATTTGAGATTAATGATGTGAAGACTTCTTGTAAATAATAAAACTGACCCGCGCCTTGGCATGCTGTGAGTCATCCAGAGGATTCAGCTCTCCGTCTCTTTCAGGGAGTTTGATTTCTTTCTTCTGACGGGAGAATATTTGGTTTTCTTTCCTCACCTTTGAGTCACTCTTTGCCTTTCTGGCTAATAATTTACATACATGTCTATCGGTTATTCTTTCATTCTGTTTAGCCATACTGAAAATTTACACTGCTGTTTACCCTGGGGGGAGGAGGGGGCACCAGCAGCTCATCTAAGGGCTCTGAGAATACAACCCTCCACCCGTCACATGAATGATGCTGCTCTCAGTTTTGTTTGCATCGTGTTTGGTAAAAAGCATTTTTTGTTTTGTGCGCACAGGTGTGTTTGTCTCGTGTGCAGTGTGGGTTTGCTACTTAATAACTACAAACACAAAAAGCAGGTTTTGGTTCATTAATATGTGAACAAACAGTTTTTTCTTGGTCAGTTTTTGGGAACTGTTTGTGATTTTCAACACTGAGCCCGAGAAATAAAATCCGATACATTTACTGACACATGAGCGTCACAGAGCTGTCAGAGGAAGGCAGAGGGAAAGAAATGAATTCAAATGAATCCCAGCTGATGTGAAGAAGCGCCTGAGTCACTTTAGCCAAAGGGAGCCGGCAGTTCATTTGAAACGCTCGACTCGAAAACAAAGACGTGTCAAATTTCTGAGAGATTAAAAGTCACCCCGGCTGTTTGTGGGTCAGCAGATAATCCAAACACCGTTCAAATAAGACCTCGGAAACCTCAAAGTGCGGAGAGCGAGGAAAAGCAGTCGCCTCAAAAATATCAAATATAATCGTCCGTACGGTCGAGCACAAACTGTCCCCGTGACTCCTCCTGGCATTTCTACTTAAACACACGAAATCCACCGATACACCGAGCGACCGCCGGAACCGCACACACGCTCCGCCGAGGTCAGCTAAGTGGGTCCAACTTTTAAACGCGCATCAAGTTTGAGCGATGAAAGCAGCACGGCGCGCAGACGGCAGCTTTTAAAGAGCTGCAGTCACTAATCCGTGAGAGGGAGATTCCCATCCTCGGCACCTGAAGCGCACCTGGAGGCGGGAAATAATCATTTAACCAACGACACGTCGTCATGATGCTGTAAACAGGTTCAAGTGTTGGTGCTCATCCTGTAAGTGGAGGCCGGCGCGCACACACAGATGATAACACTGTAAAACAATTGCACGATATAAAACGTGTCTGTAAGTGCTGCTTTATGGTTTAAGGATATTTATGAACTGTTCGCAGAGTGCTGATAAACCAGGTGGATTTGACCTGCGGGGGCTTAATGGATATAAGCAGCAGGGGGAATGAGAGGCTTCATTCAATGCATTTCAATCCTTTGGTCTGAAGTAATAAGCAATTAATAACGTCCATACTGAGGTTCAAATATTTAAATTGATAATTCTGTCGTGCATTCAGAACCTTCCCACAAACATTTCAAGTTTTCCATTTTTTTTTTTTTTTATCTCCTGAAACTTATTAAGTTCATTTATTGCTCATCGGTCTCCACGTGACTGCCTGAGGCAGGAAAGCAGGTTTTATTCCATTAGACTCAAGCGCACCACGCTTCGGTTATGTTACTGAAAATTACGGCGCATCCTGCTTCTGTCAGTGTTCCTGCTCGTACAACTTGATTCCACCTGTGCCCAGCTGAAGTTAATGGGCATAATTAGGAAGAGAACACGCAGGGTCTTGAAACTGATGGAAGGAAGAACATCTCTGCAGCTGTGAAAGTGCCCAAAAAACATGAATAATTGTCAAATGGAGGAAGTTTGGAAGATGTTTCTTTTTGTGTAGATGGGAGAAGCCAGAGAGCAGCACTCCGATACTCCTTATGGCAGAGATGGCCATATGGAAGCCATTCCTCACTAAAAGAGAAATGATGGTCTGCTGGGATTTTCCTAAAAGGTACCTGAAAGACTCCCAGACCACAAAAAGCTAAATCCTTCGGTCGGATCAAACAAAGACTGAAGCGTTTGGCCACATTTCCCATCAGCACGTGTGGAGGAAGCCAAGAGCTGAGCATCACCTCAATAAAGCTTTCCCTAGAGTCAAACACGGTGAAGGCAGCATGATGGTTTTCCTGCAGCAGCAGATGCAGACTAAGAGAATGTAATTACCTGTACCTGCTCAGCCTATTTAAGATGCAGGGAAAGGTGGAAAAACAGAAAGAAATGAATGAAAACCTCAGAATCTGAGGCGAATATTTACATTTCAGTGACCCAAAGCAGTCAGGAAAACACAGACGTGGCTTTGGAGAAACCCTGTGGAAGTCCTAGCGGCCCAGCCAGAGTCTGAACTTAAATCCAGGAGAACTTCTGTGGAGAGAAGTGTTCAGCTGCCTGCTGAGCCTGGACAGTCCTGCTAGTTGGTAAGAAGCCTCAGGGTTGACTGCTTTTTGGGGAGGTCTCACTATGGGGGGAAAAGCTGGTCCCAGTGAACCCTTTAGAACTACGATGACCTTTGTCTGCTGAGGGACCTTCGGCTCTATGATGTGCAGCAGCTACTCGTAGATAGTGGATGCACACAAAGTCTTTCCTGCAGAGGGTTTATGAAACTCAGGGATGATTGTCCATTTTCATTTATATCAAGGGAAATTAATAAAATTATAAATGTATCTATATTTCATACGATTCACCTGCATCTCCTGACCAATTACGTCTGCCGATAAATTTTAACTCACAAATGACGGCAATTAATCAGGGAGAAAACATTAATCAACTAATTGATTAATCAGCTATTGGTTTGAGCTTTAGTGATGACTGAGCTGTGCTGTTAGCGTGTTGTGATGCTGTAACACTGTCACACTCTGATGGCCTGCTGAGACACTTGTTTCTGTGACTTTGGGAGGTGTTTGTGATCCTTTTCTTTGCTGCGTTCATGCAGAACTTTTCCCCGAGTCACAGAAATGAGGAACACGACCAAAGCCTCATATTTGCTGGGAAAATCTAAGCACGGATTTCCCTGTGGTTACATACCGAAGAAAGCGGTTCAGGTCTCCGTGCCTCATGTATTCGAACACCATGGCCAGCGGCTCTCCGTCTGTGCAGACGCCGTAGAACCGCACGATGTGCTGGTGCTGAAGCACCGTCAGCAGCTCCGCCTCCCGCTGGAAGTCCTGCCGGGTGGACTCGTTTGCATCCTTCAGAGTCTGTGAATACGCACAGATTAAACTTTTACATTAACACCTGAAGGCCTGCTGACAGCCCGTGCTTCCTGTTATTATTGTTTTTGTTTCCAAATTATCATATAAACACAACATGACTCAAAATAAAAACTATGAGAAACACACAAGATAAACTGGAGAAAAATCAAAACAAGCCTAATTTGGAGAACATGAATCAAATGTGATGACAAATTAGTAAAAGTGTGCTAAAATATAATCTGGACAGCGACTGATGGTGGTGATGGTCGGTCTATCCGGCCTCATGAGAACGGTTTATAATAAATATCTAAAGTCACATATGTGAAGAATATTTAAACAAATCCATGTTTCTGAATAGAGGCCTTCATTCTCTCATATATATTTATACTGTTGCGGTGATGGAGGCACACACGGATGGAGCCAAACGACCGAGCTAAACACTTAGTTTCAGACAGCTGTTTCTGCTCTCGGCTCTGCGTGATGTCAGAGAGAGTGGATGTCTCAGAGCAGCTGCGTCCACCTGCCGATCAGATATTTCATTCGCACGTCGAAGAAAGTTGGCTCAACTATGACAACCAGCGCGAGCTTCTAGGCCGGGCTTAGAAGATGCACCACTGTTAAAATAAATAAATAAAACAGAGTGCTGCACGCATGACAAAATAATTAAAAACTGCACAAAGGAATGCAGCTTATCTCTTTTCATATTTATCAACATGATGAACTGATCCGGGAGCGAAGCTACAGTGTGAACTGTTACTGTAAGAGGAGAGCAGAAGGCCTCCGTGGGGTTCGTATGTTTTAAGAGTTTTATTATTTTTATTACATGTGTTTGGCCTCGAGGTTCCTGCCCCGCCCCTGCTCAGATCATTGATGAGCTGTTATAAAAGCACACGTCTGATTAATGGGATGATAAATGTGAGCCACGTTCACCATCTCGTTTTTTAATCTGCTGCGGTTTGCATTAACCTGCCGTAACACGAGCCTCCGCCAGCTGACTGCTCTTTAACCAGCACGGCTCTCAGACCGCAGCGCGCGAGTGACTGAAGTGCGCTGCACGTTTGTTGGTGCCGAGAGCTTTAATGAGGACTTTATGATTGTAAGTATGAAGTTTTTGGCCTATTTATTTTACAGTGCAGGACAAACAGCAGGCTGGCACACAGACATCGTCCTAAATAATGAATTTTATGCTTCGCGCGGGAGAAACAGGAACTCGAGTTACACTGAACTGCATTAAATAAGCTAATCGGGTGTAAAAGCACCAGCATCAGGTTTAAAAGCCAAATCTTTGTTTTTCACAGCCGTGTCAATCACTTCGCCGCGCTCGGCTCTGCTGCTCAGACCTCACGCTAACTGCTGACATTTTCACTACGCATGCCGACGCTCAGAGGGGCCGAAGCCACATTAATGGTGAAATTAGCTTTTAAAACAGCGGAGAGGGATTTCGGGCGCTTACTCACCTTGATGGCTACGAGCATCTTGTCGTTGTCAGGGCTGAGGTTCGCACACTCTGCCAGGTAGACTTTGCCAAACGCTCCTTCACCCAGCTCCCACTTCAAAACAATATCCTGCCTTTTAATATGCTGCACACCTGAGGTCATAGAACACACAAATGATTTAAAATCAGGGCGAAACTCTGAAGTGCTGAAAGGTTTTACGTCATCATTTCAGGTCTGGATAAGCCACAAAGCCATATATGGGTTTGCTGTAAACCTCGACACTGACACTAAATAACGAGGGCTCGTTGGTGCAGCCGTAACAGGAAGAGGACATTGCTTTTGTTTCCCCCGGCAACAGAAATGGCAGACAGCAAAACAGAAGAAGAAGAGCGAGCGTGGCAGAAACTGAGAGTAAAGCGTGGAGGAGAGCGCTGTTTAAAAATGGAAGGTGATCCATGTCTTTGGGTTGGTGGTGTACGGACGCCCCTGTAATGTAATACCGATGGTGTGTCCATGGAGCACCCACCAACTGGGCCAGCTGCACCAGCCGGGTTCTACCAAACCTGGTCTTAAGTTAACCTTTGTCAAGACTGGTCTTTAAATTGGACACGTAGGGTCCATCAACCAAACTTAAGCCTGTTCTTAACTACGCTGTGAATGCAGCACTACAGAAAAGTGTTTGGGAAGAACACTAACGGGAGAATCTGATGGATGATAATTATTACTCCATCAGCTGAGTCATAGAGGTGTTTAAAGGTAGTTCAGGCCTCGGGCGCTCTTCCTTGTTTATTTTTGCCTTCCCTGCATATATACTGAATGTGTCCACACCATCATCATGGTTCACGCACGCCCAACACTTCATAACATCTCGAATACAAAACGAGGCTCTCGCCGTCTTTTCCCTCGTTTTTATTTTCCGGACCGCGTTTAAGAGAGGTCTGCGCGCGCCGTGCTCTCCTTCAGTCTGATGTTGGTTATGATGTTCTTAAATTCAATAAAATATCTTCCAGGAAGCTGTTCGATGTTCAGTTTGCAGTAAAAGTTAACTACATTTCAACAGTTCTGTTTACTTTTCCGTGACATTCAAATAAAACATTACAGCTGTTAATAAACAGCCAATGAGAGTGACCGCGGCATTCCCCCTGAAAAAGCAAATGAGTGCCCACAATCAGGGATGAATGCCCACAATCAAAGTGTCAAAATGCATTTCCTGGGGAAACATGAGTGTATTCAAACATCTGAAAGGCTCCACAGCAGCACTCACACATGTCTTTGTCTTTGATGATGCTGCAGAAGTACTGCGGATTCTCTACGAAGCTAGACAAACCGGAGTCTTCGTCCGAGGAAGGCGGGCTGGTGCCAAAGTTCATGAAGCGCAGTGACACGGCCAGGTCGTCCTCCTTACCCAGAACTGATGATCCTAATGAAACGGAGCAAAACAAGTAAAACTGAGAGAAATGAGACACCTAATCAGTCTCCAACCATCTGTGATTGCAGCAGCCATCAAAAGAAGCAATTCAGAACCCATTTTTCCTTTCGAGGAATTGGCATTCACTATTACTAACTTGGATGCACATTTGTTGGTACCATGGTGACAGATGATGACAAGCTCTAATAATCACCATCATCAGCCATGCAGCAATCAGGCCACACTGAAGGGAAAAAAATATGACCGTACAGGAAGCCTGGGCGGTTAGCAACCCCCAACTATAGTGTGTATTAAAAGCCAAACAAGTGGGGCCCAAATTGTAAAACCTCACTCAGGAAGGCAAACCACAGAACCCCCAGAGTCCAACACGGTAGAAAATGGAACAACAATAAGAGAGCACAGACGCGATGGAAGGAAGGAAAGAGGGAGCAGGGTCCACTTAGGCAATCAGGCCCACTTAGGCAGAGTGAGAGTGAGAAGGGTGGATGTGTGTGTGTGTGTGTGTGTGTGTGTGTGTGTGTGTGTGTGTGTGTGTGTGTGTGTGTGTGTGTGTGTGTGTGTTAGGGGGAGGGAGTGCAGGTGGAGCTACATCAGGTCTAGCTGTTCATCCATCCATTCGTCCATCCGTCCATCCATCCATCTTCTTTAATGGCCCTCACCCTGTGGCAGCAGCCAGGGGAGGTTTCTGCTGCTGTTCTCGTGCAGTAATTAAGGCACTTTAGCCGGCACAGCGGCCGCCGGCGAGCAAAGTTACAGCTCAGTGGAAATCCTATATTAGTCCGTCTCTCCTGTGCATTACCTTCCAAGAGACTGACAGAGCGCTCTGTGACTTCAAACAGTTATTTGGCAGAACATTTGATTGTGACTCATATATACACGCGTTTTTCATACGTGTGCACAGAAAACCTCGATTCCTTTCTCTTTAATGCAACAAATATCAGCTGATCAGAGCCACATTTTTAATTCCAAACGATTTTCTCAGCTCGACCACCCGGCGCATCATCATAAACCGTAAGACCACAGTCTGTTATGATTGTGGTCACTGCTGATGCCTGTCTGACAGCGCGCCAACGGGACACAAACACACCGAGTATGAAAACATGTTTCTGGCACAAACACATGATAATCACGCCGTCATTGGCAGAAATCGGACCCGTTTCCAGCCTGTAGAAACTTTGTCCAGTTACTGATACTTTCAGACCCGCTCAGTGCAGCGGTCCAAGTCCAAGCAGAACCTAAGACATGGTGGTGCAGCGGGTTGCACAGAGTCATCACTGCGTGTGCGTCTGTGCTCGTCTGGTGGGAAGAGCTCGTGACAAAAAGGAGTGTTTGCAGGAGGAGGGCCGCTAACCCGAGATGAGTGGCAGGTAGCTGTAGAGGCCTCAAATGCTGCACCTTCAGACTAACAGGTAAATTCATTTAGTCCCCTTTTAATACACAAAAATTCTTCCAGCCGTATGATTTAGTGCTTTTTTTCCAACCATGCATACTCGTATTAGGTTAGACACTGGATATCACTCAAGCTACTTAGCTTAGCTTAGCTTTAAATGAACAGTAGTGGGGTGGTGCTGAGTGACATGATTGTTTTTCTTGGGCAGGTAAAACCATAAATTTAGAAGCAGAGATAACGCATATTAAGTAGTGAGCATTAAGTTATTTATTACCTTTGGACAGAGCCGAGAGTCTCATCTACTCTTTAGACTGAGTTTAGACTGAGTCTAACTGTGGCTCCTATAAAAAGGGCTTCACGTTCATGTTTCATGCCTGATTTCAAGCTTGCAGTCAGAAATAATGTGTGATAACTTACGGTGAATACCAAACTTGGAGTGCTGGCCACATTTGTAGACGACCAGAACCATGATGAGCAGAAGCGAGCAGGCGAGCACACCGAGGCCCGCGGCCACATACACCTGCCAAACACACATCAGATTTTCAGTCATTGAGACTGTTTAGTCAGTACTTTGGCACTGGGACCGAGGACGCGGACGTACCAAATACATCTGACTCTCCGGGTTGTCTGTGACGTCCATGTCTGACTTGTTTGTAGGACCTGCGGGGCAGCAGCGAGAGCAGATAAAGACAGGCAGAGCTCACATCACGTCTGTTCAGTGTTTAGAGGGCATGCTTTTTAATAGACCCAAAATCAGCTGAGCACTTACTCTGCTCCGAGAAGACTTGCATGTGGGAAGAACACAAACACATTTATGAGCACACAATACGAAGCGTACCACGATGCAACAAATCACAGCGCAGTAAGGTCGACACTTTATAGCGCGCGACGCAGAGAGAATACCAACAACAGGTGTGAGCATCAATTAGTTTAAAGTGCCACTTACATTATTTTCTCTGTCAGATATCTAATATGCTCCCTCAGCAGCACTACTTCAACACTGAAGGGCGCTGATACACCTTGAGCACTAATATGAATATATAACACATAACTGGGTAATATCATCATACACTTTATATCATTTAATAATTTAATTTTGTGAATACACGGCGCTGCAACAAAGCTCCTGGGACAGAAATCCCTTTGGGTGTGGGCTGTGGGTGTTCACAGCACATTATCATCATTCCCAATCTATGAAGTGAGCCAAAACAAAATTACTCCTTAAATAACAGTTCAAATGCATGTATCCTGATCAGTAAGTCATGGACATTTTTAATCAGGTAAACTGGGACATTAATGTGGTCAGGTAAGTAGCAGAGGGGCTGTTAATCAGTTTCAGCTGATTCTTTATAGTTTTCTATGTCCCAGTTGACCGACTACCCAAATCCAAGATGGCCGCCAGCCTCTGCCCTCTCTGTTGCACCCGTGAATGAGAAGCCAAGACACGAGTAAAAGCCTGAGACTGTCCTTAAATAACGAATCGAGTGCTTCTTTGTTACTAAACAAAACCGAGCTCATCTTTTAGCAGCTCTAATGACGACCTCTGCTTTTCCTGCTCGGGAAAACCTGGAACTCACCCGGAATTATCCCCTCGGGATTGTCAAAGGGGTTGTCCATGAACATCCCAACGGCAGTGGCCTCATCTCTTCCCAGCTTGTTCTCCACAATCAGAGTGTAGTTGCCATTGTTGATGTGGGTCGGCTTGTCGAGGAAGAGGCAGCCGTGCTTCACCGATCCATCGCCCGAATCCACGATGGGATGCGTGTATATGTATATGGTCTCATCTAACTTTTTGCCATTGTACAGCCAGGTGATGTTGGGTTCGGGGTTGCCATCCACAGCAAAGGGAAAACACCAGTGGTGCTGCGGCACGGCATCTTTCAGGAAGATTATTCTGACTGGGACTGTGGGGAGACAGCAGGTCAGTGAGTAAACGCCGTTTCAGAGGACGTCCTGAGCTGGCTTTCAAACAGGAAACTGAAAAAAGAGATTTATGCAGGAGCTCAATGAGAATATTCTCATGTTTGTTTGGTGCCTTTGAAGCTAGCAGACAGTTAGCTTAGCTCGGTTCTTAAGGTAACAACATCCACCTGCTGCAACCGGCTACTCATTTCCACCTCTTTCCAATGTTACAGTAAAACAATCTTTGGTGTTAAATATATTGTGTTTCTGAGGCTGACTTACCCCGGGCTTCAACCCTGCATGCCATGATTTTAATGCTGAGTCTGCACCTCACTCACACATAACATAAAGCAGTTTCCAAGGATCAATGTTCTCCATCTTCAAACCTGCGCTGACCTGCTATGAATAATGAAATCCTGGTCGCTGTCGTGCCCCTGACCACAACCGCTACCTGGAAGCTCTTCTGGACACGAAGTTACAGGAAACGGCCTCGTTTAGATCGAACGCTACTCTGGAGCGCAGAGACCCCCTCGGTCTGCACGAGCCACTCTGCTGCTCTTAACCCATGACCCAGTCCCAGAAAGTGCTGCGCTAAGGGGATACCGAGGCATTTGTCTCTTTACTCGGGGCTCGCTAAAGCCCGTTACACTGAGGGAAAATTAGTGCTATTTATCACATTTAACTAATCATCCATTAGCGACCTCTGCTAATCTTACACAAGCAATTTCACTGCAGGGGTGAAAAGGAAGGCTAGAATTATGTTTAATGAGCCTGCCAATTCTCAGACTTCATCGCAGAATTAGACAATGAACATTTTGAAATGTGGCAAACACAGTAAATGATTTCTGGCCCGAGTCCAGGCAGAGGCACTGCTAGCCGGATGCTGTGCAGGCGGAACACGAACTTTTGGGACAGTAGATGTTGATAAAAATGATGATTTGCTTTCACCTTTGCAGACTTAAAGCTTAAAAATGACTTTGCAAAAAAGCATAATTTAGAACAGCTCTTTTATGAAAGGGGAGCCGCACGAGTACCGTGAATCAATGGCACAGAGAGCCACTCGGCAGTAAACACCCACTGTTCTGGGAGGTAATTAAGAGTAATTAAAGGGCTAGCGGTTAACGAGTGTCCGTCCACCAGGGGGGCTGATGTTGATAGATTAGCTGCACTAACGCATTTATAGACTGCCAATCACTGCGGATGAAGCGGTTTTCCGGAGTAGGAGGGAAAAGTCCATTAGCACAGGCTCAAATCAGATCTTAGCACGGGTTATCAGCCCCATTTTCCTCATGCTCATTATCTCTCCCTTGATGCCTGCGCATTTGGCCTCAGCTGATTGGCGCCCCCGTTCTTTTTGGCTTTATTTTCTAATGAGTGTCACTGAGTTGGTGATATATGATATTGTTTGGGTAGCATTGTCAGTAATGTATCGCTAATGCATCTAACTCTGTCTTCAGTGGGACCGCTGGGTGCTGTCATTCCTCACTGCTCAGCTTCCAGATGCACTAATGCATCTGGAAGGAGAAAACAGCAGAGAAGCTCCCGGGTCAAGCTGCAAGTGTAATTTAAAAGTACACAAGGTGAAGGAGTTCTTTAAGAGCGAGGTGAGCCGAGTTCACTTTCTTTTGTCCTCCCGTTGTATCCCTGCATTAAATGGCGAGCCATACCTGCTGCACTTCACTTATACTATTTTAACACTTCTCTCCAGTCGCCAGAGTGAGTGGCAGGTGACAGAGAGCTCCATTAGAAGCACGGTGGGTGCACGCTCGTATTTGCGGAGGGGGCATTTAGAAGAAATCAGCGCGGTGCGTTTTTCCCTTTCTCTGGCTGTCCACCCTGCCTGCACGGGAAAATGGCCCCAGTGTGCTCTCGCCCTAACCTCCATTAAGCCCGACGATTTGTATTGTGAGCTTTCAAGAGCTCGGTTTTATTTTGCGGGCACTTACACTCAATGTCCAATTGCACCATCCTCTCCCCCGGCCCAGCTTGGTTCTCGGCCTCACAAGTCAGGTTGTGTAGGTTGTCCTTGGAGGAAACGTTGGTGAGGTAAAGGACCAGCTCCAGTGTAGAGCCCCAGATTCTCTCCTGCAGCCACCACCGGCACACACACACACCACGCACACACACACACACACACACAACAGCGTAAAAGTTGTAGGAAGTTTAGATGTAAATAAAAATGAACTAAAAACATGAACTTAGAACTTAAATAAACTAAATTAGATGAACAGGAAATGTCCACACAGGACAGCCGAGGCGTCGGTGTTTACCGTGACGGGAGTTTGTATTTATGGTTCTGACCCGCATTAATCACACAGGCTAACAGAAACTCGTGCACATCAGAATAAGTAAAACAGCAAAAGAATAGCCTGAACTGAAAGCAGTACATCCCCTCTGGAGACTAAATATAAAATCAGCTGAGGATCATTTTTTAAACTAAATAAAAATCATACTGTGACGATCGTGTGTAAGTATGTTCCCTATTTCCTCCTGGACGAGTGGATCAATCTCGATGAAACTTTGCATAATCATCAACATCTGTGTGACATAAATATTTCATACAAATCCCACAGTCGTGCACATTTGACAGTCGAGCTGAGAACCGAACGGCGACCTCGGGACTGCGTTCTGTGTTCGTTACACTGTTACGTATTTTAAAGGTTAATCTTTAATCTTCCAGCTGAGCGGCCGCCGATCATCGATCGATGTGAGCTACTATAAAAACGCTTAAAGTCTAAAAATAAGGCAGCGGAGCAGACGACAACCCCGGCGAGATAAGAAGACGCAGTTTGGGTGAGCATCATCAGGCCATGAGACACTTTATGAAGCAACCTGTCAGGTATTAAATCTACTAGAATTCATCATTATTCTTTTTTTTACATATTTATATTGTTCAAAATATGACAGTTTGTTTGCAGTCACAATTAAGAAAGTGTAATTTATTGGCCTAACACCAAAGTGTGTAGTTTGGGGGGTTTATAATATATTTTTTATAACTCAGGTCCACAGAGCTCTGATCTGAACACCATGCAGTCCATCTGGGATCACAGGAAGAGAAGAACCGACTACAGCAGCCTAAAAACACCCTAAAAAGAAAAATCGATGCTGCTTAGAGATGAAAACTAGTTGTGCACTCTGTGTCCTGTAGGCCGAAGATTCTCGAGTACCTCGGTAAAGAAGCGAGAGTCGAGGGCTTCGGTTTGCCATCTCACGGTGGGAGTGGGACTTCCTGTCACCTGACACGCGAATGTGAGGTTGCCTCCTTCCAGAATCTTATCCTGCGAGGAGATAATATTCACCTCGGGCAGACCTGAGAGTGCAGAAAGACAGCATGAGAGCCCGTAGCAGTAAACACAGGTTGCTGTTGTGATGGTGCAACTAAGTATAGAGTTGAACTCCTTTTTTTTTTTTAAGCTCTTTAGAAAAGCAGCACAGGGCCAAAATCTCTCATATGTTTCCTGGCAACAAGACGTTCCTGCTGTATGTGATTAGAGCAACAATGTTGAGCCAATTTCTTCATTTTGGTGTGGCTGCTTTTTGCAGGCTTTTATATCCTGAATAGGAACAAAAACATGTTATTATTATTTTTCAAGGCAATTTGATGTAGATGCCGGTTACAAAACATGATTAGGATTAAAAATGCTGTGAACTTTACAATAAAAATCTCCACCACGTACAGAAATCCAAGAGAAAAAAAAAATTGATTCTTACATTTGCCACTTCTGCCCTAAAGAAAAATCTATAAGCCATTTCATAAGCTGCACATTTCCAGCTCCAGATTTTTAAGGGGCGCCACATGAGCCTTAAATGATTCACAGATTTAAAAAAATTCCTTTTTATCTTTTCTAATCTTCACACATGATTTGCGTCTGATGAATCAGGCTGGAACGTTTTCCAGAGTTTCCCACGTGCAGCACGCAGGAGACTATTACTGGATTAGGCAGGGAGCTTCCTATAACACCTGCCCTATTCTGTGGCACTTTCACAGGTGAGCTGGCAGGCTGTTTTATGTTTGATCTGACTGTGTTGGACATGTGCGCTCTCACGTACAGCAGATCTCATACAAAGCCTGCTTTCTTCTGATTGACAGCCCCTCGCCTGGCTTCCACAAAAAAGTGCTCTAAAAGTGCCAAAAACTGCAGTTTCTTGAGTGGCCACTTGAGGCTGGCTCTAAAAGCAAACCAATCCTCACAGACTCCCGCGGTTAAATACCCAAAATTACATATGGTGACCTGTGATGGTCGTAAGGTTCAAACTGCAGTCCAGAAACCAATGGGTGATGTCGCTGTGGCTGAGTCCATCTTTTATCTACAGTCTATGGCAGAGCCAGAGCATGTAAGGACACCTGTGCTGAGCCAATGAGAGCTCAGGCAGACAGGTAGAAAAAACCCGAACCCTGAGCTTTGCCTCGCAGGGATTAACTAACACGATCAGATTATCTGAGGATCTGAAATGTTTAAAAGTCTCCAACAATCAAATCAATTACAACATTCAACATTTAAAACATCACAAGCTCAGAGATCAGAATGGAAGCCAAACTCACTGCAGTTATCGATCACCAAGCTGCTGAGGGAGATTTTCTCGCCGCTGGACGAACAGAACAGCATTTGGTTCTCCAGGTCGCCGCGCTCGTCGAACTGCCACTGCCGCAGCCAGAAGAGCTCGCACGAGCAAGCCAGAGGGTTGTCTCTCAGAACGCTGAAAGACAGAAATCAGCTGAGCGGGTGGCGGGAATCAAACATTATAGAGAAACCAAAAATTTATTAGACATAAATTTAAAAAGAAACATGCTGTCCTGATGCAGTTTTTAACTCAGTGTAATACACTAAATCATGTTTCCTTTGAAAACCTCTAATACTTATGCTTATACTTATATAATAACTAATACTTATGACTAGAAATGTATAAAATAATGGATATAAATCCTTGAAGAACTTGAAAACAGCCATTCAAACACTCACACTTCACATACTTCAGTCATGACTCTTTTCGCTTTGCTTTCAGAAACCTTACAGCTATAAGCGGAGGGAAGGATTGCACTGAAAGAACACATCAATCAGTTTAGAAAAGGAAGGAGTTAAATTTGCAATATCTAAATATGTTCACCGCTGAATGAAGACAACAAATAAAAACACGTGGTTGTAGATGTAGCACGAAGTTTCCAGGTTAGTTTAGTTTTACTTCTGTCCTTGAAGACTAAAAGCATCACCGAGCCCGGCTTTCATCAGAAATCCTCAGAACCAACCGCAGCAGCACTGGGCTCTGAGGTCACATGACCATGTTATTATACGGGGCAGCTGCTGGTTCAGGGGTATCAAATTTATTTAAAAAGGGACCATGCACAATATTAACATAAATGTTACCACTTGATGCATTGTACCAGAGTTAGCTTAAAGCTAATTTGTGTCTGCAGTCCCACACACACACACACACACACACACCCCTACACACACACAAGTCATTGTTGTTCTGGACTTTTATTGGCTGCAGAATAACCTTCAAAACATCCTTTTAAATCCTGAGCTTGGCTCTATTTATTAAACAGATGATGAGGTATATTGAGTCAGAACTGTGTTATCATAAGAAACATTTCAGCACATTGCTTTAACCGCCGGTCACCGCTTTGCCACCAGTACCTCTCTTCCGCTGACCCAGCTCCGTGCTTTTCCAGCACAGGACGAGTGCAGGTTGCAAGAAGCTGCCACAGATACATGACCACAAAACGACTGAAGTGGAACCACTGTTATCAGCGGCTGTGGGTGAATATCCACAGATCCCGTCTGCCATGATTTCTCTCCCCCACATAAATCACCTCAGCCTTCACTACATAATCCTGTGGTAAAGAACTGGCTCTGCACCCGCTCCAGCACTGCGTCAGTGCAAAATAGCTTTAAGTAGGCTGTATAAATGACAATGATTCAGACTTCTGAAACAAAAGTTCCCGGTGCAAAGTATAATCAAAAGTCCAAAGATTATCCCCTCCTTCCCTGCAATTGTCTCACACTGCAAAGCCAGCCAGCAGGTTTCTGCATTTTAACCCAGGACTGGAGTAAAGCTCGCAGAAGGAGAGCAACGTAAAATACTTTTTTTTAGTTTAGATCTTTTTAGCGTTACACTGTGAAGACAATGTGACCAACTCACTGTATCCACACTGTGCGGCCGGAGCGCTGAGGTCAACTATGAGGCTAACCACAAGCTTTGTCCTGTGTTGGCGCTAATGGCCATGCTTTCCATGCGGTCTGCTGCTGCAGCCAAGCTGCACCTTTGGAAATGATTATATTTTTCCCTTTCATTGCTACGCTAGCCTTTAACACGGTTTCAAATGGTTTAAGAGACAGAGTTTAGGAGAGACTCACAGGTTAAGCAGAGGTAGGAAATGAAACACCCTCCAGCTGATGTGCTCCAGAGAGTTTGAAGCCAAGTTTCTGTCAAACAAAAAGAGAAGACAGGTGACATTTTGGACACGTGTTCATCACCCTTTGCTGTGCTTTCCATTGATGTATGTGCTCATTTAACCTTTGCATCCTTGTTGTGTCTGGACTTTAGCTTTCCTGCAGCACAGCCAGACTACGAGCTAACAGCACCTTGGCAGTACATTTGAATTGTGTCTGTTCAAATGTTGCTTTGTGAAAGAGCGTGGGTCCAAAAACAACCAAAAACAGCCATTATCAGCCGAAATAAAGGAAAGATTCAAGAAAATATGTTATTTTTCTTTGTAGTAATCTGGTCCTGCTCGGCAGTTGAGTCACGCTGTGATTTGATTGCTCACTTTCAGAACAATGTGTACCTGCCTTGAATTACACTCTGTGGAAAACGTTAATGCATCCAAATGGGTCCCGATCAATTACCCAGTATTTCACACCAGCCGAGAAGCCACGTTCACAAACAGCCCGGCACATCTCTGTGTTTGCTTAGAGTTCAGTACATTAGGTGATTAGTTCAGACTCACAGGCACTTCTGGGTTGAGGGACACGGCCCGGCAATAAACACGCTGCAGAAATATACATGAAGAAAACACCTTTCCCATTTATCAAAGACATGTCTCCAATTTTATTTTGTACAACACTTCAGTGAAAATATCTCTAAAATCTGGAGGATAAATTGTGATCAAATCTGTATTTGTGATGATTTAATAAATTTGGTTTTAAACAAATCCCTACCAGCCTTAGCTGTAAATGCAAGCATGCTAATAATGCTAATATGCTAAAACCTCATTAAACGGGACCTATTTTGCTCATTTCCAGCACCGTGTTATTATTCTTGCTTCAGTACTTCCCTGTAACGGGCCACTTTGAGCTCCTGTTGCTCTGAGGCCGTCCTCCTTTTAAGCTAACTTCCTGACTGGCTGCACCCTGCTGTGCGCCTGAGATGACTCTATTTAGGATATCTGCTCTCACTGACATCACAGAGAGCCGAGAACAGAGACCCCGGTGTTAAACTAAGCTTTCGGAGCAGTCTAAAGCCTTTAGCTTTAGGCTCACAGGGATTACCTCTACATATACTGATCTCTGGCCATGTTCAGTATGAGCATCCACAATTTTAACAGCACATATTTGACATAAATCATAACAGGCCCAATTTAACTCCAATGTGAACATCTCTGCATTTAATATGGTGATGAATCAAATCATACTGTATATGTGGGGCTATGATAATAACGCTGTGATAGAATGCTACATATCCTTTACTCAATCCTCTCAGGCCACTTGAATATCACCACAAATGATCCTCAGACTTCCCAGGAACCAGGCTGTAAATAAACCTCCCTCTGAAGATGACAGAAAGCCACACTGGGGAGCGGGCACATGGAAACCAATACATAATCACCCTGACAGGGCCAAGGGTTCAATTATTTGTTTTCCTTACCCCCAAAAGTTCATGTCAGATGGGTTAGCCACTGGGGCTTATCCATTACCGAGCTCAATTCTTCCTCCGGTCCATGGGGGGAGAGCGGAGCCGGGAACAGCAGCTCGCTCGCTTTTTGTAATTTATGAGAACATCTTTTATAAAAATCCATTTTTCTTTCTGTTCAACAATCGGAGCAGGAAGAGAGAAAAGAAAGTGGCTCGAGTTGATTGAGCCTCCCTGCTCAATGCTTAGTTTGGCTGCAGCCGGTCAGCCTTAATCTCAGAAATACATCTGTCACACAGAAAGCCCTCTACTCCACCCCACCCCACCCGCCCTCTCCCTCCACAGTGAAATATTGATTAAGTGATAATGGACCCTTAGTGGAGTGTATTTATTATGCATCAGTTGTCGATAATCCGCCAAAGTGAGCGAGTAAAAGGTGACTGGTGGATGTCTTCTCCAATTTCTTGAGCTCACCCTGCCTGCCTCGCCACCACCACCACCACCCCTCCATCTCTGGTCCTCCAAACTCGGCTGTATTTCAGATAAACAACACTGGACATGTTGCACACGCTCAGTAAAACGATGAACACAAGATGGTGGCGATAAGGGTCACCTGCTGATGAATAGACAGATCTGATGGTTTCAGGCGATGAAGGCTTCCTGGTATTATTTATTGCTGGGAATGTTTGGAAATATAAAGACAAACAAATAGTCTCAATGAAGAGCTTGTAATTAATTATGAGGCTTCTCGCTAACTTGTTCTTTGGTGGCTGTAATTGGATCAAATTTTACAATCACGGCTGCAAACATGTTTTTTTTATCTGTGATAACCGACTTCAGGCCTGCAACTATAAACGATTTTCATTATTGATCCATATGATACTTAATTTCTTGCTAATCAATGATAGTAAATCCACTTATTAGGGAACGCTGAGCCAGTAAATTAATTGTCTACTGCACACAGACCACTGAATTTAAAGTTGTTATATATTATAAACAACCATATATACAATATGTATTTAATAAGATGTTAAAAAAAAAGTAATTTATGGTTTAATGATTTACCAGATATGATCATGTGACACGTGCAGTATGAAAGAGCCAGCCGAGCGCTGACTGGCAGCGACAAACAGGCTGACCGGCCCACGGGTCAAAACACGACACGGGGAACACAATCCTTCAGTGGCAGCAAGGACACTTACACATACTGAAGCTTGGGGTTGTTCTGGAAGGCGTAGGCAGAGATGAAGCTCAGCCTGCAAAATGTGACCGTGCTGGAGAGGAGGAGAAAGCACAAAGAAAGAAAATCACTGCAAGTCTTCTTTTTTTTTTTATATCTGACTTTTATCCATCCATGGGGAGAACATAAAAAATTCAATTCATTTTATTTATATAGCGCCAAAATCACAACAGTCACATCAAGGTGCTTTATATTGTAAGGTAAAGACATAGAAAACCCAACACCCCCCCATGAGCAAGGACTTGGCGACAGCAGGAAGGAAAAACTCCCTTTTAAAATCTTAAAAATAGAGAGGGTGTCTGTCTCCTGAATCCAAACTGGGAGCTGGTTCCACAGAAGAGGGGCCTGAAAGC
>JAVDPK010002281.1:352728-366875 GCA_034780415.1 Cichlasoma orientale | reverse complement strand
TGGGGCCTGATTATTCAAGACCTTGTATGTGAGGAGAAGGATTTTAAATTCTATTCTAGATTTAACAGGGAGCCAATCAAGAGAAGCCAATATGGGAGAAATCTGCTCTCTCTTTCTAGTCCCTGTCAGTACTCTAGCTGCAGCATAAAAATGCAGCAAAAATTCCTCACAGAAAGGCTCCAGCTAAGCTTACAGCGTTTTATCCTCGCGCAGCGCTTTGGGTGTTTGTCTGGTAACGCTATCCTTGCAAGATGGAGTGAATCATGCAAACTAGTTCAGGCACATTCAGGGGTAATAAACCAAGCACGCGCTCCCAGTTTGGGAGTCTACAAATTTCCCATCCACCCCTCTGACATGTGAATGCTGCTGCCCCGCATCACTCCCCATTGGTTCAACTCCTCCTCCACCTCAGCATCCACCTGGAGGCTCTGAGCACATAATCATATCTGCAGAGAGTAATGAGCTCATAGCCCCGACTGCAGTCTAACTCTATTCTTCGGCTGTAATAAATCTTTTCAAACATCAGATTTCTGAACTGAAGATGTGCAGTGTGACACACACAGCATTAATCAGAGGATGGGATCGGTCAGTTATTTGGATTAACAAACTAAAAGTCTAAATAAATAAGATAATAAATAAAAGAAAACATTACTTACAGGTTTTTTAGCTCTCTGTAGAAGGTAAGGTCAACTTCTGTTATATTCTCCAGGCTGGCTTGGTTTTCTATGTAACTGGATAAGAAAGAAAGGGGAGAGAAAGAGATGTAGAGAGAGTTAGATTAAGGTATTTTGTTGTGACCTTCAGTCTTTTGTTGTGTAGACATTCATATAAGCTCATACTGAATGGGAAATATACAAAAGAAAAAAAGACAAATGAAAGAATTCCGTGATTCCGACCACAAAGGTAGTTTTCTGTTAGGGAATTCCAGCATTGGAAAGACGCTAGGAAGAAATAAATACATTTAAAAGCACGTCCTTTGTACCCGAACACCCGAGAAACAAGAACAAAAGACACAAAAATGTACCCAGGATTTATTGCTCAGATTTGATTTTCTCCTCTGGCTGGTAACATTTATTTCATATGTAGCCAACATCAGATTCCGTGTGAACTGGACGTCTCACAAACCATCATACAGAGCTAAACCTGGAAGCCATGAAAGTCAGCGTTTGTGGTTTCACTCATGGCGATGAGGAGGAGGATCCCAGCTGGCCTTCCGATTCCGTCCTTTAGAGGAGCAATGGCTGCTGCTTATCAAGATGTGTGCATGTTTGAGTGGGGAGACCGATTTCATCCCATATTTAAAGAGGTCAAGGGACACTTTAAGCCCTCTTTACTCGGGTCAGGATGTCACCGTTCAGACCAAGTCAATTTGTAAAAGTCAGAGCTGCATCAGAGCTGGTACCACATAAGGACACCATCCAAACCAGATTTGAAAATGTGCTAACCTGTCATAAGAAAGGAGGAAAAAAGATTTAAAATTATGTGATTAAAAACTACATATGATATTGGAGTTAAAGGGAGTTTTAACAGCTCGGTTCAGATGTGGGTGAATCAAGGGGCTGCACCAAGGCTCAGTATAATTATTTTTAACTCTGAATTATGCAAAACTGCTGCAGCAGAGTGCAATAATAACAGTTCATTATTCAGATTTAGAAGAAACAATAGTAAGAAAATAGGGCATGCAACCCTGGGATACCAATGTGAAAATGGAGATAACATCCAAATCCCCCCAATAACTCGACATCCACCCAGCAAACAGATAACAAACCTTGGTGAGATGTCCAGGGACCCACAAATGGCAAAGCTCAATAAGAACTTAATCTGCTGCTCATGTGGGGGAAAAAAAATAATAATAATGCTTTAAGAGATGCTGGGCGGACGGGAAATTCTTCTCAATGAGTCATTTTCCACTTTCCAAACAGCGCCTACCTCAGAATAACTACTGAGCTGCAGATCAATGTAGCACTCAACACAAGGACAGCCAGCTCTTTTCAGGAGATATCTGAATAGACGGCTCGTTTAGACCTTCCAAGGATCTCGCTGGAGATCTGTCCACCTCATTTCCTGCCCGTCTCCAACTCTCCGGGCCCTCCTGGGCTCCATAGAAATGTTGCCCATTTTGCTCAGGAGGACATTTACTTAATGGGCTTTTTAAAAAAGATGTCTAGATACAAAACTTGAAGGATTTTATTTATGTGAATGTTTTTATCCCCCTGCTGAATACATCACAGTATACTTCAGATAGTGTAAAATTACCCAAATGGCCATAATCAAAAGAAATGATAAAAGTAAGGACAATAGAGAAAAGTATGAAAAACAAAAAGAGAATATTAAATAACTGTATATTTTCTCACCAATAATAAGAAATATTTAAGGATTTAAAGTCAAGTTCTCTGTCGTATTAACACACTTCAGTCATACGCAGATGTTACCAACTGCCACAGATCTCAGTGAATACAGTTTTGGACCTGAAAGATCAACTTCTGAAAAGTTTAAAGGTTTAAAGGTTTGGCATCACCCCCAAAGATCTCTGCTTCTTCATCAAAAACCAGCAGCAGCAAAGTGAAATCCAATGAAGGCAAAGTCAGAAAGAACGTTTTTTTAAAGAAACTCACGCAGCAGGCGCATCCGGACTTTGGAATCTGGCCGTCAGTTTGTTGAGTTAACTTGGAAAAAAATTCACCCCACATTCACGAGCTTTAATGTTAGTATTTTGGCAGGTTGGTTTTTCAAAGTTACTTCGGGCCCCAGTCGCACCAGTGAGTGACCATCTCGCACGAAGAAAACGTGGATTCCTCGACTGGTTGCGAGCGGTTGATGGAGGTCCGTGCTCTTTACTGCTGGGGGGCTGATTTGCTTTTTGCACCAGTGCCATGTAGCACCTTGAAGAACTGCAGTTTATGACACTTCTGCATTTTGCACCCCACGTTTCCTGAAGAATCTACAACAAGTTCAGACATGGTCAAAGTGTTCCAGCAACAGCTCCACGGGGTTGATATATGATAACTCCACTCCATTAAAGACGAGACCGCTCCTTCTTGCGTAGTTTGGGTCTGCGCTTTGTGCCACGTCCTGTTGTACGAAGCGCCATCCATGAGGTGTGGCACGGCCAGTGGTTTATCCGGTCCCACTTTATCACCTCCGACTCCCCTAAAATGTCACACTTCCTCTACCCTGAGTGACAGCATCGTTTCATATGTTCCTCCTAAATACTATTGACCCAAACATCTAAACATTAGAGCCCGTCCATAACACTTTTCCCCATCTTCCTCTTTTTCCTGTTTAATCTCATATACGTCTTTATCTTGCAGCTCTGCCTAGGGGGAAGTATCCTGGGGTTGGCTCTTCATGGCTGAGCCTGAACGAAGCTGCCAGTTGAGGCCCGATCTGTTTCTGTGCCCTCGCTCAGCTGGGCACTGTGGCCTCTTACTTCTTTGTCTATTCTGTTCAGAGCCAGTTTGCCCTGTTCTGTGACGGGAGCAGTACACGCTGTTTTATGAAATCTTCCATTTTAGGGGGGGGGGGCAATTTTCCGCATTGGAATAGCCTTCATTTCTGAGACTGGGAATACTCTGAGAAGTTTCAAAAGAAAGTAATTTCTCATAAAACCCACAAAGGCTCTAGAACCAAAGTGCCTCCTTAATCAGTGCCACACTTTTAGGTGGTCTATGGACTCCTTTTGAAGGCTCCACTTAAGGGTTAAGGTTTCATATTGCATTTATTTGGTGGGGGGGGGGTTATTGTGCTTTTCCTTATTCTTTATTTTATAAACGTGAAATTTTCTGAGCTCAGTTTTGGACATTTGGCCAAAAAGAGCAGATATCCCCGGTATGGCCGTCTCCTGGCTGCGAGCCCAGAAGATTACGGTTTAAACCTTCAGATTGGGAGAGACGGTCAATCAGAGGAACGTTAAAGGGAGGGGGGGCCCAAAACTAGAGGAGCTTAAACAGTTTGTTTCAGACAGGGGATGAACTGAGTGGCTGTGCCAAGCTATGAATCATGCAAAGCTACTTTAATAGATAAAAATATAGAGTATAACAGGTCCTAACGGGTTTTAGCCTGTGTATTACAAGCTGTCAACTGACCAGGAACACAGCAGAGTCCAAGAATAAAGAGCACGGAGCTGGAAATGAGCATAAAAGGTCCCATTTAACTACAGCAACACACAGTTTGTGAGCAAGCTTAGAAACACACACACAGTCTGACTAAACCTACAACAATCGCAACCTTTACTGTTACAACAAGCCAGCGTTATTTCAAAACTATCATCTACAGCGAGTGCTAAAGCTGGCAGCTGGTCTCTACTCAGTCATGTGACATATTATTAGAAATATATTCCATGCATTTTCCATCTATCCTAAGGAAAGAGGAGGGATAAACCCACAGACAGTATAAAACATGGAAGCAGCTTCTGTGTCGGAAAAGTGAAGCCAGTGTGCCTTAAACGTGCATTTTCTCTGAAGGCCACCAGATGGCGATAGCTGTGGCTGCACAAGACTTCCAGTCCTACGTGGAAAAATGGCTTTTTGACCTCTGGAAACACTTTTCTGACGTGTTTCTGGGCTCAGTCACTCATTTCCAGTCATACTGAATAAAAATCTCATATTGCGTTTCAAAGCGGACGATTGTGTGCGGTATGGAACCGCACGCTCATTGGCTGAGGAGTGTTTTTTGCAAACCAAGATGGCGACAGCGGCGAAGCTCTTCTCCAGGCTTCAAACCGAGACTTCAGAAACGAGTGGGTGTCATCACGGTAACTACGTCCACCTTTTACACAGCAAACCCCCAACAGGTCATCAGGCCATCAGAGAGAAAGGCATCCCACCTGTGAAATCCCCAGCTGCGGCCAATTTAGAACCACTAATCACCCTAACATGTATGGAGCACCTGAAGACAACACACAAAGGTACAAGGAGAACATGCAAACTCCACAGAGAGAGGCCAGCTCTCCAATTTATGCTTACACTACCGCTGATCACTGAGAGATCTGAAAAATGAGTCATTCTGCAGCAAAATTGGAGGTTATGAAAACTGAATAAGGAAGCAAAGAAAAGAAGCAGATGGTGTGGATACAGGCTGGACCTGTGCCATAAACACACCTGTAGTAATTTCTAATTAATGACGGTCACTTTCAGCACTTGCCATTGTTTCAGCGGCCCAGCTCCCCGTTTGTCGGCTGCAGCACACAAACCTTTTTATTCATGTCTGATTGACCCGCACAGCAATAATGTGATTACAGGGCAGGTGGGCCCGGGATCACCCATCGCCCTTACTTATTGGATTGAGCCAAGTGGGCTGTATATCATCTATTGTTCCCGGGTGGGGGCACTGACTGGCAATTCACAAAATTGAATTTATAACTCAGCTTATGATGAATTTCAGCCTGTGTTCCACAGTTAATGGCCCCTTGTTTGTTCCACATATCGGCTGTATTCCCTTGCACCGCCAATACAGTGAAGTGTTGTTGTTTGCCGGCATGTAGAGCGCCACGGTAAACAGAAGCCCGCTCACTTATTGATTTCAGAGAGAATGTCAAGCCTCAGCCCGAGCCCTACCAAACATGTTTAGCTGCAGATACAAGGAAATACCTGGCGTGAGAGAGGAGGCATAAAAAAGAAGGGCAGCGTAGGTGAATGGAGGTAGAGAGTGGCAGTGCATTGACTTTCTCCAACGAAATAGCATTTCAGAAATTTAGTTCCTTAACAAGTGCTAATTGCTCGGATCCGGGGACGGGAACAAAGAGAGAACAGCGTGGCGGTGCGGCGAGTGACATTTAGTTTTCCATGTTGGAGCTGATGGCGGGTTGCATAATAATACATCAGCCTTCTTTGAATCACAGGTGGTCAGTTTTCTACCTCTTTTTCAGAGCAAAGTTTTAAAAAGCCAATTTTAAATAACAGTCATCAGCCGCAGACATGCTGTCGCAGACTGAGAAACCTCAGTTCATCGCAGCTATTCCTGAGTTTTGTTCACGCTCATTCCCCAGGCCCTGCCTGTCAATCAGCCCTGTGATGATTCTCTTTAAGTGCGATGTTTGGTTAGAAAGAACTACATCAAACAAAACTACCCTCCAAACCAAAAAATACATTTGAAATCAGCACATCAGCCATCCTCTGCTTCATATCCTTCAAACCACCTGAACGACACTAAAAGAAGAGGAACTCGGTCAGGCCAACCTCAGCAGTACATCCAGGTCCGACAGTCATTCAGGAATAGAATTTATATTTGAGCCGCAGAAATTAAAAATCTCTTTCTACAGATGCTCTGGAGACTCCAGCGTGTCTTCTTTAACTATGACGCATCCAGTAAAGATCTGCCCATCTTAAGGACATAATGCACACGCACAGTATGTTATCACAGGGTTTATGGGACGTATTAATCTGAAGTTTTAAGACTCAGACCTGATCATACCCTCGGCAATAAAACTTTGAACATCCAAAAAGGAGAGTGAGGAGATCCTCTGAAGATCCCGAGGGCACGCTTGAACACACACTGGGGGTAAGACCCCAGTGTCCAGCGCTCTGTGCCATTTATTGTCAGCTCCAGATCCAGTATCGATTCTCAACAGCAAAAGTGTCTAAATTAATGCATCTCAGACAGCGGGAACTTTATTTTACATCAAGCAGAGCCCAAATCTGGCTAACGATGACATCATCCTCTGTGCATGAGATTAGAAGTTATGGAAGAGTCTGAGAGTCAAATACTGAGACTTTAACCTTTCAAGCCTCGCAGATAATTTGAAAAACAGCTGCACAATCTGACTTTTTGATGTGAAATTATGAAAAACAAAAGTGTATCTGCATTTGAACTGGATGGAAACTTATAAGCCATTAACATGGAAACAAGAACTTTGGAAGATGCAATCAATGTAACTAACCTAATTTGTCTAATGGGCACTTCTGCTTCTGTGGCTAGACAATGTAACCAATGACCCTGACACCTGGAGCACATATACATGCCCCCCCCCCATTAACTGACGAGCATCGACCTAATCTGAGAATTCTCATCAGATGTGAAGGCTTTGGAAAAGGGCCCCATTAACACCAAAACTCTGGCAGTGAGACAAACCTAACACCAACACAGTGCGAACACAGACTGAGAGAATCAACCACAATCGAGGCATATGAGCACATCTGATACACTCACGCTTATTGATAGGAACATGCAGAGCAGGTGTCACTTCATACTCACATCTCTGTCACATTCTCACTCTCCTGTGAAGCCAGCGGTGGGATGCTGGTTATGCCGTTAGGTTCCAGGCACTGCACCATGGCAAAATAGCACCGGCAAGCCGATGGGCATCCGCCCAGAGTCGGTGCCGGTACCGGGCTCAGAAGGGCGAGCACCAGGGGCAGGAGAAGTACCAGGGCCCGAGGTGCCATCTCAAAGAAGGATTTCCTCAGCACAACCAGTAGGCTTGGCAGCTAAAGTCAGTGTGATTCACCTAATGAAGCCTGAACTAGAGTGGTGAAAAGCCTTCACACAGTCCTACTCTTGACTCTAGGAGGGTTGAGATCCCAGCTGCTCAGGGTCTGGTACTGAGCCACAGCTGTACTGAGCAGCAGGAGGGGCAGGCAGGCAAGCAAGCAAGGGGGCCCTTGGGACACAGTAGTAGCGGGCTGCCGCCTCTTTTTCTCTCCCTCTCCCTTTCTCTCCTCCACGATGAAGGGAGGAGCAACAGATCGTGGGCCAGAGTCACCAGACACCTCAGAAAAGGGGGAGGGGGTGGAGGTGAAGGGTGTGTGTTGATGATAATGAGCAGAGGAGATGGGGGTATGGTGGTAGAGATCACCCCACCACCACCACCACCCACCCCCTGGGTGAGAAGTCTGCTGGCGGGACAGCAGAGCTCAGGGCTCGGGGCTCTCGGGTGCCTGGATGCATGCAGTACTGCTCTCACCACTGCAGCGGCATCAGGCTGCAGGGCTGGATCTCCGGGTCCTGGGAGAATTGATTGTTGAAAGGTTCATGATTGTTGACACTGAGGAGGTCAGTGATGACTAAATAGCTGTGGAGTAATGAGCAGGAGGGGCATATTCCTTTTGCAATAAGCTATTTTTCCAACAACTCCCAGTAGAATTTATTAATAGGAAGTGAAAACAAAGACTTCAGCTCTGTAGAGGTTGTTTTTGCATCAGTGGAACTTTTAAAGTGTCGTCAGCCTCATGAGGTTACACAGAATTAGCTCATTATGGTTTTAAAAAGGTGACTTCCAGTTAAGATCGACAAATGAGCATCAATTTGATTCATATGCTGTCGTGAACTAGTGCCGTGCATAGCAGGTGAGGACCCCCAAGATCAAAATCCAAAACTTTATTGCTGAAGACACAAAACTAACAGAGCAGAACAGATAGCACACTCAGGGGAACAGAGCCACACACGGATAGAAGAACACAGAGCAGGAAGGAGAGACGACAACGACGCGCCGAGGAACAAAAGGAAACGCAGACAATATCTACACACACACACACACACACACACACACACACACACACACACACACACACACACACACAAGAGGTATTTACAGAGAGAGGACACACCAGGGAAACAGCTGAACAGAATCACACACTAACAAGACAGAGGAAGCAAAACTGAATATCAAAGTAAAACAGGAAGTGACTAAACATGACGGACAGAAACGTGGACTCGATCCGTGGGACCGACTAAAGACAGGAGGACTGAACAAGGGCACCGGGCTCAAACACAATAACCACAACTCAGGACAAAAACACAAAGACACTGGATCCCAGGCCCAGGACACTCTTTATATTACATTCCGTCTCGAGATGCAACATCTGTTTAATCAGATTTCAAAAACTCTTTTATGTTCTATGTTCAAGCCATCGTCTACATCACAGAGGTGAGACCATGTTGGTAGGTGAGCTCTGTAATGGAAAATACCCAGACGAACCTTCACCTACTTAATAGATGCAGAATCGATGCACATTTCTACTTTGTTCCATCATGTATTGCAGCTTAAAGCACAGGTTAGTCAGATGTGTGTGTGTGTGTGTGTATACGTTGTGGAAAGATGAATTCCATCGGTGCCATTTATCCTCTAGCTGCAAACATTAACCTGCTGCAGAGACTCCATCGCTCATGTGATCCTTGCACGAGCCATTTTTCATCAACGAGCCATACGCTGTGCCCCACCCCCCATTTCTCCTGGTCACTCTGCTCATGAGTAAGGTCAAAATGTCTCGACCGCAGTGATTGGCCATAAGCTGAATCGCTATTTTTTTGCTGCTGTCATCAGGATTATCTGGTGGCTTAATTACACTTCCTTCTGCTTGGTCTTAGCTCAGCAGAAGTGTGGGAACAAGGCCTTCATTCATACAAAAACGTGTCTGCACATCAGATGAAGCATTTCTTGGATGCTTTTATGATGTAAGCAGGTCATAATTTATGTTTCCTCACTTTTTAAAAAAAAAAGATCTTTATGTTCTTAATAAGACCTCCTATCATTCCTATCAGCTGTTTGGCACGGGGGCGGCACGGTTAGACGGGTAGGTAGCACCGCTGCCTCACAGCAGGACCATCCCGGGTCTGAATCCAGGCTGGGCCCTTTCAGTGTGAAGTTTGCATGTTCTCCTCCATCTGTGTAGGAGAACTTGAACTTGTTGTTAGCAGTGTTGATATTACTAAAGCAGTCATTTGGTGTTTGATCATTGCAGTTGTGCATGTGCAGTGTGCTTTTATGGCCAGTGTTTGGTTCCTGAAGTGATGCTCCTGCAGCCAATGCTAGCCACCACCAAATGTCTTTGAGTGGTGGGCGCCGCCTTTCAGACAGCTGAGCACACGGTGATGCAGAGATAAGAGGCGTCGTCGTGTCACGCTGCCAGCTAGTTTGTGAAATATATTAGCGGAAAGTGAATCAACACTGACATGATTCATGGGAAATATATTTTATATATGTATCCAAAGACGTCTGATGTAAAGATGTGAGCATTTTTAACTCCCCAAAAATCTGTGTATCAGCCTCAAAACACTGGCCAGGCGCCCATGAACCCAACACTACCTTTGACATGTGCAGTGTTGGTGCTGTTATTACAGGGTTATAACCCACAGATATCGGTGGATTGCTGCCCATGGTTAGTATTTTGTGTGTTTTTCAGGTGATGAAGACTTTTTTTCATCAATCTGCCCAAAAAATAAAGATCACAAATTAAACTGGAAACTCTCCATGATATAAATGCACCACATGATGTCCAGCATGATTTCCAATATTCTGCACTGTAACTGCAGGTGTGGTGCCACAGAGGAGCAGCAGCATGACGTGTGGCTGTAGACTTTAAATCTTCTTTATTTATTAAACATTTTTTACTTTTGCTACCATCATATTTTTTTTTTGCACTATTCTAGTATTTTGTGTTGTTTCACTTGCGTTCCTCACAGCGATGCAGCCGGTCTTACATCCAAATGAAAGCCAAGTACAGGAACAAAGAGTTTAGGGGCTCCCGGTTCACGCTGGATACAATATAATTCCTGATAAAACAATAACCAATCAAGCAATTTACATGTACTGCCCACACACACACACCATCGGCTTCCTCCGGAGTCTCTAGTTAATTTCATAAAGTTGAAAATTACAACAAAGCATCTTTTGAAATTTGCCTGCTGAAAACAAAAGAGGAATATGAGAACAATGTGAAGAGCTTTTTCCAACGAGATGTCCGTCAGCTGAAAAATATCACCTATTCTTACAATAAAGAATAATAATTCAAAACAGTCCACTTGTCATGGACATTCATTCAGCTTTTTATGTTTTAGCTGTGCAGCATTGTAAAAGGAGAATAACGTCACATTTTCTCTGATCCTTTGATTTTCCAGTGATGTAGCCTGTTTAAACGTGACTCCAGGTAAGAATATATATAATAATGCTCATTTCTGTACCTCTCCTCACTACAATCCACACAATTAATATAAAGACAGTCTAATTCCCCCACAAGCTGTAAAACAGTTTTTCAGACTCACACAGAGCTGATGGTGGGGTGCCTGTAGCTCAGGAGGTAGACCAGGTCACCTACTAATCAGAAGGTTGGTGGTTCGATTCCTGGCTGCTCCAGTCTGCATGCCAAAGTATCCTTGGGCAAGATACTGAACCCCGAGTATGAATGGGTGAATGAGGCGTGTTGTATAAGAACCAGTCCATCTACATCATCAACAAGACGGCATTTGTCAGATAATAACGGTCTCATTTCCCTCTGGCTATTTAATCAGATTAGTGTTCTATGCATTATGGTGATTGATCTTCACAGAAGGGGTAAATCGTGACACTTTGAGTCAACCTGCCCGTCATGTCAGAGACAAATGCAGCAGTGAGACACCGCTCGTGGAGAAGACACAGACTCTAGTGCATCCTGTTTTAGAGACTTGACCACGTTACCAGCCATATCTATAGCATACGTCCTGTTGCCATCTCTCTTATGCGCACAGATATGCATAATGCAATCAGCAGCCTCAGTAAATCAATCACTACACTGAGATTCAAAGATAAGCTCAGAAATATTTTATATTTTTTTTTACTGTCAACAAATCTCAGGAAAAAATATCCGTATTGTCCCACGTGGAGCTCCATTGTCTTAGAAAAACTATTAAAAATGCATTAGTGAGCTACACCGCTGCGATGAGTGGCACGTTCCTGCTTTATTGTTTTGATTTAATCCCACATACATGTTGCATTAAGTACCCACTGGAGCACCAAATGTGTATGAAAGTTCTCTGAGAGCCGCAGCACTGAAAGCACTTTTGCCTTTTCAGCCACAGTCTCGGCGTGACTCTGTGGATTTAACTGTCGCTCTGTCAGCCGGCGCTCCGCTCCTGTGGTCCGCACACAAATTTCTTCACTGGCTACATTAAATTCAGCGTGGCACGCCCAGTATGTAAAGCTTTTCATGGTCCCCAGAGGATAAACTTGATCTTTATCATCACAGTGATGCTGACATTTGTGTTTTTGAGTCAAACCTCTCAAGAACTGACATTTCATGTCAACACGCTCTCATTTTCAGGGCGGCAAATTACACCCAGCTGTCCTGCAGTGGCAATGATAACTTATTTAAAGTCAATAACACATTCGTGAGGTATTAAACACTGTACAAAGGAAGTGTAAAAAACCATTTAAAAGCAGAACATGTTCATCATGTGCACATGGACAGATACTGGTGTGACAGTGGACCGATGCTAAATCATGATCAGGGACAGTGAGATAAGGGTGGAAAATGTACACCCAGAATCATAAAGCAACAGATTAAAAGTCGAGACCATTTCACAAACTGTGTGTACTTCTTCAGCGTACAGTGTAACTGCTGTGAGGGGCCTATTTTAACCCAACCCACTGTCTATTCAGAACCGGTAACCGAGTAGTTTTTATGCCTAAACCGAGTCAGCGAGTGAAGATGAAGCTCAAACGTCCCTCACTGCTGCCGCTCCGGCTTCCTGATGAAGACGTGGCATGGTAGCATGCAGCTCAATACTGCTGTGTGCCTCCTAATGAAGCTGAGTCCAGGTTTTTATACACACATCTGTGTTAAACCAATTCTGAGCACTGCAAAATTCTGGACAGATACCGATATGGCTGATGCTGATGCGTGTACAGTATATATACAGTATAATGTTGGGGTTGCATCCAAAAAGTCCGGAGAATTTAGAGGAACTTTGCTAAATCCTAAAATAATAATAATAAAAAAATATCAGTAATAAAGATCAAAACAATTTCTGTTTATCAAAAATGTAATTTATATGCAGCACATCTGAGCACAGAGGCCACATGCGGGGGTCTAATAGAGGCAGTGATTCTGCCTTAAACAATAATCAGTTTCATGCTTTAGTCCAGCGCTGCAGGGAAAGAGACAGGGAACAGAAAGACAGAGAGCGTAACGAGGGAACGAGTCAAAGCTCTTTTGGATCAAGCACAAGGAAAGGCTTTTACACTCGAAGATGCCATGTTTGAACGTTCCGTGTTCCTTCTGACTGCCGCTCACTCGCTCTGCAGTGACTCGTGTACGCAGGTGTGATCCCACGGATCGTGTTACCTGCTGTGTCCATCCATCCATCCATCCATCTATCTGCTGTGTGTTGGAAATAATAAATAATTCCCTTAAATAAGACAATCAGCTACTGTAAGAATCCATGTTGTTCCCCAGATCTTCTGGATTCAGATCATTATCAGATGAACTGTTGGCTGCTGAAAATCTCCATTTCTGTTACATCCAGTTCAACCTCACCGCCTGCTCACTGCATGTGATCAGGAACTCTGCGAGGAACAACTATGGATACAATCTATGGTTGGAGCAGATGGAGTTTAAAGGTATTCTTCTACATTTTACTTATCTCGAGGTGTACTGACAGCCTGTGAAAAAGGATGTAAAATGCTCAGTGTGGCTCTGAAGTGAAATTCTTCAGGAAAAAAGCCTGATCATGTCAAGGATCCAGTATTTGTAGAAAATGACACATTCTAGTGATTTGATTACTTTGTGTCTCCCTCGAGTCCCCCAGCTTTTTTTTTTTGGTGGTGAAAATGAAATCACCTCTCTGCTGTAACCCTCTTTTTGTTTAGTAAGTTTGAAAGCATGGCCCCTCTTCACTCTTAGGCCATGTGGAAGCCTTGGCCAGTTAAATAGGAGGTTAAATTTGCCATTTCTACAAAATTATAATATAATTCCAAACTCGTGACCCTGCTTCAGACGGTGTTGAAGATTTTTCTTTTTGTTTCTTTTTTAAAGTTTGGTTGTACTAAAGTGGCCTGCAGCCATACTACTCTGCACTTCATTTTGAAGATGTTCCTTTTTCTTCCAAAACATTTTTATTGAGCGTGCAGGGCGCTCAGTTTTTCATTGAAACTCCAGCGCTTCAAATAAAAATGAAAAAGATTTTTAAAAAATGAATAAAAGTACTTGGTTTATTTTGTCTGTTAAAGTTTATAAAGACATTAAAGCCTTTCAGCCTTTAGCCTTGTTTCTGCGCGAGTTATGTAACGCCATGGAGCGCACTGGTTATCTGTCAGAAACGACCACGTCATCCAATATCTGTGCCATAATCCTGAAGTTACCATATACAGTGCTTAGAGAGCACCTCCAACCTTCATGTGGCCTTCAGATCAGCTCAAGAACAGAGAGAGCTTCATGGAATGGGTTTCCATGGCAGCT
>JAVDPK010002281.1:322334-342234 GCA_034780415.1 Cichlasoma orientale | reverse complement strand
CCCCCCCCCCCCCCCCCCCCCCCCACGCCCTAGAATTTTATTATCTTAAACTTTAGAGCTTGAAACAACAAATTATCATAACATGGATATAAATTCTTTATCAAATCAAAATAATATCATTGGTAGAAAACAGTAGCTGTACTGGACACAGCACCACAAGATGAATAAAGCAGATTTAACAAACGATAGAAAAGCAGAAAAAACAACTTTTATTAAAACTGTCTTTTTTTTAAAGCAATTCAGGATGAAAACATTTAACTTTAAAGGTTCTGAGACAGCCTTCAGCTTAACTGTAGCAGCATCATCATCATCATCTGCAGTGGATTTATGACCCGAGTCACCATCAGCGCAGGGCCAAAGCAGCAAGTATCCAGGGAGGCAGAGTAGCTCCCCCACTGGATCTATTGATCTGGCACCTCATTAATGATGGAGAAGTTTCATGAGAAAGAACATAAATCCACCCTCCACGGGGAGTACTTCTGCCTGCATCATGATTATTTTTTGACAAAGAAGAAAAATGTATTCCTTTCCTAACTGGACACATTCCAGACGTGCTCACGGTCATCCGCGAGCGGGACGAGAGCAGCACACCGAGGGAGAGGAGTGATATTTACAGAGAGCGAGAAAAGCAGCCAATATTTGGGTATAAACCGGTACTAAATGTGTTTATGTACACCTGTACTGCTGGCTTATAGCGCTATCTTCCATTGTTGTAATTAAGAGGATGGAGCCGTTACGCCTGCTCAGGGTTTCCCCGGCTCAAAATGAGCTGTTGGAGGGTGACTAAGCAAAACTGGTCTGCATATACTTAAGGCAATAAATATCTGGCCTTACTTAAGAGAGTGCATTTTTCTGCTATTTGATTTTTTATTTTAAGTATTTATTGCAATATTTTTAAAACCTCTGAAAACCTGTGCTGCTGATTTTCCTCTTTGGCATCCCGGTTTTAAGCTCTTTTTAAATTTTTGTTATTGAGCCCTCATAACTTCATAAATACGGGAAATAGCTGCATGCAAATTTACACACACACACACACACACACACACACACAGAATCCATCTAAAGCCAAAGTCACGTTTTTGTTCAGCACTTCCAGCATCAACATCATTGCTTCAGCAGCAAAGCGGCACCAGTTTGATTGACAGCAACAGAAACGAGCACGGGTCCCAGGAGGTTTTGTTTTCTTAAAATTCACAACTTTTCCACAGAGCTTCGGCGTGTTTGTCAGCCCTGAAAATGTGATTTTACCTGCTGCACTCTGAGGTTACCACGGCTCAAAAATGCTAGAAAAATGATGGCAAATTAAAAGCAGAAAATTTTGGCCCATCAGTGAATTCTGAAGGCCTGTTTTCATAGCGTGAAGGTAAAATTCTGCATGTCTTCATTAAATTAAAAAATTAGCTGATTCTGAGGGGGTCAGGTTGGGAACTTTTTCCTGATCTGATTGATATGAAATGAGCCAACTATTAGCCAAATTATAAGAATCACACATCCAAATTATTAGTATTCTGTGAGATATTAATAAAAAAACATTTTCCTTTATGAAGACCTGGTCTCACTCTCGTATCGTGTCGAGTGATTTTCCAAAATAAGAACAAACAGGAATGGACTGCAGCAGCAGAACCTCTGTGCGAGCAGCAGATATCCACAAACAGACGGCTTTCAGTCTTAAGTGGACGGGCAGCAGCCTCTCTCCCATTTAGGATAGTGGGCTATTTAGCCTGACAGCCATTAAATATGAATTAAAAACCACACAGGCCTCTTTGCCTTCGAAAATGTCATTACATATCTTTATGGCGGCCGATTGTTGAATAAGCAGTTTGCAGGGCTCCCCTGGGGGCAAGGCTGGAGATGGGAGTGGAGTGAAGTAGATGGATGGAGGGGAGTGGGAGGAAGAAACTGGGGTGGTCGACGCGGAGTGGAGCGACAGCAGGATGGGATGGGGGGAGGACTGAGGAGGAATGAGAGGATGAGTGGAGGGATGGCAGCACAAAAACAGAACGCGGGGGGGTGGGTGGATGGACACATGTGGAAGATGGAGAGAGTGGTAGAGGAATAACGTACAGACAGGTCTGCTATAACGGATGAGGCCTAATAGCAGCTGAAATGGAATCTACATTACAGGTCCTAACTGAGTGCGGTACTTCAGGGGCCGGGCCTCGAAAGGAGCAAATAATAGCGCTGGCTTGAAGTGGTGCTTCAGTTTCTCTCCAGTAGATGAGGGAGATGTGTGTGTGTGTGGGGGGGTGGAATGAGATTGAGGGGAGAAGGGGAGCACGTCAGAGAGACACCGGCCTTCTTAGTATTTTCAGGGTTTTTAAAAATATCACAAAAGGTCAGCGTGTGCCTGGCAACTCATTTTTATGGCATGGCCAGGAAGCCCAAAGCGCCAGGCTGTAATTATCCAAGCTGTACCTCCAAATTGTGCCATTGTTCAAGAAATAAAGACATTACCATCAGTCTTGTTGTGTACTTGAATAAATCCTTTGTTGCCTTAATACAGCTAATTTCCACTGAAGTATATTTGATATACGCCCAGACAATGTGCATTTAATGATGTCATTTTCACTGATGCGCTCTTGTTTAACCTACAGAATAACGCTTCAACAGCATCGGTGGATGGGAGGGGGGAAAATGTACCATAATGCAGCTTTATGTGTCACATTATCATTAAATTCAAGCCAGTCAAACACCTCCTGCCAAGCTGCACTTGTCTGATTTGGCTGTGACAAAATAACAGTACAAAAGTACAGTACAGCAGCAATTTTATATTCCTCACAAGGCTAATGCTGCTTTAGAGACTACGCTGTAATTTGACTTCATTTTGCTGCCGAGCTCAGTTTTTCACATGTAATTTAATGAAGAAAATCACACATTTCTGCTCCCTAAATCACACGGAGACAAAAAAAAAATCTGAAGCCAGAAGAAAGAAATGTATTTAACATTTGTTGGTTTCGCGATGGCGTCCCACGTGTTTTGTTTTAAAACATTATTTGGTGTGTGTGTGTGTGTGTGTGTCACATGCAGAGGCTTCACAATTAAAATCAGCCTCGGTGTCACTGTTACAGTGTGTCCATGTGCTTTTACGTTAGTGGATAATAACGTTAGGAGTGACCTGAGCTCATTTCCAGCTCCGTACCTTCGGTCTCCTCTGTGGGAGCTGCTCTGCATGATACAAAGCTGAAAATCTTTACCGCCGCAGACCCACAGTTCAGCCAACACCTAAACAAGCTTCTTTGACCCGGACACCTTTCTTATGACTGGCTGAAGATTTGAAGAAGAGGTGGGCGGGGCCTCTGTGCTCACAGCCATAGCTGCATATTAGTGATATCTTATGGACATCCTCTCTCAATGACAATATGGAATCAGGAAGTAAAAAAAGTTGACACTAATATGAGCATCCACCACTGTAACTGTATACATATTCACTGGTCACCTGACACACATTACACCTTGCTCGTACTGGGTTGGACCCCCTTTTACCTTCAGAGCTGCCCTAATTCTTCATGGCACCGATCCAACAAGGTGCTGGAAACAGTCCTCAGATTTTGGTCTGTACTGACCTGATGACATCACACAGTTGCTGCAGATTTGTCAGCAGCTGTATGATCCATGATGGGAAACTCCCAGTCCACCACATCTCAAATGTCCTCTAAAGGTGACTGTGGGGGCTCTGAGTGCAGTGAACTCACCGTCATGTTCAAGAAACCAGCGTGAGATGACGTGAGCCTTGTGGCGCGATGCGTTATCCTACTGCTGTCATCTACAGCCGTTAGAAGACGGGTGCACCGTGGTAATAAAGGGATGGGCACGGTCAGCAACAACACTCAGGTAGGCAGCAGAGTTTAAACCATGCTCACCTGGCGCTAAGCGGCCCAAATATCCCCGACAGCATTGCACCAACAGAACCGTTGATGCAAGGAAGGCACTTTAATGTTGTTTACGCCGATTTCTCACCGTACCATTCGCATGTCACAGCAGAAATCGACACTCATCAGAATCCAGTCTTCTATTGTCCCATTTTGGTGTGAACGTGTGAACTGCAGCCTCAGTTTCCTGTCCTTAGCTGGCAGGAGCTACAGCCCATCTGCTTCAAGGCTGAGCTTGTTGTGCATTCAGAGACGATCGTCTGCATACCTCGGTTAGCTCGAAGCCATCCGGCCATCCTCCTCTGGCATCAGCAAGGAATTTTCTAGCAGAAAACAGCCACTCTATATTCTCTTTGTCAAACCAGTCTAAATCCTACAGATGTCTGTGTGAGGACAATCCCAGCAGATCAGCAGATTCTGAAATATTCAGACCACCAACGAGCCTCATTTTCAGTCACCGTTCTTCCCTGTTCCCATGCTCAGTTTGAAGTCACTCAAAAACCTAAAGTCAATAAAGTTAACTCCGCTTACCATAGTAATTGTTTAGCATTAAATTTTATGTACTGCAAATATTTTTTGCTGTAAGTTACTTTATGTTATTAGATTTAACCATTCGCTGCTGTACACCTAGTGTGGCCACATTATTTGGCAAAGTTATTTATTAGCTGTGATCTGACAGTCAAATCAGTGATACAACGGAAACAGCGTCAACATGTCGTTTCCACATGAACACAAAGTTGGTGAAACGTTGTCACAACTCAAAGTGCAACCGTCCGCGGAGCTGCATGAATGCAAGAAAATTACCTCCGACTTTCTGAAATGTTTCTCCAACTTGAGA
This sequence comes from Cichlasoma orientale, assembly GCA_034780415.1. NCBI lineage: Eukaryota > Metazoa > Chordata > Actinopteri > Cichliformes > Cichlidae > Cichlasoma > Cichlasoma orientale. The sequence continues at coordinate 337,527 of JAVDPK010002281.1, read as the reverse complement.
GGCCACATTAATTTTCCCAGTGGGAAATCCATTTCTCCCATTACCTGACACCACATGGATGCTCAAAATGTACAAGAAACTGTTTTTTAGTGAAGTACAAAAAAAAAAAAAAAAGTTATGCAGCATTCAGACATATTAGCACAAGTAGTACACAGAGTAAATACAAATAACTGAATATAGTCGTATTTATAATTAAGATCAGATCATAAAAGAATAAAAATACTGAAAAAAAAAAGATGGATACACATGAATGAATCCTGTAGACTGTATGCACATGTCTTATTAATCAAACCACTCCTGCTGTTCCTATACAGCCGCAGACAAAGCAGCAGTATGAGTTTGAGCGCGCTTTAAGCACTTTGGTCAGTAAGACTGGAAAATAGCTGCTATATTAATGAAAATGTATGAACAAATTTAACAAAGTTATACACACACACACGTTTACATTAAATGCAATCAATGCTGCAGGCATTTTTTTTGGTACAACTATTTACAGAACAATCGGGTGTCACAATAAAATGACAAAAGTTCCTGTCCACCACAGACAGAGGGGCCCATCACAGGCAAATCTCGCTGGTTTGTCCATCACCTATTCCTCAGCAACCAAACGCCATACGTTGCCATCTAATTTTTTGATTGGTTGATGTGGTGCATTTTTCCACCAATAGAAAAGAGGATGTGATATTTGCTCTCAAGCACTTCCTGTAGCAAAGATGCCGTTTTTACCTGCACTAAACTCCATCAAACTGAGGATAACACACAAGAGGAGGCACGGCGTAGATTATTGATCATAACTCTGGTTTTACTTGGCCTATCGACACGATTTAAAAACTGGTACATAATTTGAAGTCCGCTAAATTGCGGCCGCTTGCTAATTGCAGTGATGGTGAACAATTAGGTGATAATTGTAACATAAACCAGAAGAGCTACACTTACATATCAGCAGTCAGCGTGTCCCAGAGCGCCGTTTCCTCCCACTAATAGGTTTGCAGAAGTCATGTAAAAACATTATAATCCAGGTGTTTTATGATCCAATCAGCTGCTAACGCCATCACGTTTTAATTCAAGCCGCCAACTACGACAACGGGAAGTGACATCATTTTGCTGGGAACTGTAGTCCCCTCCCCAAGGCGGACCAACGCTCCCGGGATTTTTAGGAAGCCCGTCATTGTCCTTTGAGCGCCTTTTTTCCTCTTCTTGCCCCTCGGTTTCACGCTGGCCGCCATTTTGCATTCTGTAGCCCGCGAAATCAAGCATGAACAGGACCGCGAGACCGCGCCTGCACACTGAAAAAACTCGTGTCCGGCGGTACTTTGTAAATTGCGGGGCGGGGTGCGCGCCCGCTGCTAATTGCAGCGATAGCAAACGGGAGAAACTGTCAGCCCGGGCAGGACGACCTCAGCACGGCGCAGCAGGCTAGGACCCAGGTACGGCAATGACACTGGATAAATAAAGGATACATAAGTCAGTTTGCCAAAAAGTGACCTTCTGCCTCAAAATTACTTTAGTATTCATGAGAGCCATGTTGCATATATATTTGGCAGATTATAGGCCAACAAGTCATTAACAGTTTAAATACCAGCAATTATTTTTCTGCTAATACGAGGAATCACTTTTTGGCACAGCTGCATATGCCAACTTATAAATATCACAACTCTATCATTAAGACACGAGACTCTGATGGATCCTGATTGAGTATTTCATTAAATTAGTGTTTAAAAATCAGTTTTTATTCTTTCAGCTGCAGCCTCTGTTTGAGAGCAAGGAGGAAATAAAAAGGTAAAAACAGAATCCAAGCGTGGGCTTAGATTACGCACACATGTGATATCAGGTCAACAAGTGCAAAGAGGCATCCAGTTTTAGGATCATATATTAATGCTTAGAGAAAACTACATTGTTTTCAAATTGCAGCCAACAGGAAAATAAATCAAGCAATATGGTTACATCTGTTCATTTATTACTGATAACCAGGTAAAGACACTATTTTAAAAAAATGACCCTCCTAGCCGGCACAGGGTCCGAGGAAACGAGTTTCTGGAGTATTGATTGATGACTTCATACCTGTTGGTCTCTAACCTAGAACACAACCTGCTCCGAGGTTAGGTTGGCAGTAAGAGTTGCCATGGTGATACACCCAGGTAAGACCTGAAGCACCTCCCAGTGCTGAAACTCCACAGTTAACCCTGACCCTACCAAGATGAGACAAAATCCCGCTGCTGTCATTCAAGAGGCATAAACTTTTAAACAGCAGCCCGCGTGAGCGTGCCCGCTAATCATTTCCAGCCGTTCCTCTCACCTTACAAATATGAGCGCGCTCATTGACGTACCTGTTGAAATAAACCTGCCACCAAATAAACCCTCGCTGAGGAAAAGGCACAGCTGCTGTCACTTAGCAGGCTTGATAGCTAATTAGCTGCTCAGCTGCAGCACAGCTTGAAAACTCTCCGGCAAATGTCACTTCAGGCCCTTTAAAAGTTGTTGTGGCTCTTTCAGAACCACCCCTCACAAAAGAGTTTCAAACTACGGGCAGCTTCGCTGAGCTACTTTTTCCTGCACGGTTTTCAGGAGCAGCTGCTTTCAGTCAGGCGCTGACTCGTGTCCAAGTGCCGAGATAAACGAGGAGATCGAAGCCCGCTGTATGCCAGCAGAGGCTCCAGACTGTGTTTGAATTGTTTGGTTTTTGGTGGGTGGGCCCGTTGTTGCACACTGATGGGGTTTGAGCTGATAATATCTGAAGTTGTGTATTAGTGCATTAGTTTTGTTCCTGTATCATACTCCATTAGCTTTGGAAGTGAAGTCAGGAGTGGCAGAGAGGTGGGTGGTGGGAGTGACACATGGGTTCATGATGGGGGTGGGATTACAACAGGGACCTGCTCTGAGCCTCTTCTTTGGGATGGTGACGGACAGGTTGACGGATGAGGTCGGGCAGGAGTCTCTGGGAACTATGATGTTTGCAGACAGCATTGTGATCTGCAGTGAGAGCAGGTGGAGGAGAACCTGGAGAGGTGGCAGCAGGATTAGAAATGAGTCCATCAGAGGGACAGCTCAGGCAGTTTGGAGGCCAAGTTAGAGAGGCGAGGCTCAGATGGTTTGGACATGTGCAGACGAGAGAGAGTGGGTATATCAGAGAGAGGATGGTGAAGATGGAGCTGCCAGGCAGGAGGAAAAGAGGAAGACCTCAGAGGAGGTTCATGGATGTAGTAAAGGAGGACATGCAGAAGATGCTAGGGACAGGCTGAGATGGAGGCAGATGATCCACTTTTTTTTTCTTTTGCTACTGACAGTAAAAATATTCCAGGACCATGAAAGGAATGTCTTCTTTACTTTTTAATATTCCTTCCCTGCTGTAACTGAACCCGTTTTGATGAGCCGTGCCCCGTCTTTCATCCCGACAGCTGTCAGGGTCGTGGCTGCGTTTGTCAGGCGGTCGCGACCACACACTTGACCTTTGTGTAGCGCCTGAGCAAAGCGCTCACACAGGACCACATGGATAAATACCCCCAATCGCAGCCTGAGGAAGCAACACAATGTGCAGAGCTTAGTTAAGCAAACACTTGACACTGACCAGTTTTTATTAAGAGCCGTATTAGCCGAGCTGATGTCTGAAGCTGTGAACGAGGTGGCGGCTTGTTTTCAGCCGGTATACCAATTTTTTTGCCTTTTTTTTCTTTTATTATTATTTTCATATATTTATTTTAACTAAATAATTAGAAACAGTTTTTTCAAAGTGCTTTTAGTTGGCCAAATTCTAGTATATTTCAAAACAGTTTCTCGATGATGATAATGTCACCTGTGACAGACAGGTGACACACACACTCTGGCCCCTCCACCCTTGCTCTCCATGATGACTGTAGCTCTGTGCGGGCTCAAGCTTGCGGTTGATCATCTATTAAGTTTCAGATTAATTATGAACACTCTCCATCTGCCACTCGGGTACAAACATGAACAAAACTCCCGTGAATGCATTTTGTTCATTACGATCGATAATTGTGAGGAGCTCCCTTCAGAGGGGTGTGAGCTGTACCGCACACAGAGCGGATGCTGCACCTTCACCGAGCGTGGCTGCTAAACCTGCACCGGTGCAGGCTCCGTGATGAAGGGCTTTTATGACCCACTTCCACCTAAAGCATAGGTGGCGGATCCTCCACACAAACGCGCAAAAGGTGTGAAAGTGTGCAGTGAGGGGGTGTAGGCTGAGAAAATACAGATGTGGCCCCTCCGCCCTCAGCCTCTGTCACACCATTGTCCCTGCTGCCTCTGTTTGTGGGTCTGTACCTTTTGTTACTCTGGTTAGCTTTTAGAGTATTTTCCATGGGTTCTGTTTCACGTATACTGGATCTATAGGCTGGTCTGCTGGCCTTCGGTCCAGTGGTGAAGAAGCTCCGCTGAACTGTGACAAATGCCTCGACACTGAGAGGGTCATTTATGACTTCCCTCCCGTGGAAATCCTAATTATGACTGTCTGCAAAGGTAACGTGTCAGATATACAGTGTATAAGGGGAAAAGCGTGGCAGTGATTAGCTCACAATTGTACTCGGGTGCAGTACTTGAGCAGATTTACTTTCCCTGAAGTGGTGACTGTGTTCACATTATTGACTCATTAGTAGGCTGATTGGGTGGATGTTTGATGAGAGAGGCAGCAGATAAATGGTGATATGCAAGGATGGAGAGATGGATAAGGACAGAACTTACAGACAGATGGAGGGGCAGACAGCCTGCCAGACTGATTGTTGTTGTATTGACCATGTGACCGGTCAATACATCGCTGCGTCTGAAACATTAGCTGCCGATATCGGGTTGTCCCGAGCTGTGTGCAGAAAGAGAAAGATGGCTCAGTTCATATATGCACAAATCCTTGGATTTGATTGCCAAAGAGAAAATGGGTTTCTGCCTATTCAGTCCAGTGAGGGGCACGTAGCTGCAATATTTCGGTCGAACGTCTGCGCACCGAGGTGCACAGTTTCACTTGCACTCTCCTCTTCCCTTCATCGCTCCGTTTTGTGAGTTCTTGCATGCGTGTGTGTGTGTGTGTGTGCCTTCACTCCTGTCAGTCCACTTAAGGGCCTTTGGTTTCAGAGGAGGCCATTGTATTTCCTCCATCGCCTAGCAACCATCACCAAGGCCAGCAGTCCATTGTTGCGGAGGCTGAGCACCTGAATTGCCTGCTGCCTGTTTCTACTTTTCAAAATTGTACTGTAATTTCACAAAGTGGTGTTTCAGCATTAGAGAGAGAGAGAGAGAGAGCGAGAGAGGCAGCCTCGCTCCAAATTGGAGGGTTATGAAAATTAGGGTAAGCTTCATTTGTTGGTTTCACATCAGGAGCTGCGTGCATTTTGGAAAAGCCCCACAAACATAGTGTGCTGGCGGGGAATGAAAACAAACACTCAACGGTTTATATAGTGTAGTGTGTTCAACCTATAGTGTGTGTGTGTGTGTGTGTGTGTGTGTGTGAGGGAGAGAGAAGGAGGCAGACAAAGAGAGCGATGAAGACAGGAATGGAAAGATAAGGATTAGTTGTGGGTTTACGGCCTCGTAGTTTGTTGAAATGCACTTTATGGACTGAGAAGCTGATAAAGAGAGAGATAAACCCACAAAGACGGGCAGACAAAGAGCCAAGAGAGAGAGATGTGGAGACCCACGGAGAGAAAAATGGAGAAAATAGGAAAAAATATGAACAGAGCAACATGTAGTGGGCGGGGCTTAAGTGCTGAAAAGGTTTATGGGCTAGATTTTTCTCCGTGACGTCACTTTTACACAGTTTCCTTGAATAGCACCTGTGTGCCTGGGGGCTGTCTGTCTGTCAGTCCTGAGTAAAAACATAACCCATGCCAGCAAAAACATATCTATCAGTGTTCTCCACTGGCCAATGGAGACAGACTGTGCCTTTTTCCCTCAGAGGCCAACACACACGCTGTTGTCTTCAGATCTTAGCGATTGGCCCCCTCGGCGCTTCCATTTTTCTCAACACCCCTCAACCCCCCCAGTTATTTCAGCATCTTTTCTGCAAGCCTTCGCATTTTTTTAAATTCTCTTTTCCAAAGTAAAGATTTTTTTTCACCTGCTTTCTCTCCGTGCAGTGAAAATTGCTCTTTTTTTTGTGTGCGCCTGCAATCGACGCCCTTGCGGATGACCCCAGGTGTCTAATTCAGAAATGGTAAGTGGCACCAATTTTACCATCAAAGAAATCTGCGTCTCGTTACTCTGTGTGTTCTTGTATTGTTTTTGTCTGAGAATTTCTTTTTTTCTTGATCCTTTACGTTGCAACAATGTAGCTTTGCTGTTCCGGAGACTCACAATCTGTGCCCATCTTTGTCTGTCAGTGTCACCCACTTTCTCTCATTGATTTTTCAATTGTGCAGCCGGTCCGTTCGGTCTCCGCATCCCCGCGTTTCACATCAAATCGCTGCAGAGACGTCCTCACAAATCAGCTTATTCTCATTTATTCACTGACTAAAGTCCTTCAAACGCGGTGGAAAAACACACACAAACACCTACGACCGGCATCCATGTTACACACTGTACACACACACACACACACATGCGGATCAGGTTTCATTGTATGTACACACACACACACACACACACACACACAGAGGGTCTGGTTAGATGGCAGCACTGTTGGCTGACGTGCTATCAAGTTCCAGTAAATACTCACTGCATTCTCCTCGTTCATATTTAAATTTACGTGGAATCGCTTTTTCACACTGAAATTTCGCAGCAACGGAAGCGGCTTCGATACTTTGTTTCATTTTTCTTTTGGCAGCGACAGAAAAAAATTCAAGATTGGATCCATTAAATGTTTTTATCAGCTTGAACTAAAGAGGCTCATCTCTGTCTTTCTCTTAATATGCTGCATATGAGGTCATGGCGATCATATAAATATGTGTGCTTGTGCTTTATTATAGAGCCTAAAATGAAAGTGCTGCTCTCATATAAGGTGCCAGCGTTAGCCGTCATGTTTCCACAGCTGTAACGTGCCCGTGCAGCTAAAGCATCAACAAAATGGCAGCGAGCGCCTGCCCTCACACACACATGCACCCCGCCACTGACACAAGTCCAAAATGCTTTCATTAATGTTCGCGTATCGATGACATTAAAAACAGAAGCCGTATCTGCATCCTGCAGACTTTGTTGAGTTTGTGGAACAAAGTGCAGCTCGTGCAGCGTTAAATTAACGCAGCTGGTTTATTGGAATTCAGGGAGGAAAAAATCCTTTTGTTACTTTCTCGTGGAAATGTATTTATTTTTTATTTTTTTGCAGCTTCCTCAAATAAGTATTTAACCAAAACTGATGGAAAATGGAGAAAAATCCGGTCACGCAGCTTCAGTGTTCCTGCTTTTGCTGTTTGCTGTTTCCAAGGGTGCAGCTAATGATCTTATTATTGATTAATCTGGAACGAGAGCAGAAGAATATCCAGTTTTTTAGCCGAGCAGTTCGTTATGTGATGAGAAATATATTTGAAGATTTTCCCTAAAATAAGACTGAAACAACGAGCACTGCTGCCCTCCTTCACACTGCACCACTTCTCAGTACTCTGCAAAGCAAGGCTGCTGCTTTTCATCACAAACACTGCCGTACCAAATGGATCAAATCCATTCACATCACTTCAGCAGAGGCCTTACATTCTGCACTCTACACAATATCGGTGCGTGCACTGGAAGCGGTGCCGTACAGCTGATTTCGTGCAGTCACGTCGCTGATTGACAGGCTAACAGTGAGCTTTTTAATGCTGAGCACAGCTGTTAGAAGGTGTTTTCTCTCTGTTTCAGCCGGCAGGGTGGTCAGGAGCCACGCTGAGCCTTGGATCAGATAACCTGGCGGTGACCCCGGGCCCTGCCTCGAGCCTCTGCGCCTTCATCCAGCCTTCGGCCTCGTCCTTCCTGCAGAACATCGCGCACCCGAAACACTTAACCCTTCACTAGTTCCATATTTAAAGATGGAGAAACTGCAGGAGTACAATTGTACTTAATAATGCAAGTTAGAGGCAGAAAGGAATAACATTTCTATTGAAGCCGGCAGAGATGTAAGATGAAGGCTTTGTGAGTCCTGCTTTCAGAAATGGTAGATGAAAGATAATGGTCACACAGAGATAACTGCAGTGATTGAAATAATAACCCACGCAGTTCGTCTGTTTTTTTTTTCTTTCTTTTTTTAAGTGTGTTTCTTTTATACTGGTTTCAAGCACTTTTGCACATGCTTTATTGACGGGCTGCCAGCTGAATCGTTTAATCTGTGCGAGCACAAGGAGAAGGCCGCCGAGCACAGCCAGTTCTGGAGCTCCGGCCTTCAACCGAGAGTCCTGAGCAAAGTTCGGGTGGAAGGAGGCTTTCTTAAAGGCTGCTTCAGCTCCGGCCGCCGGCTCTGCAGGAACATTTGGATCGTACGTTAGCTCAAGGAGACCGCTTTGAGTTCGGCAGCGGCAGATAAAGACCAGAAGAGCAGAATGGTGTTAATTGTGTTTAGCTGCTTGAGCCTGTAATGTGTAACTGATGAAAAATGCTTTAAGGGAAAGATGCTGTTTGATGGGGGGGGGGGTAAATCCCACGTCCGTGACTGTGTGGATGAGGGAGTCCACAGCAGCATGGAAGACTAGTGATTTTGTTGTTTTGTTGTTTAAAAGGACAACAAATCATTGTCTCCCTCATTGCTGTGAGACACGAGCTCCAGGATTCAAGCCATGTCTACATTTTCAGGGCGCGCAGATTTTCCTATGAGGCACTGAAATAAAAAATAGTGCTTTAAAATAATGAAGTCCTCCAGTGTCGTCCTCAGAAAGCTGAGAACCTCGGATGCCTTACTGCTGCGTGCGGCAGACTTAGCGGAATACGAAGAGGTCGTGTCGAGCTTTGTCCCCACGGAGAAACGGCACATATCAAAGTCCCGCTCTCGTCTCATAGCTGGCAAACGTTCTGCTGTGCTGCATGCAATAAAAGTCCTTCATAGCATGCAGAGCGCCGACGCTGCGACTGACTTTGAACAGGGGAACGGTCTTTTCTCTGCCACTGTCGACCGTTAATGAACAATAACGCTTCAGATGACTTTGAGTCCAGGCCCGCGGTCGAGGGTTCGTGTGAGTGATGGGTTTTTCCTGCTGCTTTGATGGGAGATGATCGCAAAGAAAAAGCACCAAAAATGTAGTTTTGTGGAAAAAATAACTTTGCATTGTTTTTTTTTTTTTATCATAAATGAATTTATCATAAACTGCCTTAACGGTGTTAGAAATGATATTGTTGCACATTTTTTTTACAGTGTGTTTCTTATTCAGAGGTTTATTGTGAACGTGCTTATGAAAAGAGTTTTACTGTGTATTTCAATCGTGGCTGAAACTTTATCGACATGGAAAATAAACACATCTGCTACCTCTTTACACGCTCGTGGGCTCTCTGTGATCGAACAGCTCAACGCTGGTTTCATTTAATTATGGGCCACGCATGATCTCGTGAGTCACAACATTAAACAGCCTACTCCAAAATATCGAATGGACTGAATGATGGAAAACCAAAGGTCAGAGGTCATGTTGACTCTCATTAGTTTCTGCTACAAGTTATTTCACTTCCAACTTTATTACTTGACCTTTGGCTTTCCATAAATTTAACTCTACTAATAATAGAAATAAAAGATTGTTTTTAAATTTTTAAATATCATATCGACTCAAACAGACGACCTCAATGATCGCACCATGGTGCGACAGCATTTTGGGGGGGCAGAGGTCAGGAGTAGGACAATTCTGGTATTTCTGTGGGTAAAACGAGGCACTCAGTTCAGTGTACATCACCTGCTGGACGATCTCCACTGTGCCAGAGAAAGGCAAGACTGGGTCATGATCGCCCCCCCCCCACACACTCACACACACACACAGGTTTGACCCCGTCCTGCAGCAGTGCCTCGGCCTCTGCCCGCCAGTAGACTGGTTCAGTCTGGCCCAGGTCCTCTCACCCACAGGCTGGACACCGGCCCAGCTGACTGTCAGTGACTGAGGAAGTGACTGTTTATTCTTTGGAGCTCACAAAAAATTCTAATTCTACACTAACAAATTATTATAAAAATACAGGAAGTCACAAAACCTGTAATTTTGTTGTAGATCGAGAAAGAGAAAAAACTGACACCAGTATGAAAAATGCTGCTTTTTTAATATAAATATACTTTAATACATTTAAGAGAAAGAGCAGTAAAATAACAGTGATGGTAAACTAACAGGATTATAATACATATTGCATTTTCTCAGTAAGAACCTATTCATACTAACCTATAGTAATTTTGTTACACTTACATGGTGGTTATCATATATAATCATGTGTATCACATGCATTCATAATCAGTGGAAATATACGTCTTAAAATCAGCAACAGTGAGACAGCTGAAGAGATTCCAATAAAATGGAAGCAAACTATGAAATCACAGACGTTTCTGACAATAAAGCACAAGAAAAACATAAAAAAGAAGAATCAAAAGTCAGTGTGTTTACTTTAACCATACAAGCAATACTTTCTTTGTCTGCTGCCATACAAAGAGTAAGAAAAAGAGAAGCAAAGCAGCGGGAGATGTACCTTTATGCGTGGTGTTGCTCTCAGTTTTTTCTGTCTGGGAGTGAGAGCGTCTTTATAGAACTGATCAGTATCGAATCAATACCTACAATATTACAAAGAGAGCCCCAAAAATCAGACCGTCCCTGATGAACAAGCACTTGGTAACAGTGGGGATAAAAAACCCTCATTTAACAGGAAGACACGTCGAACAGAACCCGAGACAATAAGAGCACAGAGAGAACATAAACAACAAACAGGGCAAAACATAAACAAGGAGGGAGCAGACAAATGTTAATGACGTGCAGTAGTGCCATTGAAACCCACAGAGCCTGTGCAGCACTGGAAGTATCCCAGCAGCATTAGCCTATAGCAACATAACTACGGCAGGGTCCAGGGTCACCCGATCCAGCCCTAAAACAATCTGTCTCCTCAGTCCAAACTGGGAGCTGGCTCCACACGAGAGGGCCTGATACACACTATGAGGTATTTAAGATGTGATGGGGCCCGATCATTCATTATATATTTATCTATTTTGGTATTGTGACATCCAGTGTGGGCAGCAAAGTAAAAATGTCATTGTACAGGGAAACAGTGTTTCTACACTGTGCAGATGACAATAAAGCTTTGAATACTTGAATTCAGGACTTTGTGTGTCCTTGTTTATAACCTCACTGCTGCATTCTGGATTAACTGAAGGCTTGTCAGGAACAGCCTGATAATAAAATACAGTAGAATCATCCAGTTTCAAAGTAACTAATACAGCTTGTCTTTCAGGATCACCCTGAGATAGGACGTGCACAGATAAAAGAAAGCACTCTTTTACTTTTTTCATTTTCTTTTCACCTATTAGTCACAGGTTGCTCACGTTTAGACAGCTAAAATAGTGGGAAAGGGTGATTTTTTTTGGGGGGGGGGGGGTTAAAGAACTCTAACCAAGTCTCAGAAAGTCTGTGAGGCAGAAAGTGCCAAAGGCAGCGGCGGCCGTACAGCAGTCAGTCTTCTCTCTAATGAGAAACGTGGGAAACACAAAATCTTTAGAAAGACTTTATTTTCTGTAACTGCTTTTCTGCCATTTTGTGAATATTTATAGCTGTGTTTGTTTCTTTTCAGTAATACACATGAAACAATGCATTTCTGACAGTATAAAAACATACAGTCTTGATTGTGTGTGAACCTGCGACAGATTTGTGTGTGCTAGACTCTGTCTCTCTTCCACAGTGTGTCTTTTGTCCTCTCTCTCCCCTCAGCCCCCTCACAGCAGATGACTGCCCCTCCCTGAGCCTGGTTCTGTTGGGAGGTTCTTCCTGTTAAAAGGGAGTTTTTCCTTCCCACTGTCACCAAGTGCTGCTCGTAGGGGGTTGTTTTGACTGTTGGGTTTTCTCTGTAATTATTGTAGGGTCTTTACCTACAATATAAAGCACCGTGAGGCGATTTTGATGAATGCAGGCATTACTTCTCATACTGGTGCTCCAGCAGAGGCCTGGTGAGACAAAGTTACTGTCCTATCAGGTGCTGAGAGCACAGAATCAACAACGAGCTGAGATGAGCTTCTGAGGTGCTTCACTTTTTATCAGCAACAGTCAAATATATACATTTTCCCTATTGGGCTATTTATCCATCTCAGATCTTTTGGTGTGAGCCAGTTTTAAAAATATCAGCTGCAGTTTTTCATCATCATGGAAATAGATGGCACTTGCCTTGCTGTGCTCAAACACCATGAAAAATCCTAATAAATAAATATAGACACACAAACATGCAGCAACCTCTGTGGAGAAAAAAATGAAGCATCGCCAAAGTGCTAAAAACTGTAATTCTTCAAATGCCCACTTGAGGCTCTAAAAGCAAACTTTTACAAACCTGCTTGTTGTCTGGAAAAAAGAAATACATTTAGACTTCTGCAGCAAATGTCAGGCTTTTAACTTTTTTATAACTCATTAATTTAAATTTTATTAAGGCTCACAGTTTGTATTATTTGGGCCGTGGTGCTTTCACTGACATGCGGATGTCTTTTAATAAGGCACTAATTAGCAGGTGTGTGTGTGTCTGTGTGTGTGTGTATCCACCCACTTGTCTAAATATGGTCACTTCTGCCTTAAAAATTAAAAAAACTAACATTGCTTCCAAACATGATGTCACTGTGGCTGTCCTCCTTTGATATACAGTCTATCTCTGCAGCCCGGTCCAAAAGCAGGCGACTCACACCAAAATAATGAAGATGGATAAGTAGCACTGTCTGCTTTAATGTCTCTGTATAAATCTTGTTTTGTTTAAACCCATCGTGCTCTCGCCTTCAGCCTTTGTCGTTGCAGCAGCAGGCAGGGTTGGACACTGAGGGTGTAACCCAGGTTCGTGTGATTCTGCATTTGAGATTGGCCCCTAAATAAATGAGCATGAGCAGCTTTTGGTTTTGGTGTATTGTTCCTTTATCAAAGTCACCGGTGACTGTGACCACAGCGCCACCCGCTGGTGGAAGGAGAAAAGCAGCAGCGAGTAGCAGAAGCTGGGAGAGAGAGAGAGAAAGAGAGCAGGCTGGGAGCAGGTTTATTTTATTGTGTTTATGATGTGAGAGTGATGGTGTCCACGCCAGCCTGTTGTGATGGAGTCTGAAGGAGGACTTGCTGAGACAGGGTGGTTAGCTGCTGTTCCTTCCTGTTCTTTATTCAGTCTGCTGACACCGAGAGCTGAGATGGGACCCAGTAAGTGTTTTATGTTCTTTAGCTGTGTAAGCCGACTCGAACCTGAGACTGTTGATGGTGAGCCACGCCTCAGAGATCTCAACTTCCACTGAAGCCTTCCTCCTGGATCAGCTCCGGACCAGCTCTCTGGGGGGGCTGATTACACAGTGCACTGTGAAATCACATGGGTTTCTCTGTGAACAGCTGATGTCATGTTCTCCGTTGTAATTCCATTACAATGCTGGTGCTGTGCAGGTGACCCGCTGAAGGATCTGAGTCTTCCTAAGCAGCCCCTCTGCAGGTGAATTGAATGAGGTGTAATTAAACTGAGATATCAGAACTGAGTCGACTCTTACTGATCAGAGTTTGAACAGCAGCTAAATAATAACTTACAAAGGTTAACTTGTAGTTAACACTGATCAGGATTAATCAGGAAGAGGGATTTATTTGGGGTTTTTCTGTTTTACTTATTTTATTCTGGGATTTGGATTCATAAATCCTGGAAATTGTCTGTTTATTTCTGTGTCTTCTGTTTCCCATAAACAAGCCAGCAGGTCAACACTGACCCTGCTCTGTGGTCTGTATTTTAGGGCTTACGAACCTAAACTCTAGTCCTGTAGATATCTGCAGTGCTACATGTGTCTGCACTGTCACTATGGCAACCTGCATATCTGTCTGGCTTGTACCTCTGAGCGTGTTAAAGTGACTACAAAGAAATTCGTCTTTAAGATTGGCAACTTTTATTAAAAAAAAATAAAACTACTTTGAGCTCAAGTGTTTCAACAGTGTCTATTTTTATGCACTCAATCTGCTGTATTTACATGTATATTAAATTTTATGGATCGCAGTGAAGTTATGAATGATTTCTCTGTAATTTTCACACCTTGCAAAGCCATCCAGTAATAGGCCAGACTGGACCTATTTGATGGGCCTCTTTTGGCTCCCGGGCCACATTTTGGACACCCCCTGTTCTACACAAAATTCACACCAGCTGATCTTAAATGAATCCACCACATGGCATCTCTGAACATCTACTGTGATTCTACTCTAAGTACCACACTGGATTAACTATGAAGACTTGTATGCTGTAAATCATACCCCTGCTTTGTCGTGTATTTTACACTAAATGGGACAGAAATTAACAAAATGAACATCCGTGTGTATTAATTAAGACTTTAAACTCATGGTTAACAGTTTCAGTTGATTAAGAAGTGTTTTTCTGAGGTTGTAAATGAAGTGAAAAGCTTGTGGTATTCCCTTAAACTTTAACACAATCAGACTTCCTTGCATTGTTTCTTAGGGCCAGCAGGGGGCGACTCCTAAAACAATGCAAGTTAAAAGCACTTCCACACTGACTTTCCTTTTCAGACCCCATCTTTTATGTAATCTATCCTTACTAAAGACCTTTTTTTTTTTAAACTTTTTTGTCACTCTTTAACCAGACTTCGCGTTACTTGAACCCAGACATTTCTCTGACAGCACTTGTTTCAGTTCACTATAAGAACATGAAACTCGAGTCATCCTTTTCGCACCACAATCACAGGACACAATATTCTCATTGTAAATAACGGTTCCTCCGGATCCCCCAAACCAGTGTTTGGCAGATATTTCCTAAGCAGACTATTTTCTCCTCTGGAACATATTAAGAATTTGTGATCGTCAGTATTTATGATCCCTCAAAAGTAATATAGACGTATATAAGAGTTAAAAAGCTCTAAAACTCTGTGCAATAGTCAGACATGATGCTAAAACATGCTGGTGGCCAAAGGAGAGAACAGCCTGTTCCTGGTCTGCTGCCACATTCACCTGTCGCTTTGCATTCACAGCCTCACTAAATGAGTTTAATATACCAGGATGATACCAGGATATGTCCTTCAAGGTACATATTAAACAAATATGTAGGACTGCTTTTTCGCATTTGTGCAATATTTCTAAAATTAGAAACATCCTGTCTCAGACTGATGCTGAGAAGCTAATTCATGCATTTATTA
>JAVDPK010002281.1:301743-318324 GCA_034780415.1 Cichlasoma orientale | reverse complement strand
TATTTGAGGAGCATTATTATTTAAATATGCCAATAGTTTATTTTTGAGCAATTTCTCATGTACATCTACAGCTGAATTTAATCAGCCAACAAAAGAACTCTGTGGCTGCCTGATGATTGTATTGAATTTTTTTTCACATTCTGTGACCGATTCCAACTCATGGTGACGAATCCACTTCTGATCGCAAGGCGGTTGCACAGGTCCCCTGACAGGAGGCAACCTTCCTGCAAACAGTCGCAGTCTGACTTGTACTGACTGCAGTCACTCTCAGAGAGCGTGTTGAATTTTGCAGACAGTTTGTGTCTGATTTATGAATGCAGACTGATGCCAACATCTTGCCATCAGTCTGAATGAGTCTTTGTCATTGAGCACAGTTTGAGGGGATTTGACTCAGTGCCAGCTGGTTGTTTGTAGACAGAAACAGATGTGATTTTTGACAATTTATCGCTGTAAATTGCTGTATTATCAGAGGTAGATTGCAGGTAACTGCCAGCTGGACCCCGTTCAGTTGCAGATCAGACTGACTCCATCTTACGGGAGCTTTTGGCAGGTTTTAGTGAGTGTTGGTGTGTTTGATCTATTGTGATAATACTGTGGCGTCAGGTGTCTGGTGATTCCTCTGCCTTATAAATGTTACTGGTGTAATTGTACTTCAGTTATGAGTGCACACGTTTTATGAGGTGAGTGGTTGAAGAATGGCTAAATGAGAATGCGTCTAATCCTGTTAGAGTGAAAGAAGCTGTTTCATTCTGTGGAAAAGGTGGTTTTGAACCCAGACAGGTCGCTGTTCCCCTGCAGCTGCATAACACATTTGTTTGACCCTTAATGACAGCACAGTGCTGTCAAAGCCGGAGTGAAGACCATGCAATGAGCCACACTTCAGCTGATTTCAGCTTGACAAACAGAAAAGTAACAAACTGTCTCTGAATCATGCTCATTCCTGCTAAAACCAAACCCAGAATCAAAACTTAAAATCTTTTCATCCTTCCGATCTATGAAGAGTTATGTTTCAGCCAGACTGTCGCTCTCTCTGTGGAACTGGACTTTGATTTATTGATAACCTGCTTGTTTGTGGTCTCATTTTTAACCTGTGATCTGGATTAAACTGGAAATGTTACACACACACAACATATGCACTAAAAGTATTTGCCATCTTGGAAATGGGATATCCCTCTTTTTATGGATCAGTTTGTGCATCCTCAGTTGCTTTCATCACTTTGTCCACTCACATCTTTGTCCGACCACAGACAGCAGGAGGCGAGGCCTTAATAAAAGGAGCCGTCCTTTCTCTGACGCTGTTATTTTAAAGCAGTCTCATTAAATATGACGTGTGGCGCTGCTTCATTGTCCGTTCAGTGTTTTGTTACAGTCTGCTACTGTAATTTATGAGCTCAGGTATCACCATAACAGTGGTTATGACACATTTGTATTTAGGCCAGCTTAACTAAATTCATCACAGCCTCCTCTTCTCTCCTTGATGCATCTTAGGAGTTCAGACATCCTTCGCCACAGCGTACTGAGATTAATTTAGTGGGTCACAGTCAGGAGGATAAAGGACAGAGGAGCCGAGGAGGCACAAATTATACTGATGCTCGAGTATAGAAGCATATCCTCTTTTCTGCCACAAGGTGGCAGCATTGTTTAGGTTGTGAATTAGGAATGCAGTGTGTGATGCAAACTGATTCTCATACATCTTATTGTTAATAATTTTGATTGCAAAGGTCAAAATGTGTTTGCTGACTAATTCCACAGGGTGGAGGGAGAGAAGAGCTTTTATTTTATGAGCTCTTTTTGAAGTATTTGATTTTTTGTTTTTTGTTTTTTTGGGTTGAAATTATGTGCCACTGTACTGTTAACATAAATATGTAATAACCTGCATTATTCTCTGTCTCCAGGGTTATGCACTGGTTGAGTATGAGACTTACAAAGAGGCGCAGGCAGCCATGGAAGGGCTCAACGGTCAGGACCTCATGGGCCAGCCTATCAGTGTAGACTGGTGCTTCGTCAGAGGGCCTCCCAAGAACAAGAGAAGGTGAGGGTGGTGTGCTCATCTGCCTCGGAGCAGGGACAAGCTCCTGTGTGAACAATACAGTACAACCATATATTAATATAAAGTATATATTATGTTAGTAGATATTTTCCTCTTACCCAGTTCTTTGTGTTTGCAGTCGATGTTTGAATTTTCTAGTTAAGATCTGCTTTATTTACCCCAAAAGATGCAAAATTCATGTGACACAGAACATAAAACATAACAGCTTAATAAAAGAAATTTCACAAAATGAGTTCAGTTAAGTAATAATAATAATACTAATACTACTACTGCTAATCATAATAATAATAAGCTCAGCAGACTTCTGCATTTTGTGTGCAAACTTCGTTTTTCAGTATTTCTGCACTTTGGCTTCCCGTAGAATGATTCAGGATATTTCAGCAGATTTTCCAAATATTTCCACAATTTAAACAATTCAGCTCAGATCGTTCAGTTCCAGCATTCACACTTCACTTTCTTCAGGAAATTCATTCTCCAGTTCAATGTGTGTTTTGTCGCAGGGCCGGCGGGCGCAGACGCAGCAGAAGTCCGGACAGGAGGCGCCGCTGAATGCAGGACGGCGTCACTATGATGAGCGCGTCATCGGCTCTCTAATGCCCTCCTAGCAAACAACCTTTGGAATTTTTGTACAATAGTTTGAGTAAACGTGTGACTACATATATTGAGATGGAGAACACCAAAAGGATAAAGTGTCTGAGCAGCAGAAACATTTCCGGCTGTTCGGCTCTAACAGAGAAGCTGTGATGTTGTTTCTGGTTTTTGTGATTCAGTGTTTTCTGTTTGCTCATTGTAACTTTTGTTTTATATAACCCGGGTAAAATTAAAACTTTTAGAAGGTAAACCAGTGTCTGTTTTTTTTGTAACAGTTTAAAGAAAATTCACCGTAATGGCTCATTTTACACGATGGCTACATCTATTAAAATGCATACACATCATATACATACAGGTGATCATACCAAATGTTGACTTTCAAGCTTGTTCTAATTTTACAAACTCAGTTTTTGCCTCATATATTGTATTTCCATGTGTGTGTGCATGTTTCAGTAAATGACTGCACCTATTTCCCATTTTCTTCCTAAAATGTTTTACAGTATGTGCCACCATAAAATAAACATTTAGGAATCCTGACATGGACATATTTGTAGGTGTGGGGCATAAATTGCAAAGGAACAAAGTACACTGCTCAAAAAAATTAAAGGAGCATTTTAATCAGCATCAGGTCAGTTAAGCTGTGATACTGATGTGGTCAGTAAGTATCAGAGGGGGTTAATCAGTTTCAGCTGCTTTGGTGTTCATCAAATTACCAACAGGTGCACCAGAGGAGCAACAATGAGACAACCCCTGAAATGGGAATGGTTTCACAGGTGGAGGACTCACATTTTTCCCTCTTTTCTGACTGGTTTTCACTAGTTTTGGCTAGGGTCAGTGTCACTGCTGGTAGCATGAGGCCATACCTGGACCCTACACAGGCTGCACAGGTAGTCCAGCACATCAATACGTGCCATCGCCAGACGGTTTGCTGTGTCTCCCAGCACAGTCTCAGAGCTTGGAGGAGATTCTAGGAGAGCTGGACAGGGCCGTAAAAGGTCCTTAACCCATCAGCAGGACCGGTATCTGCTCCTTTGTGCAGGAACAGGATGAGCACTGCAGAGCTACAGAATGACCTCCAGCAGCCACTGGTGTGAATGTCTCTGACCAAACAATCAGAAACAGACTTCATGAGGGTGGCCTGAGGGCCCGACATCCTCTAGTGGGCCCTGTGCTCACTGCCTGGCACCGTGGAGCCCGATTGGCATTTGCCATAGAATACCAGAACTGGTAGGTCCACCACTGGAGCCCTGAGCTTTTCACAGATGAGAGCAGGTTCACCCTGAGCACATGTGACCGATATGAATGGGTCTGGAGAAGCCATGGAGAACGTTATGCTGCCTGTAACATCGTTCAGCATGACCAGTTTGGTGGTGGGTCAGTGATGGTCTGGGAGACATATCCATGGGGGGCACACAGACCTCTACAGGCTCGGCAACGGCACCCTGACTGCCATCAGGTATCAGGATGAAATCCTTGGACCCACTGTCAGACCCTACAGTGGTGCAGTGGGTCCTGGTTCCTCCTTGTGCACAAAAATGCCCGGCCTTATGTGGTGAGAGTATGCAGGCAGTCCCTGGAGGATGAGTGAATTGATACCACTGACTGACCCCATGCTTGCCTGACCTAAATTCAGTAGAACACCTCTGGGACGTTATGTTTCAGTCCATCTGACGCCACTAGGTTGCACCTCTGACTGTCCAGGGGCTCAGTGATGCCCTGGTCCAGATCTGGGAAGAGATCCTCCAGGACACCATCTCATTAGGATCCCTGCCAGAGGTCATCACAAAACGAAAGTAATTTAAAGAAATGAGAGCACATTTGCAGTGTCTTAAAAGCTTTTATTTGTCTGTTTTGTTTTTTTTTGTTTTTGTTCTGTTTTTTGAAGAAAAAAAATTTGACATCTGGTTAATTTATTTCTAAAAACCAATCAAAGCTTTTGCATTAGAAAATTTAGATATATCGTCGTAAAACTTTGCAAAAAATGTCCCGAGGTTGATTACAAGCACTCCTTTTCAAACACAGCACTCAATGGTAAGAAAACACTCTCAAATCACAATATTATCCGTGCTAAATCTACATATGTCTTGCCACAGGTTACTAATGCGTGCACATTTCCAGAAAAGATGGATTACACTCAGACGTGTTCCCTGCTGCGTTTTATTTAGCATCGCTAATGACGTAGGGTTTACATCATCCTGGATGACCTCACCCCGGCCACGGTGACGCCCCAGCTATTTTGTCAACTCCAAAGCACCTGTCACTCCGGCCTGAGTGCCGCACTGTCATTGGCTGCCGAGACAAAAAATCCGGCCCCCCATTTTTCCGCAGCCAATTGGCAGGCGGATGTTTGGCGTTCTCATTTGGTGTTTACTCTAATGGGGAACGTCGGTCAAAGTCTTCTAGTCCGACCTTTGGTTTTCATAACCGTCAATAAAATAAACTCCCGTGTCTGATTGGCTAGATCCTCGTGGGGGCGGTCTTAAGCCTTTGGTTGACGTTGTTGTTGTAAGTGGTGGAGAAATTACTTTGTCGCTGGTGGTCCGGTTTAGGATTTTACGCTCAGTTCTCCCCATGAAGAAGCTAAAAAGTTAGAAGTCGTTGGTACTGGAAAAGTATATCCTACTCACAAGTTGGCACTTGCTGGAAAACTGAATGGGACGATGAAAACAACGTCTGCGAGGCCGCTAAAGGTATGCAGTAAGGGGATACTCAGCTACTAGCGTTAACCTAAGCTACCGTTAGCTTGCTGCTGATTAGCCAGGCTTGAAGTAGCCACTTGCTAGCCAAACGTAATGGTTCGGTCTAATTACCGAAAAAAAAACCCCATACGGCACTTCTTTATGGTGAGCATTCATGCGCATGTGTGGCAGACTTTAAAGGGATGATTACATTTCCTAGTGCAGATAAAGTTAGTGGGATGTGTGTGAACGGTGCATGGACCTCATGCGTTTGAACGCCTCAAATGCGTTTATGTAAGCATGTTTATTGTTCTGATATTTTTCCTTCAAAGAAGAGTTATAGCCATTAAAAGCTGGCTGAGTCAGCGGTGAAGACAAGCCGTCGCCGTGTGTGGTGTCAGGATTCAGAGAGCTGGTTGCTGAACCTTGCCGTCGCTTTATAAGCTGTCAGATAAGCAGTATGAACAGTGAGATCAGTGTTAGATGATCTCTTTAGTTGCTGTGCATTTGTCTGTGGAAGCAAGTTAAGTCATCATCATGTCGCTTTTTCTGGGAGCTTCTAGTCACGATCCAGATTATCAGAGTCCGGTTTTTATTTAAGGTGCATGTGTGATGTAACACCGACTGACTTAAAGCACCAGCTCAGAGGAAATTAGCAGAGCCAGCTCTTCACACTCAGTCCAGTTTCTAACCAAAACTGGTTTAACTGAGCCCGAATTAAGCGGCTAACTCGGTATTTCTGCCCAGATGTCGGTGTGAGACATCTGCCTGAGCTGGAGGGTCACAGGGTTCACTGCTTCCTGCTCAGTCTGAAACTAGAACTGGGGTTATTTGCCATATTTTTCCCTACATCACCACCAAGGTGTAGGGTTGCACTCTGCCTTGAATTATTCAGATCTTGTAGTTGTGGACTGCTTTGTTTGCTGGGACACCGGGACAGACAGCCATCATGAAAAGTAGGACA
Source organism: Cichlasoma orientale (assembly GCA_034780415.1). Taxonomy (NCBI): domain Eukaryota; kingdom Metazoa; phylum Chordata; class Actinopteri; order Cichliformes; family Cichlidae; genus Cichlasoma; species Cichlasoma orientale. Next base: position 312,041 of record JAVDPK010002281.1, on the reverse strand, counting down.
GAGGTACAAGTTGTTCAGTGGATTGGGCCTACAGCAGGGGTGTCAAACCTATTTATGTTGTTACCATCAAGTGGGCTTGACCAGTAAAACTGCTGAATAATAACCTTTATTTAAGTCTTTGTGTAAAGAACTGAAAACATTTACATTTAATGAATCTTTCATTTATGTGACAGGTGATGAGCAGCCAAAGATCTCTTAAGAAAAAAGACTGCAACTGAAACCAGTATTTCCACAGTTCATCACTTTGCTGGTATTACATGTAAATTTAAATTTACAGTGGCTCATTAAAGGCAAATGACCTGTTTTACTCCTGTCTGTAAAGGCAGACGCAAATAACTCCTCTATCCAGAAGGTCAGGCTGGATCTCCACTGACTGCTGCTTACCAAACAAACAAATGGGCAAAACGCACACACAATAAATGCACACAACAGTGAAGCGGAAGCTCACTGAGAAGTTAGGCATGGTGCAGTAGGAAAAAGAAACAGATCCAGCCCTCCACCCATGCTCACTGTTTCCAGTGGCTGTGAAGGATGCTTGAAATGTGGGACACACAAGCAACTGCAGATCAGTACCAGTGTGGAAAGTTGGATGAAGCTACCAGCACGATGCTATTATATACACAATACGACTGGTAATATTTATCTTTTCTGTGAGTGACTTTTGCAGGTCGAACTCTGAGGTGCGATCAATACATTCCGACACGGTCTAATGGCAGTTTGGGAAATAGTCACAACTTTCAGTGTGTTAAATTGTGTTCCAACCCTTGTTTTCATGTCCCTGAATACAGTTTTTCATCTCCGTATGTACTCATTTGTGTCCAGATACACAAAGTGAATATGCTCCACCTCTGAAGGCTGGAAAAAGTCAGTATTTTAGAGGCTGGAGGGGTCGGTGGTGGTATGAATCATTTCGACGCTTATGCCAGATTCTTACACTTCAATTGTGTCATTTTGATGATTAAAAACTACTTAGGTTTAGTAAAAGACCACAATTAAAGTCCAGTGCCGCTTTTTCGTAGCTCAGTTTTGTTGGTTGCGAGCGTGACCGTGCTGATGAGTCTCGACAACTTACGAGCTGTAGACGTGAATCCTTCCTGTTCAGATGCGTCAGTCTCAACGTTGTGCCAAGTGTCACTAAGAAAACAGCAGAATCTGTGGTCAGAAACAAGCTTGCTCTTCTTTGATAGAGCAACAGTTTATGTGGCCAGTGGCAGAAGCAGCACTGTATTAAAGTTTGCTTTAATCAGCAGGACTGAAATCAACCCAACTGTTATATTGAAGATTATATATAAGGAAAAGAGTCGGGTCTGCAGCTGTGAGTCAGAACCGCCCGTCTGCAATACTGAAGAAGGCGGCACAGGTCAGGTCCAGGGCCGCTCAATTATCAGTCACAATTATTTTTGTTAATAGTGAGATCATGATTATTCAGCATCATTTGAAGAAGAGTAGATGGGGTGCCTGTGGCTCCGCGCGGTCATCTGCTAATCGGAGCGTTGGTGGTTCGATCCCTGGCTGCTCCACTCTGCATACTGAAGTATCCACGGGCAAGATACTGAACCCCAAGTTGCTCCTGATGTATTCATCGGAGTGTGAATGTGTGCATATAGAGAAAGCACTGTAGAAAGAATTGCTTGTGTGGATGTGTGAATGCAAACATGTTGTATAAAGCGCTTTGAGTTCTCAAATAGAAAAGCACTATAAGAACTAGTCCATTAAACTTCGGTGGGAAGAACAGCAGATTTCCATGAACTGTAATTAAAGTTTAAATGACATAAATGTGAATTGAACCACAGAATGGTAGTGAGTTTATTTTTTTAATGCAGTGTAAAAAGTAAAGGATGTGCTGAAAGTATAGACTGTGTGTGAACGCTGCCATCTCAGTGTTTTAAAACCGGGCGTGATGACGAAGAAGTGGATCTGATTGGATCATTCCAAGAAGGCGGTAGCTAATGAGCATATCCTAGATGATCCTCCTTTCTTTTTCTAACGATGTCCATAATTTACAAAACAAACTTCATGTTTTATTCACTATGACTTGGAATGAGTGAGTTAGCTCATAGCGTCTTCAGGAAAGTATTTACTGAGGTCACTGAGCGAGGACACAAAGGGTCATTCTACCAGAGACTTCTACTCAACTGGAACTACTTTTGCAACCCGAGGGTACGCCTCCTGCTGGCCATTTTTATACAGAATGCAGGTTAAGGCCCTTCAGCTTCACTTTTCTGTGTCGATCTTTTATGTGGTCCAAGTTTAGGCTGACAGGTTGTGGTTCTGCCACAGTGGTGGAGATCTCGCATGCTAAACGGTCTTGACAGAACGGGACTTCCAGGGACCGTTCCAAGGATGTTGCAGGATTGCGGGGATTTGTATATTGCTGCAATGTGAAAGCAGTGATTTCACATTAGCTGTAATTTTTGCAGTCATTTAAGTTTTTGACTGCACGCCATTATCTCACTTTCAGTAATTAATTTAATAAAGCTTCCCATCAGTTCTGCGACATTCTCTTATGCACTGTGGCAACTATTTTCATACCGCGATGCACAGCGAGGGTGTGTGTGGGGTTGCACTGTCAGGCTTCATTATACAAGTCCTCAACACTTGAAGGAACATATTATATTGATTCGTACAGCAGCAGAGAGAGCACCTCAGGCGAGTATTTTAAGAGGGGTGTAGCATCCTTCTGACTGCCGGTCAGAGTGTAAAAGTAAAAAAATATGAGAATAAAATGTATTTTTCCCCCACTGAAGACTAAAATAAAAAAGCTGCTCTGTATACAGATTAAGTCACTTTGTCAGTACGCTAAACAGGCAGCAGCTCAGCCTGCATCCACTGGAACCAAACCAATATCACTGAGTTACTGCTCTTTGATTTTATATGAAGCATGTCAGTGTTGTTGTTTCAAATGTAAATATGTGGCTCATAATTTGCAGTGTATCATACACATCAGCTCTCCAACAGGACTCAAATGTTTACAGTAGCCTCGGGTCAAAGTGACACTGATGGGTGGTGGTGCCCACTGAAATCACTAAGACTGTGACAGGAAATAGTTTAAACTTTTTTTTTTGCATTTTTGGCCACAGCAGCTTTGTAGAGGGACAGGAAATGGGGGAAAGACACGGGGCAAATTGGCGGCAAGCCGGGACTCGAACTCGCGCCGCCTGCACTGCAAAGCGGCATATGAATGTGGTCGCCTGCTCCACCCCTGAGCCACCCGGGCGCCCAATAGTTTTAACTTTTAGCCAACCTTAAAATATACTTTTCTTTATCAAATGTCCAGAAATGCTAGGGCAGTGCATACACTCACATTAACCAAGGTAACAAAGACTCAATGCAAACCAGTCATGCCCACCTTCATAGTAACCCCCCACAGGCTCCTCTTGAGCCGGGAAAAACAAAAGTGTGTTTAGCTTTATTTCACTAAAATTTAGAAATTTAAAGCTCGTTTATTGTCAGTGACAGATTAAAAACTGTGTGGAGTGGGGCATGAACCGTGACGTGCCGGAGAACGTTTGAGAACCCCTGCTGTAATCCTAAATGATGAGTTGTAAGTAGACACTTGTAATACCTGTGTAACAGGGTTTGTCATGAAGCTGGAATCATTAAGTTTTGTGAGCTGCTGGTCATGGGGTTATTATAGACATGGCAATAAAGATAGAGCAGCAGTGAACTTCACATGACAGCTAGCTGAGCTTGTTTGTCTTTCTGTATGACTTCATTTAAGGTTTTATCATCGTTAGTCTGTTTTAGCGTGCCATAAACCTATATCACACAGTCGTTGTGCCGAGTATCCTTTGAGAGTGTCTTGGTGAATATAAGGAGCATAAGGTAACCACTCTCTTTGAGCCATGCAGAGGGTATGAAAATTTAAATTCTTCCTCGCTGAGTTCCCCCAAACAGCTGCTCAGTGTCAGCGATGCCGTGTCAGTTACACGGCCAGGCCCATTTGGCCTACTCCCACAGGAAAACACGGTCAGATTAATAAGTAAGTAGATGAGGTTAGTAGGACAAACACATGAATTTTTTTCTGTTAAGCATGCATGTCCCACTGGCGGTAAGGCATGAACTGAGCCTTGTTTTGTTTGGACACTTTGCAGATTCCCAAAAAAAGATTTAAAACCCACATCCATCCGTGCCCTCATATCTCTAAGAAGGACTGCTCAGAAACTCAGGAAGGGGATGAGATACAAAAGAGAAAACTGCTTTAGTCCCTACACTGCCACGGTGAGACGGGGATCAAAAGGTGGCTTGTCTCCATGTCCAGACAGCAACTCATAAAACTCTGCAGCCCCACCCTCCCCAGCATGGCTGGTTGCCTGCCAGTCTTGTGACACAGCAGCTAGCCAGTGCCCAGGGCCGTTGGTGTCCGGGAGGGGCAGAGACTGTGAACTGAGGCATCTACCTGGGTGCCAGGAGCCAGTTGACTTCAAAAACATGCACGTAGGCATAGCCTGTAAAAATACTTAATGACAATGTAGTTTCTAATAAAGTATATCAAATTCTCCAGAGCAAGATAAAAAAAAAATATATAGGAAATATCAGATGACATTAAAGTGATGCTGTGGAACAGATTAAAGGGTAGTGAGGGTAGTGCGGTGTCCACAGAAGACATTTTTATTATTTATTATTTATTAAAAGACCAGAAATGCCATGCATATTTGCCCCATTTTGAGCAGGAATAGCTTTGGTAGTGTTAAGTGGTGTGAAATATATATATCTTATAAATACACCCATGCTAAGCTGTGGATAGTAGGATTACGCTGGGACTGTGTTCAATTAATTCATGCAGTTGTGATACAGTAGAGGTGACTGCAAACTAAGGTGTAACAGTTTTATTGTACCAGCTGAGAAACTATAATCCAGTACAGTATGAGTCGGCACACCCATGAGAAAAGCTGTGGTAATGAGAGCTTGTTGTGTTGCTTACTTCACTCGCTGCACCTTTTCCGTACCACACCAGAGTCAAGAATTTATTACTGCTGTATTTGCCAGAACCTCTCGGTCTTATTTACCGTCACCAAAAAAATGTGGTGGATCGCTGTGTTTGCAGTGTGGAGTACTTTCTGGCTTTCACGTTTTTCAGTAATGGTTTCTTTATCTGTGTTGTCACGGATAGGAATTTTTCCTTTATGATAGGAATAAATACGTTCTACAGGGTTCTAGCCAGACAAAGAATTTCAGCCCGGCGCATGTGTGTTGGGGCGAGGGGGCTAATTAGCATTAGCTTGCTAAGGGAGTGTGGATCCCTCTAGTCTGTGTTACGATGCTCTGAAAGTAAGATGCACATTTAACTGCAGCTATTGTTAATAAACATTCCCTAAGCAACACGTCAGTGTGTTTTCCTTGTGAGTCTACGAAGACAAGAAACAAGACAGGCTCCTGGGATGTTAAGTTTAGGAAGCCCAAAATCGTCCTTTAAGTTCCCTTTTTTCTCTGCTTCCCCCTCGGTTTCATGCTGGTTGCTATTTTGCCCCCAAAATCAAGCGTGAACAGGACCGTTGTGGCCGTGCCCGGTGGCAGGTGGCAGGTGGCAGATTGCACATTGCGGTGAAGTAATACTACAGTGCAGCGATATAGCCAGAGCAAAAAAAAAAATCAGTCTGGTATCGGCGATGTGGCATGCGCGGGGTGCGTGCCCGCTTGCTAATTGTGGTGATAGAACAGTTCCGATAGATACTGCAGCACCTGGTGATCAACCACTGGCTAAAACCCTGTTATACTGCCAAAAGTATTCACTCGTCTGCCTTCACACACACGTGAACCTGAGTAACATCCATTCTTAATCCAGAGGCTTTAATATGATGTGGACCCACCCTTTGCAGCTATAACAGCTTCAGCTCTTCTGGGAAGGCTTTCCACAGGTTTAGGAGTGTTTATGGGAATTTTTGACCATTCTTCCAGAAGCACATCTGTGAGGTCAGACACTGATGTTGGATGAGAAACTGTTAATCTTATAATTCATTTCAAAAACTAAAAAGTACCAGGTACTGCCACCCAATGGAAAATCCTAAAAGTCGAGTTGAGCTGCGTAGGTGCCAGTGGAAACACAAGATATACATCAGTTTACTCTGACCGAGCAGGTTGCTCATTTCTGACTGGGACTGCAGAACCATGCTGGTTCACACGGCTCTCATCTGTTCTATTTTCCACCTGCTAGTTTACAGTGTCACATCACAGAGAGAGACAGAGGCTGGTGGTGTCACGGCATCTCAGAAACAACACTTAACTGGTGTTGCACATTATTAAAATATGAATAACTAGTGTAACCAGCTACTAAATTGGGAGCTGACTAGCAAAGGCAGCAGTGGTTTCGTCGAGCAGTCCGCAGAATCTAAAAGCTGACAGGAGTCCTTAAGGACCAAATTAGGACTTCTTACTGGCAGAGTGTGGAGTTTGGGTTGGCAGCGGTCTGAAATACTCAAACTAACTCCTAATGTTCACCAAGTGAAGCAGTTTTATTAAATTCTGTCCTTCACACTCAGAACAGCACTTCTAACTGAAAGCTCAGCAGCAGTAAAGCTGGATTCACGGATCAGCATCGGTGCTATTTGCACAACTCTTCTGCTGTCTCTCGTTTACTTCTAAGTAGCAGGTGGGGTCATAATAAACAGTAGTTAACTGGTGTTGTACCTTAATAAAATAGGAATAATTACTTTAATAAACTGGTATTTTGTGTGCTGACTAGCAAGGGCAGAAATGTCTAATTAGTTAACGAGACGTGCACGTGCGTGGTTCGTACAGGTTTCTTGGGTTGGATAAATTCAGAAGTTTTAGTCAAAGTCAGTCAACATTTGTTTGGGGTTGTTGTTTATGTCAAAGCAGAGTATTTGATGAATGCCTCCTCAGCCTGGGATATCAGCGTCTCCTGCCCTGCCACGTTGATCCAGGACAGCAGGAGTAATCGCACACGCAGTCCTAACGAGGAGCTTGTCCCCCAGGATGACATCATACAGGGTGTGACGTGAAGTCACCCTGCTGTGTACAGCGAATGGCCTGCAGCACGTGGGGATTCACATGAGCATTAGTGCTGCACGCCTGCAGAGGCTAGTGCTTGTTTTAGCCGCTGGCTTTGGATCTGGCAGGGCTTGGTTGGCTTCACATTCAGGCTGATTTAGCAGGAGTAGATCGTGACTGTTGGAGTTATTGTACTTGCAAGTCACAGATCCATTTTGTTTCCACTATTAAGCAGATTTGAAGCTCTTTTCTTTCCAGCGGGTTTTGTGGAACAAATGTGCTTAAATTTAAAACGAGGCAAAGATCAAGTTGGAGTCTAAGAAATGTCTCGTATTCCTTGAGGGCTGTTATGCAGATGAAAGCAGTCGTCTCGCCTGCCTTTTAAATGTGAATTATGCAATAATAATTGTTTATACGTGAAGCAAAACGGATATTTTGGCATCAGTGCCATCTCTGTAACATCAGCTATTGCCAGTTTATTTAAAAATGTATGCACGCGTCACAGCAGCAGAGAGGAGGTGATGCTTGTCAGCTTTAAGATTCATTAGGGAAAATCAGGGATTCACACCTTTGGTCAGAAATCACTGCTTGGAATTCAGAAAAGGTCGCATGTGTTATTAATGTAGATGTGACGAGGTTTTGAAATTAGAAGTCCTGGTGCAACAAACATAAAGGTGAAGACTGAAGGGAGCTCAGAGGTCATCTTATTATTTTGAAAGTTCAGTTGGTGCTGCCATCTCGCTCTGACCTTTCCCGTCTCATGTTTGTGCTACTGGCTAATGCTTTGGTTAATAGTCGGGCGGTGCTCAGGATCTTTCAGCTGTTTCACCAAAGGTGTCTCACGTTGGGACATGCAGCAGGGGATCCTGTGCTGTTAAAATGTCCAACTTGTTTAGGTAGGCAGTTTAAAGATGGATGCAGAGGCTTGTGTTTCTCCACAAACGCTACAAATCAATGAGTCCAGCAGGGCCAGATGAGGACTTCTCTACACTAGAGTTTAGCACTGCAGCCGTCACCACGTGAAGCAATTTATCCATCAGCCTCCGAGCTGCTGTCCTTCAGCGGCAGAGCATCATTTCTCACCGGATGCTCGGTGGACCAGCGTTTGTGTCTGTTTGTGCATCTCTTTTGTCCTGCGCAGCACTGTGTAAAACCTGCAGTGGTGCCATGCAGGGGCCATCACTCTTAATGTCTTGGTCAGTGTTTCTTTTTGTGTGCACTTCTGAAACAGCAATGCATTGATGGCGGATTAGCTTCCACTCCCCCCCGCTCACTTTGAGGATCAAATACCCTCATTATATTTTCTGCTGTTTCCATCACCCGTCACACTGACCCTGTGCACAAAGCCGTGTGGTCCCTGTGTGGAATGTGGGAATGCCACTTATAGCCCCCTAAAGCCCTTTCTACAGCAGCCTGCTTCATGTGGTTGTTAATTATTGCTCCTCGACTGGTGATTACTGCAGTGACATGCCCTGGGCAGAGACTAGGAACCTCTCAGGTCTAATAAACCATCACAATGGACAGGAAAGGAGAAAATAAGGATCAGCCTGCAATAATAACAATAACAATCCCAGCAGTGGTGCTGTGTATTTCTATATTTACTACATGGTAACACATGCAGAGTTACAGTCAAAGTGATCAGTTACTTTCTTGGTGAGTTTATTAATTAATTATTTGTATATGCAAAAGACAGCACAGGTGGTTTGTTTGTTTTCCTTTGATGTGACTGAAAAAGTTCCTGTGGATTTAAAACGATTTCTTTACAGGATTTTTAAGAATTGCGTGATTATTTTTTCCCTTTGTGTTTTTGTCCAGCTCCTAACGTTTTCTTGCCTGGATGTGTGCACATCAGTTCTTTATCTGAGCTTATGAAAAATGACCATTCAGGTTGATTCATAATGACCACGGAGCAGGAATCACCTGCAGCTCTCAAAATCAGACACCTGTTTAAGAGGAACATGTGTGCTTATTCATTTTCAGCTGCAAACGTATCCATTACACAAACATCAGTACTGAGCTTTCTTTGTTGTCCACTAATATGTGAGCTTGGTGCTTCATGCTGTGGCATCCAGAGCAGTATTTTAGGGGAAAATGGACTAAGTGAATTCAGACATCTCTGCTACATGCTCTGCTGCACTATGACATCAGCTCTCAGACACTTCGATAAACACTTGTGCTCAGAAGCTAATACTGCCCATTTCAGCTGGCTGGACTTGGCTGTTATTGCTTTGCTTCAGTGATTATCAGCATGAGTTTACATCAGGCTGAAGAAAAACACAAATCCTTCCACCAACTAGGAGACATTTTGTCTGAAACCATCACTGTGTGTCAATAAAGATGCCTCTGTTACACGCTTACTACATGCTTACCCGTGCAGTGCATGTATGTCCACAGGGTTGTGTTGCTTTAAGTTGAACACAATCATTTCTAAAGATTTCAGCGGCTGCTTTTTATCAACGTGCAACTTGTTTCTGACCACAACTAATGCTGAAGTCTTTTAAAGATGACAGTTTACCATGCAAACAACACCAAAACCTGTCATTTCACTGCCCCTCTGCTCCTGCCCGAACATTGGCTCGTGGTCCCTCCTCTTACCTGCGTAACCAAAATGGCAACACTTAAGGCTGCCAGGTGAACTGTTCGTGGATAGTTTCCCCTTCATAATAAAGGGGAATGGAGGGATTGTATTATTTATTATTTTTGTATTATTTATAGTTTTAGATATTTGTCAGACTTAAAGTTGCGTGTATGGCCACTTTGAGTGACGGGTGTGCCGACACAGGGAGCTGTAGTCGCTAGCTGTCTGCTAGGCCTCACCTCGGCTTACCGGAGTCACTGAACTGGAGCTCTCTGCTGTGTTTGTGCCTTTTTAGTGGCATAATCTGACAAATAATCTGGTTTGCTTTGAGTTTTATTGAACTAACAGACCATCAAAGAAGTTTGTGCTTCGGTTTTGGTGACAGAAATTCTGGTATTTTATCAGTTTAGCAATTAGCACTGATTAGCAGATATACAGTTTATGGATGTAGGATGCTAAGATAGCTAGCTAGCTTTAGCTGATAATGTAGGATGTTAACTTTGAGACTTGAACATGAGGCGTCCTAAACCACTGATGACGCTAAGGTGGTTACATCCATCTTTTATATACAGTCTGTGGTTTGAAGGCTCTCATGGACTCACTATAGTCGGTGTGAGCAAGCATGTGTATCCCAAGCTTGTAGGAATTTTATTTATAAAAGCCCCAAAATAATAAACAATTTTATCATTGTTCTTAGGCCTGTCGCGATAAACAATAAATCAATTAATCGTACGATAACTTAAAATGAGGTAGACAATTTTTATTTATC
>JAVDPK010002281.1:269295-295325 GCA_034780415.1 Cichlasoma orientale | reverse complement strand
GGCCGTCCCCAAACTGTTCCCACAAAGTTGGAGCATCAAATTGTCCCAAATGTCTTGGTATGCTGAAGCATTCAGAGGTCCTTTCACTGGAACTAAGGGGCCGAGCCCTAGGCTCTACAAAGTGGGTGAGACATTCATGTTTTACTTCAATGTCTAACTTTATTTATGGTTGAATCTTTTGGACTTGCTGCAAGCATTCATTGGAAAAATCTATACAAAATGCTGCAGACAACATTCTAATTTTTCACTTGTTTATTTCTTACGAATTTTTGACATTTTTAAGAAATACTGTAGATTAAAAGGAAAACAGAATTGGGGGCATCAGCATTTGTAGCTTGTTTATTTTATAGATGTGATTCTGATGTCTGTTGTTGCATTGCTGCTTTTCCTTTCACTTATCTATTTTATTATTTGGCCACATTTCCTTCCCATAAATCAGCATCATTTTCTTCTGATGTAATTGTTATTTTTAGATGATTCATATTTCTCTGCATGCCTGTTGCTGTAGTCAGACTGCTCTATCGTTTTAGGCCAGAGAAAAATGCGGTTCATAACTTGCGGTTTGCAAACAATGTTGCTGAGCGAGTAATAAGACGTGAAGGCTTTTTGGAGTGTGCGAGGTGGAATTTTACAGCAATGAGTGCAGCTCCTCGCTTTTCTTTCAGCCACTTTTGTTTGTCTTGCCGGATTAGGAGCCCAGCTCTGCTACAGATCTGCACAGTGTGGAGATTTTATGCTACACGTTAGTGAATTATACCTGTAACGATGTGCCTTTACCTGTTTACTTCTTCCAGAAGTCGAATTTGCAGGCATGAAAAAAGATCAGCTGTATATTTATTTTAAAATTACCCTTAATTTACCGCACATTCATGGCAAATTAGTCCTAGTGAAGAGAGAGGTAAGTATAAGTTATCCTGCTGTAAAAAACCCCAAACTGGACAGATGTTAAGCCACCTGAACATAAAAATGTCTTTTAAGGTTAATTTTAATCTGAATCTACAACTCAAATGAAAAACAAATCAATGTATGGAAAAAAGTGCTGACTCTCCCCCCATGCAGTGACCACCACTGGTCCTCCTCCTCCGCCACTAAAAGTTTGTTTGCAGCCTTGCAAATCAGCGCTGCAGGCAGCCCTCAGGAAGACCCCTTAGTAGCTCCAGCACAACAGACAGGGAGCCAAAAATGGACCAGATGAGAAACAGTTTGAAAGAAAACTGTTAATGAAACATGTTGAGTTTTAAAGATGGATCTTTTAGACCAACGGCTCTCTTTGTTTGGAGCTGAACTAAACAGTGAGTGAAGCTGAGCTTTTAGGGAAGGACAGGAAGGAGCTGTCCTCACCGATACGCCCTTTAACAGCCTTTAACTCCAAGCCTATCGCCGGCAACTGTCTGCTTAAACATGCTTTGCATTACTGTAATCATGCAGCGGCTGGCTCTATTGGAAACACTCAAACGGTTTCTGAAAGCTGAGAAATTGTGCTTCACAGTCAACGTGTGGTTATTACGGTAATTTCACTCATGCTGTCGCAGAAAGCCCACGAACGCCGACACATTTGGTGATGACACGGTGGATGTGAAAGGGTTAAAAGAAAAGCCAAGGATCCAATATGGCGGACCGAGTGGCAAAACCTTTGCAGGCTCCAGTTACATTTTCTTCTTAGGCCTTGAATTGTGAACCTTGCTGTGCAGCTATCCAATATTTTTTTGGGTAAATACCCACGCTAACATCACAGCACATTTATATATATTAGAACTGTATAGAAAAAAGGGTTTAAAAACAGCACGACTGACCAAGGTTACAACCTGAGAGCTCTATACAAGGCGTCTGATAAAGATGATGTTGAAGACACTGAAGTGGATGGAAAAAGGTAATTTGATCCACGTGCTAACAAAAAACTCAAAAAGATGCAAAATGGCAGTCAATGTTGTAATTGAAATTCAAATTTGATTAATCAGTCAGCCCTAATTTGTTAATTGAACACCATACTACATGTAAATTCAGCCAGGACATGCATGAAAAGCTGATGATGATCTCCTGTTTTGGTATCATTTTTTTATTTAAGTTCTGAACAAGTAATCAGAAGTTTTTTTTATTTATTTATTTGTGGTCACGTTCAGCCATCCTAGTGTTTGATAAGAACAGTACCAAAACGTGGCCTCCATAAATAATCTAAAGGACAGCAAACCAAAGTCCCAATCCGAGCGACAAAGTGACCCTCTTTTCCCACCACGGGCTGACGCAGTGGGCTGCGGTGACCTCTCCGTCTCCCTCCGTGATCCAGGCCGTTCTCCCGCCCTCAGCTCAGCACCCACGTGTTGTCAGCAGCTCCTGTTACGTAAGCCCTCCTGCCAGACAAAAGCTCAGCCATCCCAGATACAAATCACCGACTGGCCCATGTTGGCAGCAGTGCTAACACTGCTCAGTAATCCACGCAGGGTCTCTCTCGTTCAGAATGCTTTTTCTCTGGCTGCCAAATGGAAAATTTTGACCATGTAATAACAGATTCTGGGGGCATGAAAGATATTTGTAAGATCTTAGGTTTTAGTCTTTTAGGAGGGCTGCGACCTTAAAGGTGATTCCCTCTTGATGTCACAAAGTGTTCCAACAGCGCCGCAAATGATCGTTTATCGATGAGCATTTGATGGACGCCATAAAGTCGTGGCCTCCCACGCTTCCTCCTTCCCTTCAGTGTTGTTTAGTGTCATAAACATTTTTATTGCTGTCTTAATGACTTTAAGTTCCTCCATTATTTAAGCCCGTGTTATGACTTTAGTTTTATTGTAAACGTTTTACAGTGTATGAAGTAACCGTAATCACAGCAGTTGACTCATGGCATTAAAAAATTAAGATAAGTGATTTTTATGACGGTGTAATACCAGAAGACTTGTAGGATACGGACTGGCATTTACACCGAGTTGTTCCTGAAAAAAAAGTGTTTTTGAAGGAGGTGCCGTGTGAGGATTTTGGCATCTCACACATCAGCAGCAGCTCTGCTTTTATTGGTGTGTGTGTGTGTGTGTGTGTTAGGACATTCTGTCCACAGCCCTTCATGTTTGTGTTCATGTTTTTTATGTTTAATGGCTGTGAGAACCTATGGCTGTAAATAGGCAGGCCTGTGCTGGTAGTCTAAATACCAAATAATAGTACGAGATTATAAAAACACAGGTGGGTTTTCCCCCTTTTTTTCCGGTGCAGGACAAATCAGAGTTAAGACACAGACTGCAGATCTCATGTCAGCCGAGCATCTGCAGCGCCTTCCTGTTTGTATGCTTTCATCTGTAACCGTCCTTCATTTTTCTCAGTACTAAACCAAAAAAAAAAAAGGATATTTGTTTCTTCAAAATCACACAGTTGTTATATCTTTCTTACCTTAATGATTAATTTGTAATTTATTTATAGCAAACTACTTGTCTGACCCAAAATCTGTTCCCAAGCCAGCTGCCCCCAGGGTCTCCTCCCAGTTGGACATGTCTGAAACCCCTCACCTAGGTGGCGTCCTGATCAGGGCCCCAGACAGGAATCAAACTCGACAACCTCAGGAGATGAATCGATGAGAACAGAGACACGAAATCGTCACAGACTCGTGTGATGAATCAGAGTCGTGTTTATGGGTTTTAAGGGGCTGCAGAAGATTTTCAGATTTCAAAATGGGCTTTGGCACTCTTTAAATTTGGGAACATTTGACCTATTGCAGCACAGCCCCTCCAGCACTCTCCCTGCAGTGCTTTGTTGGTCTAATGTGCCTTTCTGTGTCAGTCTGAATGGGATCTCTGTCTGTTTTGTTACACTGACGTGTATGCGATCAGTAGACCTTAATATCACAGAACTGACAAACTGCAAGGATATTGGGAGATGCTGCAGAGGAGACTGTCGAGCCGCTGACTCTGCAAAGAATGCTCTGGAAATACAGTGCTGCCTGAGAGAGTCTCTTTCTGCCCTGCTTGCCTTTAATAAAGAAACTGAGGGAGGCAGGGACAGAGCATGAAGCGAGAGGACGGTGGAGAGGTGTAAGAAGAGTAAACTCGTGACTCATCGGGCACGGTGGAAAAGAGTTCACTGAGTCAGAGATGAGCAGGAACACTGGGTGGTGGATGAGCCACGAGACTGATGGGAACAGATGACTGTAGGTAGATTAAAAAAGAGGTCAAAACTGGATTCGGCACTTCATCAACTTGAAGATAACATAATTACTAGTTACTTTTACAACTGTGCAGAGCAGATTTGCTATTAAAAACCCCCATAAAACTTTATTGTTGTTCACATGCTGATGATGTATTTTGGGATGCAACAGTCACTACAGTTTATTATTGTACTCATCAAACCAATACTAGCCATTTCTAATCATGCATACAGTGAGGCGAGCGTGGGGGCCAGTCAGTGGTATCAGTTCCTTCATCCTCCACGACCTGCCTGCATACTCTCCACATGAGGCCGGGCATTGTTGTGCACCAGCGTAGCGTGGGCCCAAGGGTTTCATCCTGAGACCTGACAACAGAGAAGGTGCCCTTGCCAGCCTGTAGAGGTCTGCGTGTCCCTCCGTGGATATGCCTCCACAGACCATCACTGACCCACCACCAAACCGGTCATGCTGATTGATGTTACAGGCACGTGTGCTCAGGATGAACCTGCTCTCACCTGTGAAAAGCACAAGGCTCCAGTGGTGGACCTGCCAATTCTGGTATTCTATGACAGTCAGGCTCCATGGTGCCGGGCAGTGAGCACAGCGCCCACTAGAGGACGTCGGGCCCTCCGGCCACCCTCATCAAGTCTGTGTACTGAGCGACCGCTTGCTGGTGCTAATGGCCACGCCCGCTAGCTAACTGTGACTATAGTGATCCATTCCGGTAGCTAACAGCTGAAATTCTCAGCTGTGTGGCCATATTACCGATATCCACTCTTACTGATGTCATACAGAGCCCAGAGCAGAAAAAGTCTGAAACCCAACCTTTTGGTGCGCAGGGTGTACTTGTACATACAAGTAAATAAATGGATATACATCCATATGTACACACAATCTCTATTTATTTTTTTTCTGTTTCATATAAACTGAATATTTTTGGTTAATTGAGCACATTGATTCCAGCCCTGCCTTAAACTGTCTGAATCTGTATATGATACAAATCTTTACTAAAAAATGAGGCTTTTTGGTTTAGCTTGGTCCCCAGATGTCGTCCTTTAGACCAGGGCTACTTTAATTCATACCCTGTGTGTGCTGTGCATCGATTGCATCCTTTGTGTCAACGGCCCATCGTTGCTGACTCTTTATTTCAGTCCTGATAATGTTTCTGTATTGATTTCAGGGCCCAACTGAAGCGTGCTCCCTGCGGGTCCTTCAGATCTGCTATCGAAATTTGAGGACTAATTGATTTCAGATAAGCCCTTTGAAAGGCATGATGTGTTTCCTCCTACCAGACCGTTCCTCAAGCTTTACTTTAAAATGTGTGTGACGTGTCTTCACTTCTCTCACCTCTTGCTTTGTCAGACATGTGGAACCACATAGTTATTCTTTGCTCGTAGGCTTGGTGGGACGATCTGCACACCCAAGCAACAATGTTTCCAACAAAGTTACATCAAGTATTTTAAAATGGGTTTCAAAAGGGCAAATAAAAGCCTGAACTTAGCACTTGTTTTTACTGCACTACAACCTTCTAAAAGTACATTTAAAAAGAACAAAGAAAACAAATGAATATATACAAAATATAGTACTATAATACTAATACTTCCTAAAAAGAGAATACTGCCTCGGCACTGTCGGAGTGCTTCTTGTTTTTAAGTTGTTTGTGCAGCTGCTGAGCAGCTGGCCAATCAGTGGAGCCGGTGACTACGTTTCCACCAATCAAAAGCTTCAATAACAAGGAGGTTTTTTTCCTTACAGTCAATATTTTCACATTAAAATGTCAATAAAAGTGTTTGAACAAACCTTCTGCTAAGATAATGAATCTTTCACAGGCTGCTGTCCACCCCCTCTTTGTTTCAGCACATTTAGTCCACTTTATTTATTTCAAGACTTTAGTTACAGTTTTTTTAAAGTATAGATTTGTACAGGATACTTTAGAAAATATAAAACTATTTATAAATAATACTATATCCTTATAGATGAAGCCAGTAGGGCCAGTAAGTTGGGGAGTGGCCAAACTGTAATGTTCATGGGAACTGTAGTTATTTTGAGGTTGTATTCAGCGGAACCAAAGCAAGATTTCCTCCATCCACCCCTGTGACGTCATATTCTGTCTTTGGACAGGATGATGTCACACTTCCTCAGATAAATGTAGCTTAGCTGGAATCCATGTTGCCATTTATGCTTGGTGCCTGCACTGTTTCACTTAAGTCTTTATGGCTTCTGCACACACCCTTCATACTCACTCATTCAGCAGGTCACATCTGCAGGTGTGATTGAAGCGCTTACTTGTCTCGGGTCCAGATTTTGGAGTGATCGTGAGTCATGAGTCTAATTTTTGAGGCTGTCAGCTTCTCTGAACTGAAAACAGCTCATAAAAGCGTGTTCATAAAAGCAGCTGAAACCACACAGTAAAGTTTCCCACATGACAAACATCACACCTCACAGCAGCTACTCAACTTGTCATTTGACTCCCGTTAGTTTCTGAGCAAACAGTCAGCGAAACCTGTGCTCTTTGTGTGCCTCGGCTGTTTTCATGGGTGGGATGAGTGACTGTGAAAAGGTGTCAAGTTCAAAAACAACCAGGCCACAGCAGACTTTCATTTAAAAAGGGGTTAAATAAGGTCACTATATCGCCGCTTGCACTCTTTTCCATTTCTTGTAAGCTGATTAATGCGGATGTTTAAACTCTGATGGGTTTATACCTGCAGTTTTAATCTTACTTTATCTTCTTTCTTGTTTCCTCAGGTGTGGCTGGTAGACTAGCTGAAGGTAGAGGGCGGCTCCACCTTTTCCCCTCCCTTTGCTGTCCTATCGGGGAGAGCAGGGTCCACCTTTGTTTTGTTTTTTTTCCTTCTTTTTTTTTTTTTAATGCCTGGATGCAACCCGCCAACTTGTGAATTCATGATCACATGACCGTGGATATGGACGCAGTCCTGTCCGACTTTGTCCGTTCCACTGGAGCTGAACCGGGATTGGCCAGAGATCTGCTAGAGGGTGAGTTACAGAGGATCTCAGGATTTCATCATGAATATTAACATAAGTTTTCACACTGAACATCAGTGTGTGCAAACAGACCATTTTCATTTTAACTGGTTAATAATTGACTTGTGCTGCTGCTGTGTAAAATACCTGGCGGTGGATGGAACAGGTGTAAAGGGTGCTTTGCTTCATGTTTAAGCTTCTCAAACTGTTTGATGTGATTACTTATTTATTTATTTTAATTGGCTTTGTGTCTGCAGGATTGGGTTGAGATTACAGTAAGGAGCACTGCTGTTGGCGCCTTGCTTTCACAGTGGTATAGTGGTTAGCATTGTCGCCTCGCAGCGTGAAGGTACTTGGTTCGAATCCTCTGACCTGCTGGGAGTTTCCTGTGCGGCGTTTAGATGTTCCGTCTGTGCCGGCGTGGAATCTCTGTGGCTTCCTCCCACAGTCCAAATACATCCTTGTTGGGTTGATTGGTGGTTCTTAATTGGCTGTGCATGTGAGATAGACAAAGTGCTTAATGTGTATGAAATAAAGAACTGTGGTTGCACGTGAAACGCTTCCTCTGATGTGTCCCGCTTTGAACTTGAGATTGTTATTCATGCATTTATTTCATCCCGCTCGGATCACTGTAACGCACTGTTTACTTGTCTAAGCAAAAACTCCTTGGAGCGTCTCCAGGTTGTTCGGGATGCTGCTGCGAGGCTCCTGACAAACTCTTCCAGGTACTCTCGTGTCACAACGTTAAATTCAGAGTCCAGTTCAAGATTCTGGTTCTGACTTTTAGAGCTCTTCATGGACAAGCACCAGCTTACATCAGCAAACTCTTACATCCATACATCCCCATCAGGTCTCTGAGGTCATGTGATCAGGGCCTACTGGCTTTAGATCATACGAGTGTGAAACCTAAAGGAGACGGAGCGTTTGCAACATCAGCTCCCTGACTCTGCAGCTTTCTCCCTTTGAGCCCGAGAGCTGTGGATTTCTTTAAAAAAAGAAAACAGCTAAAAACTCACCTTTTTAGACTCACGTTTGATTATTAATAATAATTTTTAAATAAAATTTTACTTACTCTGTCGAGCCGTGCACATTAAAAACCGCCACTTTCTTCCTGTAGCCTCTTACTCTCCCTTTAATGTGAAAATACAGACTAGTACTTCTTCAGTTTGGACTCTTTGCTTCAAAGGCAAGCTCATCACTGTGACTGGTGGAAACATCAGCACTGATAACTCAGCTTGCTGCTGGCTGTGATGCACCATCCGTGTATCCATCTGTGGGTTTGCAGGAGGACAGAGTGCCAGTCCATCCGAACCTACAGCCAACTCAGAATCATCCATTAGCCTAAAATACATGTTTTTGGACGATTGGATGAAACCGAAGTACCAAACTGACCTGGAGCCGTGCTGTGAGGCGACCGTGCTGATACTGCATCACTGTGAATTTATATCGACCCCCAGAATTAAATACACAGATGTATAACTGGCCTATTTTCTATGTTGTTCATAAAATTGAACATAAAGACCAAACTTATCAAATCAGTTTGTCTTTACACTGTGATCCGCTCTAGTTTTAGTCCTTTAATTTCATCCCTGTTTCAGGTGAACTGAAGAAAAAAGCAGTGGGGATGTAGTTACAGCACGTTAATTTGGAGGTGAGGTCCAAGCAGTGGTCTCAGTGTTTGTGGCTTGTTACTGTTAATTATGCTATCCGGCGCTAACAGGAGAAAGGTGTAACTAGTGTCAGCAGGGCTCCTGTTGCCTAGCAGCAGCACAAGTTCCAGATAAGAATGTGGGTTAAAATGTAATGCAGCAGCGAGCTGAGGCGTGCTCCATATTCGGATGTTTGCCCGAGTACAGGAATGTGTCGGCGGCCTTTACGTGTGACACGCGGCCCATGTTGCATTGACCTGTGGTAAACATTTAAACTGATAAGCAGTCAGTCATCCGCGTGTGAAAAAGATTCGGGCAGTCATGTCGGACGGCTCGCTCAGACAGATGTTCCTGTCCCTCTCTCTGTTCACAGGCAAGAACTGGGATTTCACCGCTGCCCTCAGTGACTTTGAGCAGTTGCGACAGGTGCATGCTGGGAACCTGCCGTATTCGTTCACAGAAGAGCGGACGTATCTGCCCCCTGAAAAGGAGATGGCCCGAGTAGGACGGCCTATACTCCACCGCCAAGATGAGGTGGTGCAAGGTGAGCTGGATTTCAGGAAGTGAGCTGGTTTTATGGTGCAGTTTATTAGGTACACTAAACTCTAAATGTGTCTGATGCTTCAAACACACAGCAGCTACGAGTGTGTGTGGGAAAAGCTGATGTTGCAGCTTGTGTGTTGACGACAGCAGCGAGCAGTTTTTGGATGATGCACCCTGTTGGTTGTTGAGCTGTCGTATGCTAACTGCTGAAAAGTTTACACTGGACTTTTTTCTAACAAAAGGAACTTGCACAGGTGCTGTTTGAGTTGGTTCTATTAGTTTAGGTGAGTCCACGTTTCTAAAACTGCAGGGGTGTCCTCCGACTGCCTAAAATAATGGACCAGTCCTGAAAGGCTACTAATGAAGTGCTTCTCTCCTTATAAAAATGACCACTCGTGATTGGCCCACCAGTTAGAATTGGGGTGGATGAGGGCGCATCAAACAAACACCTGGCCAGTCGTCCACGAAGCTGCAGCCACAATAACTACGACGCGTTAAATACCGTCTGCCTGCCGTTGTCTTTCAGCTACAGAGAAGCGTCTTTCGAGGGGCATTTCTCACGCCAGTTCCACCATCGTTTCTCTGGCACGCTCTCACGTCTCGAGCACCGGGGGCAGCAGCAATGAGCCTCTTCTGGACACGCCCTTGTGCACTTTCCAACTACCGGACCTCACTGTGTACCGGGACGACTTCCGGAGCTTCATTGAGAGGGACCTTATCGAGCAGTCCATGATGGTGGCCTTGGAGCATGCCGGTTAGTAGAACTCAATACCACATTCGCGATTTTAGGCTTTACTGGCTCCCCGGGGGGGGGTTACCGATGAAGGACAGCGATTCCTCGCCTGTCCCACGTGCTCTTAAGTCATAGATAATTGTTTCCCTGTCTGCATTTTAAGTTTGCTGGAAGTTTCTTCCTGTTAAAAGGGGGTTCTTCCTTCCCAACCTCACCAACTGCTGCTCATTGAGGGGAGGGTGGTGTGGGGGTGTAATCTGATCACTGGGGTTCTAGTATTGTCGGGCCTTTACCTGACAACATGAAGTGGCACTATATAAATAACACTGAACAACTAAACAACTAAAGGTTGTGTTGAATTTGTAATTGTGAATGCAGAAAAATGGAAAACGGCTGTATTAAAGCGCAACCTCACAGTGACCACATCACTGATGTAAGCAGTTGTAATAAAAAGTGAATACTTGTAAAGGCAGAGCTGTTGTAATGACTAACTCATAATTATAGGTTATGAAGTTGAATTCTTTCACTCCAAAATATTATGGCTGCTGAGATGAGGAATACAAACCTTCTCTGGAGGTCTTTTGACATTTTCCAACATGGAAATCTCGTGTTGACACCAGTACATGTATTTGATGAGCTGCACAGCAGCAGTTTTGGATTAATATTTCACCATGTTTGTCATGCAAACATACGAGTCAAGCTTTTCTTATTTGCCTGCAGGGCGGCTGAACTGGTGGACGAAAGTGGTTCCAAACTGCCAGAGTCTGCTGCCTCTGGCAACAAGTGGAGATGGGAATTGCCTGCTGCATGCAGCCTCGCTCGGTGAGTGTCACGGGCCTTTCAAACAAGAGCCCAACACGGTGCAGGTTCACACTCCATTAGCATTCATTAAGGGGACTCCAGCGTTACCTTAAGCACTAATTGTGTTTTACAGTGTTGCAGTGCACGTCCACTTTATCTTTATGGCCCACTTAGGAGTCCTGGTCCACACAATTAATAATGCTCAAACTGTGCAGGCATTTTATAGTAGGTGAGAGTGTAACATTCATGGGTTTAACTTGTTCTCATTAAAAGACTTTAATAAGTTTGTTTATTTGGGGCATCGCAATAAACATTTGCACACCTCTGAGATGTGATCATTTTTTTTTAGATGTAGTTGTACAGAAGCTTCTGCTGGTGTGTGTTTAATGGCCTGGTTTTGTTCTCTGCTGCAGGTATGTGGGGCTTTCACGACCGAGACTTGATGCTGAGGAAGTCCCTGTACGCGCTGATGGACCACGGGCTGGAGAGAGAGGCGCTGAAGCGCAGGTGGAGGTGGCAGCAGACCCAGCAGAACAAAGAGGTCCGTCACAGAGGCTGCACATTTGTCTTGGATGTCTTTGTTATTCCCATGACTGCATTAGGGCGCTGCACAGACAAGTTGCCCAGCAAGTTGGGATTTTCACATGCTTCACATGCCAATTAATTCAAGTCAGCCTGCATAACAGTTGAAGTATACAGAGTAGCATGCAGGAAGGCTTTAAGGTAGAGGAGGTGGAACAGCAGAGGATAGACCGAGGGGCATTACCGATGCCCAGGATAAGATAAACAAGGGTTATTTTAAATTCAGAGTCATGCAGACCCACGCTCAGGAGCTGCACAATGAAACCTCCTTTTAAGCTTTCCTCGTGTTGTTTCACACCTTTGTTTTCCGTTAAGACGAAATCAGATTAAACTGCCAACATGGAAAAACATTTCATGGCATAAGCTTCTTGTTTTTATTCTTATTTATCAGTTCCAGTCCTGTTGCTGACCTGTCAAGATAAACATGTTTTATTTGTGGTGATTATTTATTTCTGGTTACCTGCGCTCTGCAGCTCTGCAGCATATTCAGAGTCGTATGGACGCAGGCTCTTATTTACCCCGTTTGGAGCGTCCGCTTCTTCTACTGCTACTACTACTTCTAGTACTACTACTACCACCACAGCAGGACTGGAAATACTTATACAGTACTGCATTTATTGTTACAGACGGACTTTCTTTCTCAGTATCCATAATTCTTCACAAGGGCTGTGCAGTGTATCGAGTATTGATTAACTTCGATTTGCAGCGATTCGTTAAATAAGATAACGAAGCTGAAATGACTGTCGTCTTTTTTTTAATCTTTTAGCACAGCCTGTCCTTTCTGAACTCGCTCTCCGTGCCCGGCGGTGGCATGTTCACTTCAGTTCAGTTATTGATCTTTATTTTTCAGATAAATTATAATTGAAGTTCAGTGAATCTGCTGTTTTTCCAGTCTCACAGTAAAGTCAGGTTACGTGTTCCTGATCCTGTTTTTGACCAAAACTGCTCTGCAGCGTTAAATTCAAACGTTTGTTGCTGTGCTGGAAAAAATGAACTTGCAGGTTTAGATATTAAACCAAATTTCCATGTAACTGATTGTTTTTGGTTAACTGACCTTTTAAAATTTCTCTATTTTGCATCCAGTGTTAGGGTGCACACTCACCTTTGTCCTTTCACGCAGCAGTAACATGCTGATGGCCGTATCAAATACAAACATCACCCTAAAATGTAACTGTTATTTTCTGTAAGCACTTTTATCTCCACCTTTTTCCTGATAACACTGCACAGCACAGCTCCTCTCCTCACGAAAGCTTAAAACTGCAGCACAGCAAGTATGTTTTCTAAAGTGGATGCAGAAAGCGTGCAAACACCCACAGTGGGAGGAGGAGGTATCACATGAATGACTTCCTAATGTTCAGCCATTCTTCAGCAGAACGTCTGAGGCGTCCTCGAGCAAATTACTTAAAGCAAACACGCCCCGGTGGAGCTGCTCGGTGGGCAGTGCTGGCGACCGTGGCTGCTCTGTGTGAATGTAGGTCATTGATTCATTTCATGGCTGTCAAAACTGGCCAAAAATCAAGTTTGATCATCCGTTTAAACAAACACACACGGGTTCAACAAATGACTCACTTAGAGCGCAAACAAATGGGACGACTTCTGTAGGCATATTTCCATACCTCACACAATAAACAAATACAGTTATTAGGTTAAGTTATGTCGAACGGGCGCCCTGAGGGAGCTTGTCTTTCCTCACCATGCAACAGGAAATAATCAGACCACCTGCAGTGAAGTTTTTATCACTGCCTCTTCATTATTCAGTAAGAGCGGGTGAAGTTGGACAGTTCTGACCAGACAGGACTCCGGAGTGTTTGTTGCTCTCTCTTCGGCAGAGTCGGGTTGTGAGCTCTGTACCATCATTCGCCATCATCACAGCTGTGATGAAGTGTGAATACACGTGGCAGCGGCACAGACCTCAGCAGCTGTAACAGGTCCCTTTGATTTTAATAATATTTTTAATATGCAGCATAAACACAGTGTTGGTGAGCAGAAGGGTAATGCCTCTGTGAAACTAAATGATATAGGCTCTAATTACATCTAGCGTGCTCATTATGCTAATGTAATAGCCAGCATAACCTGTGTGTTATCGTAGCTCATAGATGCTTCTGGAGTCTTCTCTCCTTCCTGCATGCACGCAGCACTGTTGCCCGCTGTGCTGGGGATTCAATGCAGTACTATAAATTACTCTTTGACCTCTGAGCTCAGCGACCTGCTTAAGTTCACATCTGCCTCTTTATTATGGAGCGTTCACCTGTTTGGCATGCCGATCATTCAGGCCAAAACACCTGATTTAAAAGGTTTCTGAAACTGTCCTTAACTAGTTCACCGGTGACCTGATTACCTTTAGTTGCTCAGACGATATCCGTCCACTTTTGCTTCCTAATTGTCAGCTCAGGCGTCCACACCAGCAGCAGGGCAGCTCTCCCAGCTTTTTCCACAAATGAATATTCATTCTCACAATCGAATGTCAGTTTTACTTTCAATTAGATCATATCATGAAATTTAGAATATTCATTGACTGCTACACGACCAATAGAAAGTTCCTATAAAGGCTCTATGCTCAGTTGTTGGTATGTAACCTTGAGGTAAGACGCCATAACGTCAGTACATGCTTTTGTGACATTTGACACTGCTTCTCTAAAGTGTAAGAGTGTGTGTGTGTGTGTGTGTGTGTGTGTGTGTGTCCTCAGTCTGGGCTGGTGTACACGGAGGAGGAGTGGCAGAAAGAGTGGAATGAACTGTTAAAGCTCGCCTCCAGTGAGCCGAGGATACACTACAGCACCAACGGCACCAACGGGTAAGGTCTGGCCCGGACAAGGCAGCGACTGTTAACCCGGCACACTTAGTCACAGTCATGTTTTTATTCATGAACAGACAGCCACAACTGAGTGACCGGCCCTCGTTAGTCCTCCTGCTTCTTACTGTGGCGAACTGCACTGGGTTCAATGCAGTCATGAAGCTAGAAAATCAGACAGGCATAATGTGCTTTGATAGTTTTATAGTTACCATTTTTACTGCTAGCTTGAAACTTAAATATTCGTGTCTGAGCGCTGATGTCATCTTCAGGGCGGAGTCTTCAGACGAGCCAGTTTATGAGAGTTTGGAGGAGTTTCACGTCTTTGTCCTGGCTCACGTCCTTCGAAGGCCCATCGTGGTGGTCGCCGACACCATGCTGAGGGACTCGGGAGGAGAGGGTAAATGTGCCTGATAAGATTCATTTCTCATTTATTTCATTATAACGTTTAGGAATTCAGTGATTCAGGAGGAACCCTTTAGAACCCGTCACATATGTGTCTGACATCTGTGGTCACCGGCGACATGCTGGATGGAATAACATGTAACAACTGCTGATTGCTGTGCTGCTTGTTGTCCAAATCCTTTGAAATTTCACCTTTCTGATCAGGCTGAACTTTCTGTGACGTGACTCCTCCTGAGTTTTGGCCCAGGCTTTGTTTTGTTATTGCAGATTCATCTGCATCACTGTGCTAAAGGACAGCAGCAGATGAAAGCAGGCTCACGACGGTTTTAAAGTTTTTGTTTTTAGCGAGTTTCCAGAGTGGGTTCGTTCAGTTTCACTTTAGCGTTATTGTTTTGAAATGTTCCAGTTTTTATAATCTGGAAGGTTTTTATCAGGTGCAGGACGTAAATGCTTCAGAGTGGTTATTACAGCACATGTGAAGATGGCAGCTGGTGACTGTGGAGGCCATTTGAGAACACTGAACTCACCGCCATGTTCAAGAAACCAGTTTTAGACGAGCTTAGTGACATGAGGAGTTATCCTGCTGGAAGCAGCCAGAGTCATAAAGAGGTGGATGTGGTCAGTAACAATAATCAGATAGACTAAAGTGTTTAAATGAGGCTGAGCTGGTGCTGAGGGGCCCCACACCGTTACACCACAAGCTACCAGAACTGTTTATAAGAGGCAGGGTGGAGCCGTGATTTCATGTTGTTCACGCCAAATTCGGACCGATACCATCTGAGTGTCGCAGCAGAAATTGAGACTCAGACCACGAAACATTTTTCCTTTGCAAATTTTAATTACCTTTGATTCCTAACGACCCGTTGAAGCTGCAGCCTGTGCGCAGTGACATTCTCATTGTGCACAGGCTGCAGCTTCAAGCTAACAAGCTAGCTAAGACAGAAAGTGACAAAATGGAAAGTCGATGAAGAAGGAAGAAAATTCCAAGAGTGGTGCTGGCTGCCACATTACACAGGTGTAGCAGTGCCTGTCTGTACGTCCTCTAGGGGTGGGGACACCAAATATCAACATTTTATTAAGCAAATTAAAATTCTCTGGGAATGCTATGAACAAAAGGACTCATCACCTCCGTCCTGAGATAACATTAGCCAAGCAAACTTTAAAAAAATCAAAGAAATCAGCGGTTGCCTGGTGACCATGTTGCTCACCCACTGTTGCACGCTCGCAACCAGTTTTGATTGCAAGGCGGTTGCACAGGTCACCTGATAGGAGGCAACTTTTCTGCTGTCAGTTGCAGTGTGACTCGGACTGACTGCAGAAGGTTTGCAGAGTGCCAGCACGCTGCCGTTGGGCTGAACGAGTCTCCGCTGACGAGCTCGGGGGGGCTCGGCCGGCTGCCGGCTGGTTGTGTTCTGGGTGTTTTCCCGTAGAACAGGAAGGCTGCTCAGCACTAAGGTTATAGTTAGCTGTGAATTTCTGTGTATGCAAACAACAGATATACAGATTAGAGAACAGACCAAACAAAATCTTTTGACCAGATAACTCGTGACTTCCGTGCCTTAAACAGACAGTGTGAACTCCCAGCGCCCTTTTCTGTCTCCCTATGCTGCACAGGGTTTACCTGGTTTCACCTGGGCTGTGACAGCTTTCCTGTCTCATCCCAGGACACGTCTCACAACAGAGATTTATAAAGAGTTGAGTTTCACTAAATAAATAAAAACATTGCGGAAGGCTTTTGTAAAACAAATGTGAAAGCAGCAGTTTGGTATCTGCTGAATGCTCCAAGTGATTCGAAGGCTTCCAGCGAGTGAGCTTTTGCTCTTGTATATCTTTATTTTTGAGTTTCCATTGTGCTTTATCGGCTGAGAAACAGCCGAGGTCCTATTTCCCAGACATTTCATGTGTTTATTACTCTTCCTCCAGCTTTTGCTCCCATCCCGTTCGGAGGCATCTACCTACCGCTGGAAGTGCCAGCTGCCAAGTGCCATCGCTCTCCGCTGGTCCTGGCATACGATCAGGCGCACTTCTCTGCTCTGGTCTCCATGGAACAGAAGGACAGCTCCAAAGAGCAAGGTGATGCTCTACATCATCCTTTAAAATGATCACATCAATATTGATTCTCTTTTGGAAAGGCTGGTAGTAAGCAGCTATCTTAAATCCATAAAACAGAGTACATCAACCGCGGGAATGCTTACATAAATATTCCTCCTGAGAAGTTCATTCCTGAGTTTTCTAGTAAGCACTGGGAGCTTCTGTCTTACTTTCCAGCTCGGTGCCTCTGCTCGATGGGGAAGTCCTTTTGCACTTTTAGGGATTTATTTGGAATGGTGACTGATGACCGCTGGGCTTTTGAGTATATGTCGTGCACCATGCAGCTCAGCTCCAGGTTGGGCTACAAATGCAAGCTGAATGATTATCAGAGGTGTCCAGTCCTGCTAATAACTGAGATCTTTAAAAATGATTTATTTTTTTTTAACAAGTCAAAAACACAAACATGATATTATAAACAATCCAGCACCACTTAATCTCAGCTCTCTTCCCTTTTAGTAAGTACTGCACTGCAGCCTGAGCGTATCTGCACACTGAAGTCTAGAGAATACTTTTAACAGCATTCACACACTAGAAGGAACTCCCCACAAAACACCCACTGACCCCAGGAATCCAAGGCTGTGCTGGCTCGGACGTGGCTGGTCTGCTTCTTCACTTTGCAACTTCTTCGGTGTCCGGGGAATCTCGGGATCAGTCGGGCCGGATTTGAATGATCCTTCTGAGTGGGATAGGCTTCATTACACCAGCGCGGCCTTAAAAGGCTTCAGGGCCTATATAGGGACACAGCGATCGTCTGAATTCCCACGGCAGTAGGTTTTCCCATAAGAGTGGAATCTGAATCTCATCTACATCTGTCCATCTACAATCTCAACAGCATGCAGAGCCGCCTGGTGTTGCTGTTTGCACGCAGTCTTTTCTTCTTTGTGTTTTTAAATACTGCTTTCTTGTCTCTACCAGCAGTTGTGATCCCGCTCACTGACTCAGAGCACAAAATGCTGCCGCTGCACTTTGCCGTGGATCCCGGGAAGGACTGGGAATGGGGGAAAGATGACACCGACAACGTGATGCTGGCAAGGTAAAAAAACAAACAAAAAGTATTGGTAGTTTTTTTTTATATCTGGTTTTGGCTGTCAGTTTGAACGTGTTCAGTTGGTGCTCTTTACAAGGTCACAAAGGACAGAGTTAACAGCTAGAGTGGCCCGTTTGTGTGCGCTTGCCTTTATGGACAGCTGTCTCTTCAGCACCAGGTGTCGGTGTGTAGGGACCAACTGCTGACTCCAGATTAGTGAAAATTAGATTAGCTCAGAATATCCTCTATGAATGAACCAGAGGAACGAGCACCAAAATAACCTTCCACCTTATTTGCGTCAGCGGATGACACCGGAGGTCTTATTCAGAAGGAACGGTGGGCTGAGATAATGTTATGTGAGCGGCTGTTAACATTGTTTTGAAAAGGGCATTGACTTTAAAGGCCACAGCAGAGCGAGAACGCACAACAGTGAGATGCTTTTAGTGCCTTTGCCATTTACTCCACCACTGAGAGCCAGTCTACCAACATGTGAGTCTTTGCTCAGTTTTATTTTGACTTTACATTTAAAGAGCACTTTCTGATTATTTCCAGCTCAGTCTCATGGTCACACTTTAAAGCACCCATTATTACTTCTAAATTGATGGGCAGCTAGGAGGAGAGCTGCAAGAGAGGAAGGCAAGGGTTACCTGCTATGATGTATGGTTTGGAGATGCTGACACAAAGACAGGAGGCAGAGCTGGAGAGGTTAAGATTTTCACTGGGAGTGACCGGGATGGACAGGATTAGAAATGAGTCCATCAGAGGGACGGCTCAGGCTGAGCATTTCGGAGTTAGAGAGGCAAGGCTGACATGGTTTGAACATGTGCAGAGGAGGGAGAGTGGATATATCGGACAAAGAAGGAGCTGCAGGCAGGAGGAAAAGAGGAAGACCTCAGAGGAGGACAGGATGCTGGGATAGGATGAGATGGAGGCAGATTATCCACTGTGGCGCCCCCTAATGGGAGTTTTTGTAATGATGATTAAAAATGTTTAAAAAATCATTGCTATGTTTATTTACAGTTAATTTGTGTAATACAAAATTTTTTTATAAATTAGATATTTTATTTTGTATCATAGCTGATGAGATGTTAATTAAATTTGATGACGTGTGCATACATTATTTTATATAGTATATGTGATGTACTTTATGTTATGTACTTGTTTATGATTTGGTTGTAAAACATGGAATAAAAAACTACCCAACAACCGCTGGCTATTGCTAATGGCTAAGGCCGCTCGCTAACTGTGATGATAGCGATCCGTTCTGGTAGCTAACTGACAAAATTCTCAGCCCGGTGCGACGGCACCTCAGCAACCCAAGACCCCAGGTGCAGGCTGTGCGGAGATACCCCTGAGACGATCCAGCACATAACAGCAGGGTGCAAGATGCTAGCAGGCAGGGCACACATGGAATGCCATAACCAAGTGGTTAGCATAGTATACAGCAGGGATCCTCAAACCCAGGCCTCGATGTCCGGTGTCCTGCAGGTTTTAGATGTGTCCCTGATCCAACACACCTGAATCAAATGGCTGAATTACCTCCTCAGTATGCAGTCAAGTTCTCCAGAGTCCTGCTAATGACTTCTATATGTGACTCAGGTGTGTTGAAGCAGGGACACATCTCAAACCTGCAGGACACCAGCTCTCGAGGCCTGGATTTGAGTTTCCCTGTCCTACACGTATCCCTGGCCATCGTTTTGGTGTTGTGATTAGTGATTTTGAAAAAACACATCTTGTAAACACTGAAATTATCTCTGGTACTAGAAATAAGAGAAACTGTATGTTAAGTTTGTGCATTATGTTTGTGTGTCTCACACATGTCCTGTTTCGTGTGCAGCTACAAAGGCCGAAGAAAAACCATCCTCGAGGACGAGAACACAGCTTCGATGCAACTGGCACATTCCCGTAACTGGAGCGTAACCTGCAGACAAAGATGAAAAGGTTAGAGGTCAAGGGTCATCTGGCATCCTCATTGGTACCATTGTCAACTCTACATGGACACAGGTACTGGTAGTACCTTTCAGTACCTTGAGGAGTCTGAACTTCAGCCTGGTCCAGTAGATTTTGGCATTGATAATACTTGTATTAGTAGTAGTCTAATTTGTAGAACAGCAGTAGTGCTCTACACACTGATGATACCAAAATATTGTTTGGTACTTGATTTTAGTAGAAACAAACTTAAGTGCTTGAGCTGAAGGCAGTTGGACAAATAGAGGCATACTGCCTCTTCTCTCTCAAGACTAGTATCAGAAATCAACATTAGCGTAGAATAGATTAGCTTCTTAAGAGAAAATTAGGTGGTTTGATCATGTGGGTTTTGCTGTTTTACCAAGCATTTGCTTTCCCTCTGTTAAATTGCTTGAATAAAATATGCTGCATTCAGAAATCCAAACTGTGGACATTCCCTTTTTGACTCTTTGTGTAACAGTACAGGAAACCTTGTGAATAAGTATTTCATCTCTTCAGTGGTTCTTACAGGTTGCTCGAGCCCTTAAGTATCATGGGGGCAGCAGCCTAAACTGAAAAACCCAGACATGACCTCCTCCAGCTTATCTGGGTGAAAATCAAGGGGTCCCCAGGCCAGCCAAAGGATATACAGTACCAGTCAAAGGTTTGGACACACTCACCCATCCAAACTTTTGGCTGGTACTGTAATCTCTCTAACGGGTCTGCCCTAGGGCCTCCTCCCTGTAGGACATGCCCAGAACACCTCACCCAAGAGGCACCCAGGAGGCATCCTAGTCAGATGCCTGAACCACTTCAACTGGCTCCATTCGATGTGGAGGAGTAGCACTGAGCCCTCTCGGATGACGGCACTCTTCACCCCATCTCTAAAGGAGAGGCCAGCCATTTCTGCCACTTGCATCTGTGATCTCGTTCTTTTGGTCACTACCTAAAGCTCATGACCACAGGTGAGGGTAGAGACGTAGATCGGCTTTGCTTTTATGCTCAGCTCTCTCTTCACCATGACGGACTGGTACAGCAACACTGCAGCTGCAGCTCCATTCAATCTGTCAGTCTCCTGCTCCTCTCTTCCCCTCACTTGTTAACAAGACCCTGAGATTCTCAAACTCCTCCACTTTTGGCAGCAACTCGTCTCTGAGCCGGAGTGGACACTCCACCCATTTCCAGCTGAGGACCATGGCCTCAGACTTAGAGGTGCTGATTCTCATGCCAGCTGCTTCACATGGCTGTGAATCGTTCCACCGCGAGCTGGAGGCCACCACCTGATGAAGCCAACAGGACCACATCATCAGAGCAGAGATGAGATTCTAGGGCCACCAAGGCAGAAGCCTTTCACTATTTGGTTATGCCTAGAAATTCTGTCCATAAAAATTATGAACAGAATCGGTGACAAAGGGCAGCCCTGGTGGAGTCCAACACCCTCATGAAAGGAGTCCACTTTATTGCTGCCATGCAGACCAAGCTACAGATCAGACAGGCTGTTCCTCCCAATCACGCCCTTCAAGGTCTCATTGTTGTTGCCAGTGTGAGCATTAAAGTCTCCCAGGGGCACAACAAAGTCACCGGATGGAGCACCCTCGAACACCCCACCCAGTGACTCCAAGAAGGCTGGGCCTGTTCCCGGCCCCGAAGGCGCAGAGAAGCAACCCTCTGATCCACCAGTGAAAACTCTGAGGTACAGGAAGCAAGCTGAGGAGATACAGGTATACACACCTCAGCCTCTCATTGACTCCAGACTGGAACTGAGTCCAGACCCTCTCAGGAGATGGTTTCAGAGCCCAGGCCATGCATTGAGGTGAGCCCAATTATATCTAGCTGGTATCGCTTAACCTCACTCACTAGATCAGGCTCCTTCCCCTCCAGAGAGGTGATGTTCCATGTCCCAATTGCCAGCCTTGATAACTGGGGATTGGTCTGCCCGGGCCTCCGCCCTTAGTGCTGCCTGACACACACTGCACCCAATATTACAGCACCTCCCGTGGGTGGTGGGCCCATGCGGCTGGGCCCCACGGGCTAAGGCCTGGCCACCAGATGCTCTCCCTTGAGCACCTTCTCCAGGCCTGGCTCCAGTAACCCTATCTTAGGCAGGGTAAACTGTTCCCTTGATCTTTGTCTCATGATGGTCGACTGAATTGCTCGTTGTCTAGCCCCTCACGCAGGACCAATTTGCCATGGGAGACCCTACCAGGGGCCCAAAGCGCCTGGACAGCTTAGCTAGGATAACCGGGACACAAGAAGAGGGAATCAGAATCTCTTCCATGACTGAGAACCTACACGGACACATTGGTAGTAGTAGTTCTTGCATTATCAGTAGTAGTAATGGAGGTAGTACCCTTCATGCCGGAGGGACCAAATTCCTGCCTGGTCAGGTAGATGGTGTGGTCGTGCTGCTCAGCGAGACTCTGCTCTCTGTGCTGGAGATATGACCATCCACAAACATTCTCCAAACTCTTCTGAGCGTTCCCCACAGAGATCAGCTCCTGGGACTGATGGAAAAGGACAGTGCTTGTTATTCCCCTTACACATGCACTTCCTAATGGAGGGCATACTTTTTTAAAAAATACATTTTTAATGCAAGGTTCTTCTGGAAATATTGAGAATAATTCAATGACTTGTTCTTTTAAGTGCTGCAAAACAGGGAGTTAACCTTCTGAAAACCTGAGAGAAGAAGACTAAAGTGCTTTAGCTACTCAATCTCAGGTCTGAGCTTGAAGGACCCACAAAGCAGCATTTATTTATGAATTCTGCCCAGCAGATGTCTTA
The DNA here is from genome assembly GCA_034780415.1 of Cichlasoma orientale. Taxonomy (NCBI): domain Eukaryota; kingdom Metazoa; phylum Chordata; class Actinopteri; order Cichliformes; family Cichlidae; genus Cichlasoma; species Cichlasoma orientale. The sequence goes on along the minus strand of JAVDPK010002281.1, from coordinate 272,870 downwards.
AACCAGCACGTATTCTTCCTGAACACCTTGAACCCTTCACCAAGGTATAGAAAGGGCCCTGATGCAGTGGGTGTAGGAGTAGGACTCAGAGTTTGGTACCTTAGTCGGTGACAGCATGGCGATTCTGACCAGGACAACGTTGATGTTGGCTCCCAGTGAGTGGTCTCGATAGACTTCATTGACCTGGAGCAGATAAACATATCCTTAAATGAATCCTTGAACAACCGCCTTACTGTGGTGGAGGGTTTCCTGATTTATGCTACAATCAACATTTAAACGGGTTCCAGGTGAGAGACCAGAGAAACATGGTTCACGTTCTGAATAAATCAGGGCTTCCTCCTGAATCCAGATGTGACGCGGGGCTCAGAGGTGGATGCCTCTGACCCAGTGGGCCCAAAATAAGGGGCTGACTGTCTCAATCACAGTTTCCTACCACCTTAGAGTGGTTGGTACAGATTCGTCCACAGAGTAATAATAGTTTCTAACTTCTTATTAGAATTTTAGCGAATTTAGCGAGCTACTCCAAAAGTTTATTACTCGTGTTTGCCGAGTTTTTATCCATCCTTCATTAAATTGCTCGTCTCCACCGTTTCCACCCTGCCCTCTTTATCACTGAGAACCACGAGGCTGTTTCCACTTACTATGTTCATCAGCGTCAGGAGATATTTCTGAATGTGGTCTCTGCCGTGGAAAAGAAGAACTGAATAATCCACCGCTAACAAGACCTGTGGAGGAAAACAGAGCGAGAGTTAAAATGTTCAGTAAACTCTAACATCAGCAGTCGATCCATCTCTGTCACAGGTCATTAACCTCAATGTTAAACAGTTCGGCCTCCTCGATGTAGCGCCGCCTGCGAGCTGAGCTGGATCCCGAGGAGGCCACATTCAGGTTCAGGGAGCCTAAAAGAGGACCTGGAGACAAATGAAACCATCAGTGCTGCTCTGAAAACGTCTCTGATAACTCAGCATGAGTTTAGATTTCTGCTGTTTAATCTGAATGTTTGAACCAGCAATGCAAAGGTCTCAGATAAACCTCGTTTACACCAATCTGAAGCCTGCGCCCAATCTGCAACCACTTCCTGTCATTTCCAGCTCCTACTGCCAACCCGGCTTTACTCATAAAGCACTTTAAAAACAGCAACCACAGACCAAATAAAACACATTAGAATAAAAATAAAATACATATAAAATAAATAAAAATACCAAATAAAAGCAGCAATAAAACCCAAGAAAAAACAGGAACCCAGGCACACAGGTGGAACCAGTGTGGCCCTGATGATTGGTTTTTGGCAGGTTCTTCTCACACTGCAGACGCTGCCATGAAGAAACCTGTTGGAAAAGACGGGCTGGATCTCAGAAAGCACCGATGATGATGGATTATCAGCACAGTTGGAGCAAACGAGGGAATGGACTTTAAAATGGACTCTAGTGCTCATTTAAAGCCCCACCCTCAGGGCTTTGACTCCACAGTTCACAATAATCCTTCTTTATACTGGTTTACACAGGTTTACACTGATTTATACCGGTTTATACCGGTTTATACTGGTTTATACCAGTTTAGACTGGTTTATACTGGTTCTTGATGCAGCCCCTCAGTTTAACTCTGTCTGAAACAAGGTGTTTGTTTTCTTAGCTCCTCCCACTTTAAACAAGCTTTTTTCTGACTGGCTGCCCCTCATAAACCACAGGATGTGGGGCCTCTGAGATGGCTATATAAAGACACGCCCTCTCCGTGACATCACGGAGCTCCAGGAGTAAAAATAAGTGTTGGGAGCAGCTCACAGGGATTACTGCGCACACTGAGCTCATCATCAACTCTGACCGTGTTAAACAGGAACAGCAGGAAATCAGGGAGAAGGTCCATCTTGATGAGACCGGTTTGTTTTCAGCTGCTCTCGGATCAGTGATCAGTGATCCTGCAGGCTCATATGTGACCGGCTCAGATCAGATGATTGACAGATCTGTGATCGTTATATTTTTGCTTGCTGTGATGTTTGTTATGTTCTGTGGCCTTCTGAGCATTCCTCAGTTTGGTCCTGGATGGTTTTCAGTCCCTCTGATGTCTGCAGGGAAACCACAGCTGACCTTTGACCTTAGGATCACCCCGTGGCCTCAGACCAGAAGAAGCCGATCACAGTGACACAGGGAGAAACACGTTCCAACATGAGGCTTCAGATTCCTCCACATGTGCTCATCTGTCTGCGTTAAACAGCTTTGTTCATTCTGACAGCAACAACAAAAATCCTCCAACATCTGCCAGAAAACCTGAACGAGAAGCGCTGAGTTTAGCAACCAGCTGACTCAGAGCGCTGCAGGCTGACACAACACTGAAAACATCTGTAATCAGACCACAGCTGATCTTAAACGGAGAAAAAAAACAGGTGAGGTTCAGACTGCTGTCAAAGTTCAAAGGTGCGAGATCGCCTCCTGGATTCAAGCTGAAATTAATGCAAATGTTTCTTCTCATTCATGAATCGACACATCAGCTTTTATGATGTTTGATTTAAACAGTAAGCATCAGATATCTGCACCTGCCTAACCTCTTTATTGTTTCTGTATAAACACTGAAATTAGATTTCACTGTAAATGTTTGTGCACTTTTATCCTCATTTCTTAAAGTTTTATTTTTAAAGTTGTATTTTTTATTTAAGGTTAAATTTTAAATAATTTAGTCTTTATTTGTGTAATTATCTGCAGACTTAAAGTAACGGGCTGATTATGAAGCAGCAGCAGTGAATGAAAGACGATTTCTATAACTCACCTGTCTAAAGTCTGCATTATTAGGGGCGTGGCCTCTCTGACTGACAGGTGGATGGTGACACAGGCGGCTGTAGCTGCTAGCTGTTGGCTAGGCTTCACGTGAACTGAAGTGGTTTGTGCTGTTGCAGCCTTTTGGAGCATTTTTAGTCTGACCAATAATATGGCTGCTGTGGCTTCATTGGACTAACAGACCATCCAAGGAGGCGGAGCTCCAGTTTCAGGGTTTTATTTGGCTGTTCCTGATCAGCAGATATCTGAGTGTGTGAGATGCTCTCGTACAGTCTGTATACACAGCTCGATAACCACGCTGCCCAGCATTCACTGATAGCTCCACCCTCTCATCTAAATATGGTCATTTCTGGAAACAAAAACCAAAATGGCAGCAGCCAAACCCAGCGGGTGACATCATGGAGATAACATCCATGCTGCGGCCTGCAGCTCTCAGCTTTCAAACTTCAACAGTTGTGTTTGTTTTCCTCTCAGAGTTCAGCTGCAGTCTCAGCTGATCACACACGAACAGCTGATGTCTGATACCAGCAGCTGCACGCGCTCTCGTGTCTCCGGCTCATTCCAGATGTGTTTGTCAAACATCTGTTTGTATGTGTCCGATCGGTTGTTAAGGAAATGACATCAGCGATCAGAAACAGACCTCTGAGTTCACGCTGAGACGCCGGAGGCTCAGATTCAGGAGCTGAACCTCCGAAATCCTCCGGAGGGAGGCTGCCACGTCGCAGCTCTGTGAGAGTGTGTGTGTGTGTGTGTGTGTGTGTGTGTGTGTGTGTGTGTGTGTGTGTGTGTGTGTGTGTGTGTGTGTGT
>JAVDPK010002281.1:256408-269195 GCA_034780415.1 Cichlasoma orientale | reverse complement strand
GCAGTCAAGTTCTCCAGAGTCCTGCTAATGACTTCTATATGTGACTCAGGTGTGTTGAAGCAGAGACACATCTAAAATCGGCCCTCGAGGCCTGGATTTGAGGATCCCTGGTATACAGGAACTTCTGTGCCGAGTATGACCCGAGGTCAAAATGGGATACGCCCCCACGGGTGGTTGATAATTATCAAGATGAGATCCTGTTGGACTTCCAGATACAGACGGACAAACTGGTGATGGCTAACCAACCGGACATGCCAGTGGTGGACAAGCAGAGGAAGAAGGCCGTAGTGATAGATGTATCAATACCAAGTGACGGGAACATCAATGAGAAGGAACACGAGAAGCTCGAAGAGTACCAAGGGCTCAGAGAGGAGCTGGAGAGGGTGTGGAAGGTGAAGGTAACAGTGGTGGTCCCCGTGGTAACCGGAATACTCGGGGCAGTGACCCTAAAAATGGGAGAGTGGCTCCAGCAGATTCCAGGAACGACATCTGAGATCTCTGTGCAGAAGAGCAAAGAGAGACAGCAGACATTGCGGAGAGTTCACGTGCTCAACACGTGCGTTGTGGATGGCGGCCGATCTCTGTGTTGGTAGGACGTACTGACGGCAGATGTTGCGGAGTGAACACAGCATCCGCTGCTCATCCGCACCAAAAATCATCGTGGATGGTCTCGGGAGGACCGTACAATGGGCTGCAGCCAAGGTGTTTTCACAGTTTTTCTGAAGCCTGTATTGATCCACCACCTTCAGCCTGACTGCAGACTGTCAGTGGACTGAACACGTGCGTTAAGGAGCCGTCATGTGCACTGCAGACTGACCGGAGCGCTCATCACGTATGCTCCTGTCCACAACTGTCCGCAGGCAAAAATAAGGCGGCTCTTAATTTTTGAAAACTTGCTCTGCGAACACGGGGGAACCTCTGCGGAGCTTTGCAGACAATTTTTTTGTCGTCCGCAGCATCGGCAACTGATTTTACGTCAATGTGATGAAGTTTAAGATACTGCGCAGTACCCTCAACCTCCCAGGCCTCTGATAGTGGACCCGAGCTTGAAGGACAAACAACGCCCACAGGGCGAGTGGGAAATTTTGTATCACACACACTCTCTCACACACACACACACACACACACACACACACATATTATAAAAACATAGGTCCACTGTAAGAAGACGTCTAACTAGTATTTATCGCGTGAAACAATGTTTCTGTTCTGTTTTTATGCTTTCGCAGCATGTTCAGCATGTTCAGCATGTTCAGCATGTTCAGCATGTTCTCGCCGTAAACCCAAATCCCTCTTCACTGTGTTTTTGTTGTTGACTACCTCGGCTCATTTTGTATCCATTTTTCTGCACATTGTTACGATGCTTTAGAATCCAGCTCACGACTGTTGTCTGTGTAATGACAAAAACACTGTTACATTATAAAAAATAACATAATCGACTACCCAAACAACAGTAATTACTTTTCCATTAGTACAGGAAGCCCTGGCAGGAAGTTTCCTCTCACTGAACCTTGTTTTTTTCTTTCCCTCCCTCTTCCACTCAGTGTGGCTCTTTCTTTGGAGGCTAAGCTCCAGATGTTGCACAGCTACATGACGGTCACCTGGCTGCCCCTGCCCTGTGAGGTAAGGATACCTGATACAACACTCCTTTTGCAGTGGCAGGTGAGAACGTAGGTTCAGAATTCGAAAGACTTCTTCAGTACTTTATCACAAAAATTTAATTTATTAGAAAAGGAACTAAATCGTGACGTAATCAGACAACAGCCTCAGGGGCTGCTGATGAATGTTCCTGCAATTATTACAAACAAGGACAGGATTTCTTTCCTTTTCCTTCGGGCCAGCTGTGGGGGGGGGGGGGGCCGGGGGGGGGGGGGGGGGGGGGGGCGGGGGGGCGGGGGGGGGCCCCCCCCCCCCCCCCGACTGCTGTATATGTGAAAACAAACTACACTGGCCCATTTATGTCAAAGAGTCATGCCATGCAAACACAGTGACAAAGCTCCTCTTGTGTCCCACGTGGTAACGCCAGGAAGCTTCGTTCATAGTAGTTTTATGGTTGTGCTACGAGGAGCGGCAGCAGTACGTGAAGTCCTGTGTTTGAATGTTATTAAAGGGAGTTTTTCTGTGATGTCATTGTTTCTGAAAAATGGTGCATTCTGTTTGAGGCCGCAGTCACTGCATCACTGCAGGTCATGCTTGAGGATATAAAAGAATCTGGGTTTGTGGTTTCTGAATCACGCTTCACTTTCTTGATACCTTGAATCTTTCTTCCATAAGTGTTGTTCAGTTTGGTCCTTTCCTTGTGTCCTGATGTTTTCCTACTGCTCTGCAGTATTTTTTCATTAGTCTGTGTTTCTGCTTTGTTCTGCTGCAGCAAGCCCCGCTCGCCCAGCCGGAGTCTCCCACAGCATCAGCAGGAGAGGACGCCCGGTCGCCTCCTGACTCCGGAGAATCAGACAAGGAGTCGGTCAGTAGCAGCTCCAATGGCAACGGAGACGCAACCACAGGATCAACGGTCAATGGGGGCGGATCTTTGGCCAAGAACAGCTCCTCCTCTTCATCTAGTTCGTCGAGCAGCGGATCAGCAGGAGCAGCGGGGAATGTCAAAACCAAGAAGGAGAAGGACAAGGATAAAGACAAGAAGAGGGCAGACTCTGTGGCCAATAAGCTTGGCAGTTTTGGAAAAAGCCTGGGCAGCAAGTTGAAGAAAAATGTGGGTGGGCTGATGCCAGGAAAGAATGCAGGAGCTGGAGGTGCCAAACAGGAGGGTGGGGAGAAGAAGAAGGGCTCATTTAGAGGGAGGAAGGGCAGCAAGGACAGCTCGCCTTCAGCCCACGCCTCTGAGGATTCTGGCAAAGGCTCCCCCTCCTCATGCAGCGAGCGCCTCAATGGGGCGGGGAGCAGCATGAGCAGCAGCGGCGGGAGCAGCACCGAGAGCGAGCCCTACAAGTACAGCGCTGATGTAAAGGTCAGCCTGGGCATCCTGCGGGCTGCCATGCAAGGTGAGAGGAAGTTCATCTTTGCCAGCCTCCTCACCACCAGCAACAGGCAGCCTTTCCAGGAGGAGATGATCCAGCGCTACCTTGCCGATGCAGAGGAGCGCTTCCGGGCTGAGCAGGAACAACAGCGCCGTGACGCGGAGAGGAAAAGCATCGCTAACAGCATCCAGCCACCCAAGAAGGAGTTGGTCGGTTGTACAGAGCTAAGTTACCGACCTTACGAGGCCAAAGAGGAGCTATCGGAGAACTCGTCGCCTTCCTTCAACACGCTCAAGCTGTCTCCTCTGAGTCCCTCTATGTACTCTGCTGTTGTGCCCATCCCCCGGCCCTCCTTCATAGATCAGCCTCCTTCTGCAGCCCCCCTGACCCAGCATCTTCACATGCATAGCTACCTGGACACTCGACGCCAGGTAGCTGGAGGCTCCTCAGTACCTTCTTACCCCGGCCTCCCCTCATATGCGACCCTCCCCCGGCACTGTCCCACGGTACAGCCTCCCTCCCATCCCCATCCCCAGTACAATAACTCACAAGGCCCCTCCTCCCTGAGTCCTTCTCGCCTTGTACCCTCATATCCCCCTGAATTCGACCCACCGGACTACCCCGGGGCTGAACTCCTCAGTGGGAGCTACACCAACGGCTACCGGGACATGAGCTCCAACCTAGACTCTCGGAGTGCTCAACCCCCAGTCAGACACTACTCACTGGGCAGCGCCAGTGGATTGGCCGGCCTGCAGTCCAGTCGCTGTCGGACACCCAACTGCAACTACTACGGACACCCCGAGACGGGCAACTACTGCTCCTACTGTTACCGGGAAGAGCTGAAGAAGAGGGAGACAGAACCGGTCCTCCACAGGTTCTAAGAAGACCTTGTTATGGTTTCATTTTGATGAGTGGCCTTTTTAACGACTGGAGCAGATCAGCCTCTGGATGGACGGGGGAAAGGCAACCATCTCCCTCCCCTTTGATTCTTAGCCGTGTCATTACCTGTTGAAAGTACCAAGTGAGGCTGCGTAACTACAGGATAAGCAGGGTGGTCTTTGACTGCCAGGCTCACATTAGACCAGAGAATAAACTGCACTTCTGTTACATTTTGCTGTGGCTCTTATGCAGGAGTTGTGTGTGTGTGTGTGTGCATGTGTGTGTGAGAGAGAGAGAGAGAAAGACAGACAACTACAGGCTCTCCTCATTTCTTGGAGCTGAAGGCCTTGCTACTATCTCCTCCTAGTGGAGCGAATGTATATGGCAGGCATCATACGTAACACTCATCGACACATGTACAGAACACGCATACACACCAAGTCAGGCTTACACTACGACGTAAACAGATGCAAGCACAAACAGAAGGCGCGAGTGTGTCTCCTCATTTGTATTCTGTGATGTTTGGATGGGTTCATTAAGGGATGTTTGAAGTCACGTCTGTTACGAGGTGATTTCAGTGTTACAGATATAAACACTATTATTACGAGATGCTTGTGCCTCGGGAAACGGCACAACGAATCCTCGTCGAGTTGCTTTTCTCGTTGCATAAAATGCAAACTGCCGCGCGATGCTCACGGTGAGCGCTCTGTAGGCTGCTGCGGTGCTAACGTTACAGAGCGCGCTCACGGTGACTCATTCGTGCAGAGCAACTTAAAAAAAAAATCAGCATTTTTGTCCAATTCTGTAAATTGGATTATGAAGATGTCAGCCCCCCCCCCCCCCCCGTTTTTTTATTTAAAGATTAAGAGCTGTTGACCAGGTCACGTGATTGACCAGGCATGGTAGAACAAAGAGAACGTAGGAAGTAGTACGACGCTGAGGTACTGTCCCGCTCTAGTGTTTCATACATGTGTTGGAAGGTTTTTCTTTTTGTGTTCAGGTCTTCCTGTTTCCTGTTACTACGGTTGGTATTAGTGGGCCTGGGGATGCAATAATGTGTGATATATGAGATGAAACTCCACATTCAGCACAGCAGACTTGGGAGATAACGGTTAATAAGTTAAATTAGTTCAACATTAGTAAGCACACGTGTCCCAACATGTTGCACGAAGCAGCGGCGATTTCCGTGTCCATGATGCAAACTGACACGTGCACTCTGCTGGCCCTGTATTAACAAAATGTGGTTACATTTTTTATTGTAAAATTTGCCCTCTGTTCGCTGATGGGTTAGAAACAAAACATGGTTCATACAGTCTCACCTCAGGTTTTCGTCATGTGAGGTGTTCTGATCAATTGGCTGCAGATTCAGAAGCTCTGCTGCAGGTTTTCTTTGTTTCTGCCCTTCAGTTTGTCAAAGTCGGTTGTTTTTGCACAAATTTCAGCACTTTCCTGATGTCTGGTTTTTAGTTGGTCGTCACGGTAGACGCTGCCACCTCCGTTTCTGGGAAATCAGAAGGTCTCCTTTACAGGATGCAGAAGAACTCCAGCGTTTCGGTGCCGGTGTCGCCGTCCGACTCGGTGTCCTTGTTGCCTTTTTCAGCGTTTGTCTGCATACAGAGCGGCAGACATCAAACCTGCCGCTTCCACGACTGCTGTCCCCAGAACTCAGCAAGCTATTTCATATTGAGTCTGCTGAAATGTTCAGTTTGACTCTTGCTTACTTTTTATTTAGGGCTGTTTTAGCTGTTGGCTAATAAATTTCTCATATTTGTTATTTTCCCCTATAATTAAACCATGGAGGTGCTCCATGGAGGGAGCAGCTCTGGTCGCTTCATTGTTGCTCCAGTACTGTGTACGTCCACATGTGCAAAATGCTTATTAACGTCAACTCGAGATGTTTATCTGCGTTTAATTCTTCCCAGCATTGTCACTCAGAGCAGGTGTGTGCGCTCTGACCCTCCACATCAGGGTCAGAGACAGAGATCTCCGTCTCGGTTTGAGAAGAGCAAAAAGTATCCGAGTGCAGGAAACTTAAGTAACAGTCGGTGAGACAAAGTCTCATCGTGTACCTGTGATTTCTGTTTGGGATTTTCTGTAGTGAGCTGAGCTGCGACATGTCCGTGTTACTCACAGTTCCCACATTTCTTACTAACCTAAAATGAATAAAATGGTCCTGAGCTGCTTTAAAGGCAGGAGCGGATCACAGCTGGCTGATATCTCATCCATAACCTGCACAAACTGGCCACGGGCCTCGTAGAGCTGCTGTCGCGACTTTTACAGAAAAGTGAGCAGGGTGTCTAAAAGGGGGCTTTAGAAAAAGCACAATTCAGTCTGCAGTACACTGCCTCCTCCAGTGGAGGGCGCCCCTGTTTTTTCTTTTTGTTTAGCTCCTCTGTCGTCCTCCCAAACTGCAAACACACAAACACAAAATGTTCTTCAATAATCTCATCAGACTTCATTTCCCTCCATGTGACACGGTGTTTCAAGCACGGAGGGATTTCTTCCTGTTTTTGCTGATTGGCTCTTCAACTGCATCAAAACACGTTTGCTGTGTTTGTGTCCATGAATGTTTGAATTCAGCTGAGGCCCAGCAGGAGTTCCCTGAGTGTGGGAAGGTGATGCCTGTTTATGTTTATGTATGTGTGCATACGCTTTCCCGCCCTCCGCAGTAATAATTGGCTCGCAGACCTTTTTTATTTTGTTTTTTTCCAGTGAAATTGATGCCTCAGAAACATGTAAGACATCAGACTTTACAGGCTACGAACACTTTTTTGTATTGTAAAAAAGCAAAAAAAACAGTGAGAGGTTGTATAAATATGTTTGGAGTTATTTTTGTAAGCCCAAAGCTTTCCGGTGTTTTTAAAGGGGAAGAATGTATATTGTTGGTCTGGACTTGGGGCACGGTTGGCGTTAAGTAGAAAGAGACTTTGGTGACCCCGCAGATGAGCCTGTTCATACTCGAGGCTCTCTCATTGCAAACTAATTTCCTCAGTGCTGACCTAATAATTTGAGAGTATATATTTATAGTGAGATTTTTTTAAATAGGTTTCCTTGTGGAATGTTTAGTTGAGATGAGTTTAGGATGTTCTTTCTCACATGGCTAATTGTCTCGCAGTCCGGCTTTTTATTGCTTTTATTTTGGTAAATTTCGTTTTGATGTCCTGCGGCCGCCGACCCGCGCTGTGCAGAAACGTGACCCGGCTCGTTCCCTCCAAACCGGAAGAGAAATGGCTCAGAATTCGTTTTGTGACAAAACCGACCCGATTTATATTTTTCTATATCGTACGACTCGGTCATTTCTGTGGGAACACGCGATTCCTTCTCAGTGACATTAACATGGGATACTTTCAGGTGCATGGGACTAGAAATATTGCATGTAAATGGCAACATTCTACCAAATCTGTGCATTATTTGAACATGATTTCAGCTGTCCTGCTATTTTATTTGGTTTTTATTTTTTATCTAATAAACATTTTTTGTTTTGAGAGAAGAGCCCTAAGGCTGTGTGACAGTGCAATCTGGACAGAAAGAACATCAGATTTTATGTTAGGTTGTTATTATTATAATTAATAATTTTTTGCACCGTTTGAATAAATTCTCATTGTATTACAAGAAAGATCTCTTTTCTCTTGTTTTTCCATCAACAGCTTCTTCTGTAAAAAATGTTTGCTTTAGTTGTTGAAGCTGCAGCCACAAAATTACTGATACGAAATGAATCCAGAATAATATGAGTGAAGAGCTGCTGGAATATCATTATAATCAAAAGTGCAATAAAGGTTTTACAGCAATCATGAGTCCGTACACAGTGACTCAGTTACATTGACTGTAAAAAGAAGAGGTAAGCATTTGTATAAATCAACTTCATTCTGAGTCTGACTCGTTTTAGCTCGTGACCTTCGGGCTCATTTAAATCATCCTAAAATCAAAGGTTCAAGTGTTACTCCACCACGAGCCCACACACCTGCAGCACAAACTCAGGAAGTCGTCCTCACCTTCCTCAGAAAAGAGATCCAAGATGGTGTCGCTGCTGGAGTCCTTCCAGATCACCCGCTGCTGGGTAACGAGGTTTGAGTCCGGATACGTGGACCATCCTTCTGTCCTCACTCGTGACCTCCAGGACCGCATCGCCGGGTAACTCCCTCCCAGGTCATTTTGGGGCCCACTTGAATGTACTCGAGGCTGCTTCTGCCTGCAAGCTGCACAATTCAAGGTGAAACTCTGTGCTCATTGGTTATAGTTTTGTTCCAGGTGGTCCTAAAAAAGGCGGTAGATAATTTGACCTTTATGCGGTTTTGCTTCCAGCTGGAACATATTTAGGGGAAGCAGGTTTGTGAGGGAGAGCGATGAATAAAGGATCACTTTGGTGGGGGATGCACGTGCGGTGCACAGACTGGAAGGTCTTCTGTGTAACAGTAAAAACAGCAAATATGGAACAGAACAGACTTTATGATGTTTCTACCTGCAGGTATGACAGCATCTTTCTCCAAACGGGTCGCTGCATTCATCGTGCATGCAGAACATCTTCATCCTCTTTACTCCCACGTCCATGTTTGCGGTAACTGTAATTCCAAAACTTTTGACTTCACCCCAAAATCATCTAGAATTGTATCCATTTCCTCCAGCTGAACTCGGGAGTACCGATGTAATTTGGATGGTACCCGACCAGCCCTGGTAGGCTACCACCGCTGCACTGTGGGTGAATGAGTCATTGATGTCACAGCCAAGGTAATGTGGTCACACTTGTGTCTTAATCTCGCCGCCTCTCTTGGCGGTGTTTGCCAGGAAGAAGGAATCCAACACAAGCTTCACCCCCTTAGCCAGCTGATCCTCGAGAGCGGTCTCAGTTCCAAGGGTGCCGTCGATGTTCCAGCTCTCTGCGAAGGCCAGTCTGCGCTCTGGCCTCGAGTATTTGGTTTCCAGACCCTGACGGCAGCAAGATCCAGTGACCTCGCTGGTCTCGGTGCTGGCCCAGCCCGTGCAGCTGAACTCCAGCCCATTCTCAGACTTTGCATCCAGCTGTGGTTAAAAGGAGGATGAGGCGGATACAAGAAGAAGAATCCACCTGCTGATGACGTAGGCTCCATCTGGGGTCACTGCCCGAATTTCCTGTTTTGTCTTTTATTTTTATTGTGGGGTGCCAGCAGGAGTGGTCACTGATGTTAAACATCCCTTTAAGGGTCACCACAGCAGGTCATCTGCCTCCATCTCACCCTATCCCAGCATCCACCACCCCTCTGCATGTCCTCCACTACATCGATGAGTCTTCTCTGAGGTCCTCCTCTTCTCCTCCTGCCTGGCAGCTCCATCTTCACTGTCCTCTGTCCAGTATACACACACTCCCTCCTGCACATGTCCAAACATCTCATGCCATTATTGCAATCCTTATTGACGGGGATTATATTTCTCCAGTTGTTTTCGATCCTGTCTTTAAGCTCATGTGGTTGGGGGTGTATGGTTTTCAGTGGACAGCCTTTCTGCAGAAGCCTCCAAAAGCCGGGCGCCAAATCCCGTCCACCCCTCAGTGAAACTCCGTTTATTAAACCATGTTTTAATACGTGGGTTTCGCTGTGTATTCCCCTAACCTTTTTGCATTATACATTGCTGAATAACTCCAGCTCAGATGATGCAAGGTCCTGTGTCTGGGACTGTTTTATATATCAGAGAAATCGGAGACCCTTATGTAATATTGAAGAGTTTCCCATGTGGTAAAAAATCCAGACCTCTCTCTATTATAGTTCACAGGGACGCCGTCTCCCCACCTGTTCAGCGGGCTCGGCGTCGCTCCGGATTATTCAGACTTTCCCGTTGTCGCTGGAAAGGAATTTCCTTTAAATAGGTTTGGTGTTTGTCTGGAAGAGAAGCTGGCAGCTCATTTGCTCAGGTTTGAGTGAGAGAGGACTCTGCTACAGGATCAGAAAGAAGGTAAACCAGCACAGAGTTCAGTGTTTTTATAGATGTTGGCTCAGCGGCTCTGCTACAGTTTCCAGACCGAAGGACTCAGCAAGTCTGATTCATTGTTTCCTTGGAAACATTTGAGGCCAAACAAGTCATAAGACCAAAGTCAGATGTTCTTGATATGGATCCCCTTAAATATAACAGTCGTCATGGGTATAAATAAGATCTGAGATCTGTGAACATGAGGAAATCAGCTTAGGCACTTTGATGCACAAACTCTTCTTAAAATAAATTAATTGCAAAATGATGCACGTATTTAACTTAATGCATGATAATAATGAGTTTTCGTATTTGTTGCTATTGAACAGTCAGTGATCACATGCAGCAGAATACTGATCCCTGCTGAAGCTACTTCAGATGGCCCACGGACATACTGGTGCAGCAGTTTATTGAAACACGCAAACAGACGGAAATACGAGATATTAGGCAAAAATAGATTTTGTATAATTCCAGTGAGCTTGAGTTTATATTTAGTGTGATCGCCTTCATTCTTCAGCACAGCCTGAACTCTGAGGCAGCTTCCTCTAGTTTCTTTGAGTCGTCTTCAGGAACAGTTCTCCTCCTTCTTGAAGGACATTCAAAGCTCTTCTTTGGATCTTTCTGCCTTTTGCTCTGCTCGCTGTCAGGATGATCCCACACTGCTTCAGCAGTGCTGAGATCCGGGCCGATCCACACCCGATGGTGTTCTGTTGTGTGTTTCTATCCAGGTGCTTTTACTGCAGTGTGTTTGGGTGTTTCACGGTGGATCAAAATCCGACCTGCGTTCATAATTTGACCAGTGCAGCTCCAAACCACGACAGAGCCTCCAGCGTGTGTTACAGATGGCTGCAGGCAGTGACCTCCTCTATATTAATGATTTGGACCATAAATGTCTCATTTGGATTGATCTGTTGCCACTGACTTTGAGTCCAGGTCTGGTTTGGCAAAGCTCAACCATCTCTCTTCCTTACGAATGATTCTTTTGACGGCCGTCCTTCCACTGAGAGCATTTCTGATGAGGCTTCAGTGAACAGCAGAGGGATCAGCTGAATGTCCATCTTGCTGTTGCAAAAATACTATTTTATATCTATAAATGATGTGTTATCTTTGGGGGTTTTTGTAGAGTCAAATAAAGATGTGCTTTGCCACAGGCTGCTAGTAACAAAGTGCTTAAAGATAGAACTTTAAATTGGTTCCAGCTGTAGAAGTGCTCCCGGCCACTGCGGGCCAAACTCTGACTTCTGGCATTCAACTGGACTTTGTGGTCTTGTTAGTATAAATACTGATTATTGCACTCAGTTTAATTTATATTGTGCTAGTTCACAAGAACATTCATTTCAAAGTGGTTAATACTACAATATTAGAGAGAGATTACCCATCAAATGATTGGTGACAGTAGGGAGGAAGAACTCCCTTTAAAGAGGAAGAGACCTCAGAGAGGGGGGGGGACATCTGGTTTGAGTGATTAGGGTCTGAAGAGAGAAAAGTGGACCATATATCAAAATCTGACTGTTTCAAGTTGTGTGTGTCATGAAAAACAAAGTCGAGCATGCTGCTGTGTCATCAGTCTCCACCCCTCCGCCTCTGCATCGGGTTCAAGGGGTTAAGTGAAAGTAGGGAAACCCGATCAGCTCAAATGGACGTGACCAAACTTCCTGCTGTAGTCTCTCGTTAGCTTGATGTCCTGTCCCTTTAAGAAGCTCCACGCCACTGCTGCCCCTGACTCTACGTTTTTTTCCACCCGTGTGTTTCACTATGGCGAAGGCATAAACAAACACAGCAAATCCCCAGTAACGGTGAACACATCGCTCCACTTCATAAGAGTCCGCCGGGCCGCGGCGCAGAGGGTGTGCTGCGGTCAGCGCCCTGATGCTGTCACCCGCAGCAGCGATGAAAGTAGTTTGCGTGTGCTCGCTGAGCGGCTCAGTAGCAGCGGCAGCAGCCGGCGGAGACACAGGCTAGCCGAGCGGAGCTGGGACGGGTTTTTTCTGCCTTTTTTTCGTTTAAACGCCTGAAAATGGGACGAAGAGAGCTTTAACCTCGCGATAGCTCCCGTTTGTATATTTTTGCCACTCCGCGAGCTTCGTTCCGCTCCTGCTCTTCACTTCAGTGCGAGTTCAGCCGTCGTGAAAAAATGTTGACTGGATCAAAAACCACGTTCAAAGTGAGACAAATGCTCCCGGACATCAAGGTAAGGTCAGGCCGGGCCGGCAGCGTCATCTCTTAAACTGCAGCTGCTTTTTCTTCTTCTTCTGTCTCTTTGATGCTTATTTGACATCTTTTTACACGTGTTTGGGGCTCCCTGCTGCAGCCGCGATAGCCTCCGTGTGAGTGCCGTTAGCGCTTTGATTTGCAGCGCAGCTTTCCTCCCTTTAAGTTAATCTCTCAGCTTTAACGGCGCTGCTATAACTCATCCGCACGCCTCGCGTGATTCAACACCACGCAGGCCAGAGAGCAGGCAGTGTCATGATGCAGGAAACACCGGCCAGCAGTAACCAAGCTCAGCTATAAATGTAGGCAGGCTGCAGCCAGAAATCTGCAGTCCCTGTTCGGAGGCTCCTCAGTGGGTAGATGTGGACTGTTCCCCACGCAGAGCTGGAGCTTTGCAAAGGGAAAAACTAGCACAGGGCTGCTCCTGCCGCCTCCTGTGTGGATAACAGGGAGATTTATAATTACAGTAAGTGTGCATCGTGTCACCATGTTTGGCTGCATGCCTAATTAAAGGCCAGAGAAGGGATGTGGAATCCTAATCACCTCTGGGATTCTGGGGTGGCGATTAAATAGTTGCACACAAAGACAAATGGAGCTTCATCCTCAGAGAGCTGCTTTGGTTTGCTGTTAAAGGTCACCTGCAGGGGTGTGTCCAGAGAATGGGACATGGGGTGGCACAGGCCCGTCCCAAAATATGATTGGCCCCACCACAACCGGAGCTCCTGGATTATAACGCTGGTAATTTCACAGTGGGCAACAGCACTGGATGAAAGCATGGAGGGGACATG
>JAVDPK010002281.1:199869-213257 GCA_034780415.1 Cichlasoma orientale | reverse complement strand
TCTATCCATTCTCCATCCATCCATCCATCATCCATCCATCCATTATCCATCCATCCATTATCCATGCATCCATCCATCCATCATCCATCTATCCATCCTTTATCCATCCATCCATTATCCATCCATACATCATCCATCCATCATCCATCCATCATCCATCCATCCATCCAGTGTGACGTTCAGAGGCTGTTGTTGAAAATTCAAAACATTTTATCAGGTTATGGCATGAAACAGAAAATGATATTATTATTGACATTTACATGATCTGCACCACTTTGTCAGGTTTGTTCTCATCTCCTTCCATAAAGGATGGTACCAGTGTATCCTCTGCTAAAGGAGGTAACAAAGGAAGCACTGAGGCTGCTTTCCTTAGCATTTGGAGAATTCAAACAGCTCTTATTTTGACTGCAGAGTCTTCTGAGTCACTTCGTTTAGTTAGGAAACTAACTAAGCCAAAAGGACTGTTGGAATGTATTCAGGGCTTCAAGACTTCCTTTATGATAAACCTTCATAACCAGGGCTGGATGAGGTGATGCTGAACTATCCCTTAGTTGTGCTGCTATAGGCTCAGGCTGCCGGAGGTCTTCCCAAAGATGCACTGAGCATTTCTCTTCCGTTCAGTCTCCATGTGTTTAAAGGCCAGTGCTGCACGTCATTAACTGTTGTCTTCTTTCTCCTCTAGTTTCTCTTTTGTCCTGTTTGATGTTGATAGCCTCTCTTTGCTCCTTATTACCCAGCCTGTCGTGGCAGATGGCTGCTCCTCCCTGAGCCTAAATCTGCCAGAGGTTTTTTTTAAAGGAGCTCTTCCTGCACACTGCTGCCAAGTGCTGCTCACAGGGGATCAGAAGATGGGTCTGTCTTTCTAATAATGTAAGGCTTCACACAATTTCACCACCCTTCACTGTCAGCACGAGCAGGACAGAGGATGGAGGGACCTGCTCCTGCAGACAGCACCTCTTTATTCCAGTCTGATCGATAGATGACCCAAACAGACAACAGCAGCTGAAAGCCTGAAGCTAAATGAAAGGCCTCATCTGATCTGAAGCTCCCGATGCTCATCAGACCACAGCTGCAGTTTCAGTGAAAATCTGACAGGAAGTCAGAAACACTGAAGGCACGGTGGGGGCGCTACATGCAGAGAGTGGGCATGGTATTAGACCAATCAGAGTCAAGGCGATGGTATCCTCAGCACGGGTGTTTCCAGGGTTTTTTTTTTTTTTAATGGGGAGAAGAGAAAATCACAGGAAATTAGAAAAAAAATACCAAATCCAACTGACACCCCCCCCCCCCATAGAGAAATACACTTTCCTGTTTATTTACACTACCCAGCCACTTCATTAGTTACATTACTGCTCATTAATGCAAATATCTGATCAGCCAATCACACGGCAGCAACTCAGAGCGTGCATTCATGTAGAACAGTCGAGATGACCTGAAGTTCAAACTGAGCACCAGAATGAGAAAGAAAGATGCTTTAAGTGACTCTCATCTCATCGTTTCAGAAACTGCTTATTTATGTGCCGTCTCTGGAGTTTACAGAGAATGGTCAGAAGAAGAGAAAACAGACAGCGAGTCCTCTGGATGAAAATGCCTTGATGATGTCAGAGGTCAGAGGTGAGTAGCCAGACTGCTTCAAGCTGATTGAAAGGCAACAGAAAGTCAAATAACTGCTCATTACAACCAAAGTATGCAGAAGAGCATCTCTGAATGCACCTCGAACTGTGACGCGGACGGACCACGGCAGCAGAAGACCACACGCAAACACAAGGAAGGAGAGAACCCACACACGGAAACAAATAACACAGAAAGACTGAAAAAGAATGTTCAGTCATAATCTCACAGCATCAGTGGAAGTTAATTAACCTGCATTTCTAATGTGCAGCAAACAGAGCTACAGCTGCTCTGAACACCAACCACACTGCTAGATGACAAATTCAAATCAGTTTTTAACACCTTTTCTTGCTCCGCAGTTTCCAACACTGGAACTCTGAATTCCTTTAAGATTCCTGCTTGTAAAAACTGAACCTTATCTCTGCTCACACCGACCATAAGCTGCGGCCATATTCACTGTTATCTTTCCTCTCATGCTTTCAGTGGTTTCCTTTATGACGCTGCAGTTGTGTTTGTATCACAGCCTTAAAATATTAGCCTCCGAAAGGTTTTCTACCAGACTCATCCTTCTGATTTTAACCCCCCACCTTCTAACACAGCCAATTACAGGCACGAGCCCAAACACGTGCAAGAAGAGGCTCGTCTTGCACACTTCATTGCACCAACCATTTGGTGCACGCGGACCCAATGACAGTGTGAGCTCCGCTGAGCGTGAGCGGGAAGAGCGCATTTTCTACCTGGCTGTGTGCGTCCTGGTTACAGAGCGGGACCTTCCAGTATTCATACTCACCAATGGTTGAATCACAGGGCAGAAAAATGAACCACCTTCACTTCACTTCCCCATGTACAAACCAGCGAGCCCCCCTCTTGTTTCTGAGAGGAATGGTGTCTGCTGGGAGAGAGATGGGAGCGCAGGGAGGAGGAGGAGGAGGAGGAGGAGGGGGCGGTGTCTCCGTGCAGGAAGGATGCTGTGTAGTAAGTAAAGGGGGCGGAGGAGGTGAGGGGGAGGGGGAGGAGAGTGCAGCGCTCTGCTACTACGTCAGCGTACATCACAGTACCTTTCTGCTTCCAGTACTCGGGGTGACTTCCCTGCGCTGAAAATCCCGGTCACCCTCTAACGCTCCGATCCTCGCAGTAAGGTAAGAAAACGAAGAATCTTCTCTCATCAGCCACTTTCTGCCTTTACGTCACTTCTTTAATTTCCTCAGCTGAGCCTGTTTGCAAACGCTGATGCGCGGAGACGGCGACGCGCAGGAATATTTCCGTGCGTTTCTGACACATCGAGATTTATTCATCATTAAAAAGCAGTTTGTAGGCCCGCGCTGCGCAATGCCCTGACTCCTGCACATGTATCCAAAGGCTGTCAGTCCTGCGCAGAGAATTAATAAACAGTTGGAGAGGATTTTAAGGCTTTTTTTGGGGGGTGGGGGGTGGGGGGGGGCGCCTTCCGTTCTTCCTTCGGGCAGGTCCTGTGCGCTAACACCCATCCTCATCTCCATCCGTCCCGGCGCAGAGGTTTCAGGCATGAAGGGAGAGATAGAAGCTGATATGACGCTGTGGCGCTTAATGTCTTTAAACCGTAAAGAAGAGCAGCTTTAAATCACGGATCCAGTCTAATTAGCGGCGCTGTTGGCACCGATGCCCTTGCCCTTCCTGCGTCTCCCGCTTCGCCTTCTGTTACCGCTGCACGGTCATAAATTTACTGCCTTTATCCAGCTGCGCTTTTCTCTCACTATTTAGAAAGTTTCCCTGCTTGCGTTTCCTTTCATTTGCGCTCAGAGGTGCCCGTGCAGCCGGGGCTTCGTGCGCTGCGCCGCGCACCAGAATGACCTTGTAGAAACCCAGCGGGGAGAATGTGACGGAGAAAGAGTGATGGGCATTTTTGCTGCTCTCTCTGTGGTTTTGCTTTGCGGTGCTGAGAAGATTTCTCTCTGAGAGGGATGCTGCTTGGAATCGTGTTCGTGCTCACAGAGCGCTGTTTGGGAGCGGAATCTTGTGGTTTGTTGCTGCTGGAAAACAAATTTATGCTCCATTCAGTGTAGATGATGCATTTTACAACTTTGCATGTGTGATGTCTTGTCCCTGCGGCAGCCATCACTGCAGCTCAGTCAGCTTCTGAGCTATTTATGCATCCAGCCCACAGGAGGGGTTGCAGTGAGGGGAGCAGATACTGTTTCAAACCTGCAGGATTACTGACAGCCCTTTAAAAAAACATGGCGTAATCCTTTTAATTAGGCTTCTAGGGCTGCTTGGAACATAATGGTTGATCTTTAATAACACCCAGTGATGACCAGTTCATTCTTCAGGAAGTTTGGATTTGTGTGCAGTTTGCTCTGCATGTCTTTGAGCCTTTGGACCTGCAGGTTGGGGTGTTCCCTCTGGAGCACCAGGAGGAGACGGACCGTGCTTCCACTGATCTAACCACTGCACTGTAATCCTATCCTCCCTCCACGCTGGCTGAACGTTGAGCTGCTGCTGTTAGAAAACTCAAATAATAATCAAATACATCACATAACATGATTCTACTTCTCCAGAGTCAGATTTTAGGTTACTGGTGAAAGTACTGAAAATATTTGAGTTGTAGATAATTATAAGGTCACATTCTGACCTTTCACAAACAAAATGGTTACTTTGTGTAGCACAATAAAAACAAGAGTTTTGGCTGTTTTCTAATTTAAAAGAATTTATAATAATTTATCAGTTTATTTAGTATAGTTTATACCTGACGCGTCACTCAGCTCTCTATAAAAACAGGTTGTCTGCATATTTTCATGCAGGTGAAGCTGACGCTCCTTTGCAAAGCCCTGTTTGCTTCCAGGAGCTGAGGGAGCTGCTCTGTTTGGTGTTCTCATTCTGCGCCTGCTGCCCCTGCTGATTGGGCCGTGCTCCAGCGTGTCCACTGAGATTAGCCTTGTCACAAGTTACGACTCGTTTCTCCCTGCAGCTGGTGGTGCCGGATAGATTTGCATAATGGCTACAAAAAAAAAAAAATGAAATAAAGAAACGACAAGCTGCGGCACAGTGGAGCACAGCTACGCACCTCGGCTACTCCATCCGGGTGTTGTCAAGTTCAGCAATTAGCACAGCTGTTCCGGCACTGAGGGGGTGCTTCAAGGAAACGCTGCGTGCTTTCTCCAGACACATCGGCTCGTGATGCTGCTGCTGAGACCCCCCCCCCGCCCTGCTAAAGGTTTACTGTGAGACAGCGCGATGATCGATGGCCTTTTCCCTCATCTCCAGATGGGGGTGGGGGTGGGGGTTCAAGCAGCAATTAGTGTCAAGCACGTAACTCTCCATTAGCAGCTGAGAGTGCATTTGTTTGTGACCGGCCAGAAGAGGTACTGTCTTCGGCTTTTATGCATGTGATCCAAAGGCCCTGATGATCAGTGATAATACATCTTCACTGTAACAGTCCCAAACCCGTCCAAGATCAGAACAATTTCACAGATGGGGAATTTTTACAAACGGTCATTTCAGTCAATTTGTGGAAGGACTGTGCAGCTCGATGCTAATCAAACAGAAACGGACGCACAGAGACGTATTTTATTGATTCCTCTATTTAATCCATCATGGTTATTAGAGGCAGTGGGAAGCCATAGTGCAGCACTCAGGGACCACCTCTAAATGAAGCCAGTGACTCGGTCAAGGTCACAGTGACTGAGCATGTTTGCATAGTGGCAGAAACCAGCAGTCCTGACGGCGTGCCGCTGTGTTTGAAGCAGAGAGCAGAAAAGATGAACCTGCATTCTTTAGCATGGCCAGAAGGGGGCGAGTCAGCTCATGGAGGTTTATGGGGAAAATGGCCCTCGGCTCCTTTACTCTGTGACCTCCACAGAGGTCCACAGACCTCCTTATTAGAGTCAGATAATATTTTTTGCACAAATAAAAATAATAAAGACAGGAGCATAAAACAGGGATCAGCTAACGACTTTTCAGTTTCAGGTCTGCTTTTGAAACAGAAACCTGGTGATGGCGAAAGAAATGATGTCACGGTGGCTTCACGTGTCTGTGGTTTGACCCCAGGACCCTTTTCCTTTGAGGCAGCCGCTTTAACCACCGATCTCCATTAAAACAGCCTCATATTATCACCCCGTGAGTGTGGATTAAATCAGTGAGCTTTACCGGTGCTGGGTATATTTTGGACTATTAAACATAATCCTGGAGGAATTTCTCAGGTGTACTAATCGCCTTCTGCCTCCAGGTTCGCAGATGCTGTCGGGGTTCTCCTCACTCTCAGCATAGAAATAAATAAGCATTTCCCCAAAACTTAAATTGCTCCTTTAATATTACAGTCTTCAGAATATGGTTAATTTATACCAGTACTGACCATAACTGTGACTACTGATGCACTGATTCTGAACATCTGAGCAGATAAAAATGTTCTGAATGATAATTTGATCAATAGCTAATATCAGTATTTTTATTTGTCTTTATTTTGTCTTTATTTACGTAGCCCCTTATGCCACTGAACAAATAAGTTTTCCTTATGAAGAATAACTGACCTGTTTTAAACTCTTTCAGCTTTTCATTGCACCATTTCACCAGCGTCACCCTCTGACATTTACAGCCATGCTAACAGACCCCCACCCCCGTATTTTGAGTGCAGTGAGTTGTCATAAACAGACAAAACACATAATCACCAAGACAAATTTGACTGATAGCGTAATAGTCTGCTTATTCTGTAGATATTACAACATTAATGCTCCAGGAAGGACCGAGGGGAGATTATCGCGGATGCTGCAATTTAGCATCTACATACAAGTGTTCAGCACAATAAAGTGTTCTCAGTAATGAGATGAAACCTCGCTGCTCCAGCGTAACACAAACAGCTTCCACACGCGAGAGCAAAGCTTGTAGTGGCAACAATCAAATTCACACAAGCATGAAAAAACACTGGTTCAGTGGGAGAAAAGAGCTACAGCAGAGTATCTGAGCACACTGCTAATGATATCTACATGAGCGTTTGGCCTACAGCAGCTTTGTAATCTCCGCCTGTAATCCCTGCAGCATGTTCTTGGAGGCTCCTCTGTGGAGGCACCGGTGCCGCTTTGCAGTACGTTATTGTATTCAGTCCAGAGTAACCATGGGAATATACTCAGTCTTATTTAGGGTGCATCATTTCCTTTCATTTGCCGCACATCTGCAAGCCACTGCACAACCCACCAGCTCCTCCTTCCACACTGTATCTGTCCTAATCCCACTCATATTGTGATAATTCCCACTCTGTTTGGTGCTGCTCTTTCAGCCTTAGGCGTTCCACATATGGAAACTCATTGAAGTCTGAAAGCAGAACCATGCTGTCAGATATACTGCAGATGGAAATCTGCTGTTGACTGTGGCGGTTCAGTGCCATCAGTCCTCCCCCACCGAGCTGTCGCTATGACTGCAGACCTCTAGCTTATTGTCAGTGATGGTTAATTTGCTGCAGCTGCAGTATATTTGTAATTTGTCAGTTTCTGCAGACACACAGTCAGCTGCACTGAAGCTGCAGTGCACCAGTGCTGAATACTAATGAGCTAAAATGACACTAAAGCGAGCTGCTGTGACACATTCATGTTGTCCGCACAGCTTTTTCACGAGGTTTTTAACTGCAGGATTTGAACCGAGCCCCTGCGGCTGCCCTGAGTCTGACTGCTCTTCAGTCCATTTTGCAGTGTGGAAAACCAAAATGGCTGCAGAGAGCTGACATCACAGTGTTTGACACGGTGTTGCTAGCCACTTTGGTGCCACCAGGGTGATGGTACACACTAAGCAGGGGAGCAGTGATGTGAGTCATGTTAGTTAGGCTGCAGATTCTCCCAGAGGGGACTTGTGCATGCACAGCCCAGCGTTGGGATGGAGCTACAACCCAGTCAGCCAATACCAACCAGATATCACACCCTCCTCTTATGTCTGTAGCCCGGATGGGCCTGAGGCCATGCAGGAACATGGTGCAGCTGAATAGCTGTCACTTCCTGTGTGGCTCTGTGCAGATGTCACAGCGGGGTTGGTGCAGATGGAAGAGCGGGAATTGGACCGAGGCGGTGACGAGTGGTTTATCGCACCGATACATCACTTTTGAGGGACGAGCCGGCTCAGGCACCTCTGTCCTTGTGGCCGGAAAACAAGACATGAATAATTGATGTGTTATTCACGCGGCCTCAGCTGGAGTTCCCTGGATGCTCAGACTAGGCCGGCTGATAGAAAAATGATGAATGAGGACGGATGAAAAACGCTGGGTGAAATTCAAAGGTGCCCGAGGAAGAATTGGCTGGAACAGGACGATGAGTAAAAGTCAGTGTGTGTGTGTGTGTGTGTATGTGTGTGTGCGTGCAGATTTTTCCACCTTAAGGCGACAGTGTATTTCAGTGAGGTTTCTAAGCAGCCAAAAACACATGCATGGGGTTCACATTCTCCTGAATGTGGCAGATTGATACTGAGTTCATCTTTGATGCCACAGTCCCACAGAGTGAATACAAATGAGCCAGTACAAAACACTTGAACCAGAAAATGACTCTGAGTTTACTTTTGCATCATCAGCCATCTAAAGAGAAGCCTTACATGCTTTTAAGTAAGCCGCTCCTCCTGGGCTGGAGCAGGAGTGCTTCCCTAAGTGAAGGAGTTTAACTATCCTGGGATCTCACTCGTGAGAGAGGGTAAATGGAGCTGTTGATGGATCAGAGCAGGAACAGCAATATTACCGGCCCGCCAGAGACCGGAGAGAGCGAATCCAGAACCCTTTGATTTACCAGTCGGCCTGTGGTCCCTCACTCCACCTGTGGTCAGTATCTTTGGGTAATGAGCGAAAGAATGAGATCCTGGATACAAGAGTGTGAAATAAGAGCCAGCTGAGGAAGCATTGGAATCCAATCAGGATGAAGTAGAAATGAATACTAATCATGACCACGTAAATAGCCTTCCAATAACTGAACAATTATAGCCTTCCACATTTTAGCTCATTATTGTTGTGGCAAATTATTTTATATTTAAGGGAAGCACTTGAGCTATTATTTAATTCTAGACAGTGAAAATCTTTTAATACAGAACAAACAGAGACCTGAGACAGGAATCCAAAAACTGCAGTTCACCAAAGTGAGCCAATGTGCACAGGCTCCCATGTTGACGCAGTTACCTGATAGATATCGTGGGGTGCTGTGTCATTTATTGTACCAACAGACGTCCCTGCAGCGGTTATGGTTGCAGGGATCCGTGTCTGTGCTGCGGCACCCTGTTGTTTAAATACGGTCCAAAAAACAACAACAACAACACAGCAGCAGCTGCAAAGATAAAGTCAGAGCTTCAAACTTCAAGTCAGCAAAAGAACAAAGGCAGTTCTGCAACTGGGGAGTGCCACACAGGAGGCTGATTGGCTAATTGGACTCAGGTGAGACAAATTCAACAGAGGGGAATCTCATAACAGCAGAGCCGATGATTACAAAGGAGGGAAAAGAGAAGGAGCAAAGCAAGCAGAGACACACAAAGAGAGTTAGTGCCAGAACAGGAAGAGGAAGTGAATGTCAGAGACAGCGGAACACAAAGAAACCCAGGAGAGCTGGACAAGGCGAACAACGAGAAACACAATAAAGGATAACAGTCTGCAATCATAGCTGGGACCAAAACACAACAAAAACGTAACAAGAACCGAGCGCGCAGCACCTGCTGCATCCCCACTCGGATCTCCTGTAAGGTGTGTGTGGGTGTTCGTAACTGCTCTGTTTGCACAGCCAATGAGACGCGCTCGTATACGGACAGCCAGCCGGCTCGTCTCGCTTTTCCACTTTAGCGAGCTGATTTAAAACGAACCCGCGGCTGGATGTAATCTGCTCCCGTGGTCTGAGCTCATAATGGCAGAGGACGGCGTGCTTTATTATGAGCGCCGGTGGTTGTTGGCTGTTTGGGAGGCGGGTGGAGGGGCCTCACTGACCCCACCCAGAATGCAACGCTGCTGCTCAAGGGAGCTGAAAAGACTGCATGTAACTGAGATATCAGCAGACTGAATGAGCGCAGATTTTTTTATTGGTGCCCGTGTGCTCGGGAGGTGGGCTGTGAATACTTACTTAGATTAGACCTGTTTTCATTCTCCAGTGATCATAAATAAAAAATGGCAGCAGAAGAAGGAAGGATGCAGGAACTGGGTTAAAAGCTGGATGTGAGAGCGTTACAGCGCCTGAGCCACCTCGATGTAACGCCTTGGCTTCAGTTGGACTTTCATTGGCCTCAGAGGGGTTTGTGACAGCAGCGTACCTGCTCATGATGATTGCAGCGCTTGTTGTTGCCAAGAAACTGTAAGAGATTTGTGTTAAAATAGCACCAAAGAAGCTGACCGCACGACCTCAGACGCCCCCTCGGTCGATTAAAACCATGCATGGAGAATGTGATGCATCCCTGAAAGGGACAAAGTATTCTGAAATATACTGAGAATTATATTAATTTTAAGCCGATTATATTTAAAGAATGAACCCATCACAGGCTATTTTTCTGTCTATCAGCATGCCATCTCGATCAGGGCGTGCTGAGCCTCGGGGACAATCGCAGGAGAATATTCACTACATGCGTCACTGCGTGAAATCAAAGATGTCAGGAGAAATGAATTCGCTGCATGACATTAGCAGCCATCTGCAGCTCGGAGGAGTCACCGCTGATCTCTGTCTTTCTCCGTCTCACTTTTTCACGCTGCAGTTTCTCACTCTGCTCGTGCCTGGCATCGACTTGCATCTGGGGCGATCTGAGCCCACCCGGGTCGCTCTCTTAATGCCAGGTGTGACAAAGGCTTTCTGTGCGCACACACTCGCAGCAATGCAGAGACAGACTGTCGTCACTCAGGCCCGTCTCTGTCACGCTTCCTGATTACAGCGTCTGTGCCGTCAAATGAGCATCAAGATTTAATTCAGTGTGTAAATAAGCGTCTGGGTGATAATTAATAAGCTTCACTGGGGTCGTCTCTGTTATCTTTATATATAAGATTCTCCATCAAAGCTTTACCTTTTATTGTAGTGCATACCCGGAGACCACAGGTCATAACCTGAATATTGTGGGCATATTTATTGCAGGCGTTCACACCACCAAACACTGATGTGGTTTATGGATCTGTGCATCTCTCTGAACAAACAAGACATGCAACACGTGACATAACTGCTGGTCAGTCTTTAAAAAGTGGATTTTGAGACTCGGGCCTTGACTCGGGCACTCAGGCCGGATCGCTGCCAGACCTGCTGGATGAAGAAATCACTATAATCGAACCTGTCTGACAAAGTGAAGCAGGCTGTGTCACGTAAAGCAGGTTTGGACCCCAACGCAGGACTCGAGGATTTAACTTAAACTTCAGCTTTATTCCTGGAAACAGCAACAAACTAAGAATGTCAGTTAAACAGGGTGCAGAGCGATGGGAGAGCACACGGCAGGCAGGGAGCCATGAACGACAACGTGACGGCGAACTGAAGAAAACACACAATCAGGGAGCACAGCAGAACACAATCTAACTCACAGGACACCAACCAAGGAACCGAGATGAACCCAGAACTGTCAGTTACTATATTCAAAGGCAATAAAAAGAACTCTCAAAAGCTCGAATCCACCACCCAGCGACCGCGACAGAGAGCTCAAAAAGCTGCACATCAGGCCACGATGCAAAGAAACAGCTGAGAAACAAAGAGCCCGCGTGACTCTCAAATAAAACACTCTTTTCTTTCAGGTGCTTCAACAACACCTTCGCCTCTGATAGTCAAACAGTTTGCTTCATTCTGATCACATCGGTCTGAGATGAATCAAAGACACGGTGCCTTTTTATCAGCGTTTCTATTTCTGTCATCATGTGAGCATTTTCATAGCAACGTTTAGCAGCGATCCACGTGATGAATAGTCTTTTTTCATTGGTCTAAAATGTGCATCAGACTGAGCTGTGAGTGTGATGGGTTTTCATCAAAGCCAGTTTATTCACATAATGTTTTCAGTGCAGGCTTATAGAGAGCTTTCAGGGTGATGCTGCTGCTCTGTGAACTGTGCACTGGTTTCTTCTGCCTCATCCATCTTCTCTCAGCCCATAACCGCTTATCTTTTTCCGGGCCAGAACCTGTCTGCTGCTAAGTGGGTCTTAGAGTCCCACAAAATAAAATGTCTCATTCCTGTCAGTGAGTGCCACAGCCTGGCGTCAGGGCGAACATCTATTTTACTAGCTCAGTTTAGCAGATGCTGTTTCTCCTGTGCAGTAAAGAAAGCTCAAGGCCATCAGCGAGAGATATGAATGGTGGTTATACACTGGTGCTGATAGAAGTGCCTCGTCATTGACACTAATTTAGTGGCAGATGGGAATCTCCAGTGCTCTTTGAAATGAGGATGAGTGAAGCTTACAGATAGCTGTAGCCAGCAGCAATAAATCAATGATCACATTGTCATGTCTTAATGAGGAGCAAATCCAAAGCCTGATTTAAAAAGCTCCATTCTCACACATAAAAGCAATAATATATGTTTTAGTTGTCCCCACAGTGGTTACTTATTTGGAGCAGAAGTTTCAGAGGTGCCAAAAAGCTCCAAATTTAAGGGCTGATATTCTTCATCTGAGATTCAGTAATTAAATCATTTCTGGTCACACAATGTGGACACATCAGCACTTCATAGCAGCCTCAGTTTGTCAGATGAAGCAAATAGAAGTGCCAAAGAGTGCAGTTCCTCAAATGGCCACTTGGGGCTTATTTCAAATCCCCATAGACTCCCATGTACTCCTGGACAGATGTGCATTGCTAAAGCCTGGCTGCCGTGACTGACACATGTATATGCACTAGCATGTCATGGCCTTAGCTTATTCGAGTGACTGAACTCTTGGTTATGTGGTGCTGGAATTTTTTGGACCAGCAGAGCCCGTTTCTTTAGGAAGGCGGCCTGGTTGCTAATGTGTGCGTGATGCACCTCAGAGAGCGGCAGGTAAACTGAGGCCTGTGTGAGTGACTGTGGCAGACACAAATGTGTATCCGTGGCTTAATTAGAGCTCAGACAGTTATGAGCGTTTGCTGCCTCAGAAAAAGGTCATGTTTGGTGCAGTGTTACAGCAACGCCTCTGTTCATCTCTCCACTTCTTCAGATCTGGCTATGACTATGACTTATGAGCCTCAGTACCCTACTGACACATTTCATTAGCAGACCACAGATCCTTGTGCATTAAAATGTTTCAGGAGAGATGTTTTAGTATTTGCTGAAGCTTTTCCTCCGTCTCAGATCGGCAGCGTAACTGTGTGAGGACTGAAGACAGCATCATCTATTTAACTCCCAGATTTTTTCCTGCTGTTTCGTGTTAGCATGCTTTTAGGCTGCCACGCTTAATGTTGCACGTGTGTCTGTGTGCGGTTGTGTGTGTGAGGCAGCGCCTCCCATCCCTCTGGCATCATCTCTGCTCACTAGAAGAAAACAGGATTACATAATTACGTCTTTCATCAGCAGCCAACGACAGGCAGAGTATTCGCTCGGTTCCCCGTTCGACTGTTAATTTATTATCAATTTACACTTCATTGGAGATGACAGAACAGTTTGGAAAAATGCTTTGTCTCACGCTCTGCTTTTGCACTGCGCGGCTCATCCGGCCATTACTATAAAACCGCTGAAGGCCAGCAGAAGCAGCCACAGCTGCACACCTATATATAACCCTATATATGCGCTCCATGAAACTGTTTGTTATTCATGGGCAGTAGTGCTGCAACTAAAGATTATTTTGGTTGGTCATTTTTTTTTATTGATTAGTCGATTAGTCAACGATTATTACAATCTGACCTCACCTGTTCAAGCCTGCCCACCTGTTACATCACCTTGTT
>JAVDPK010002281.1:163946-177074 GCA_034780415.1 Cichlasoma orientale | reverse complement strand
GTGTGTGTGTGTGTGTGTGTGTGTGTGTGTGTGTGTGTGTGTGTGTGTGTGTGTGTGTGTGTGTGTGTGTGGGTGGGGGTGTGGGGGTGGGTGTGTGTGTGTGGAGGGGGGGGGGTTGTTTGCTGCTATTTCTGCCCTCAATTTGGATTCAGATTAATTTTATTTGCTACAAAAAAACCAAAACACTGTATATCTTTTTAAACTGACAAGTTCAGTCAACTGCATTAAGGTCAGTCACAGTGCACCAATTAAAAAGCCGGAAACAGATTGTGGCACACACTCAAATCTGACCCCCCCCCCCCTTTAATTCTCTCTGGTTTCCTTTCTCTTATCCAAGGGCATCTGTTTCCATCTAATGTCATTTCTGTCTCTCTCGCTCTCTTTTTGCCCGTCTCCACGTAAACGCGCTTCATCTCTTTGTCTCTGCTGGCCTTTCTTACTCGCTGCTTCTTTGGAACTCACCGCGTCACCCCCCTGCCCTTCACTTGCGCTCCATGCCGCCGTCTCGTACGCCGGCCGTAGCTGAGTAAAAACAGAGAGCGGCGTGTTTTAGTCCGGCGTACTCGAGTGCTCTGCCTCTCAGGCACAAGTGACCCCCACAATGAGGCTTTTGATTTTTTTAGATGAAACCGGGACAGAGCGACAGATTCAGGTTACAGACGTGGACCAAAGAGCCTTCAGAGTCCTCCCAGAGAAGTTAGGAGGAGTCCTTTTAAAAGTGCCCCTTCTGGCATCTCTTACATCATCTAAATACTGTAAGCTGAATAAAGGATGGATGTCGCTCACTGCTTTGTAAAGGTCCACTTTGGCGCCTCCAGCATGTGTTTTTGTTTTCGATGCTCCAAAGGACACCGACAGCATGCAGGGGTCCAGTTCAGTGAGGTGAAGTTTAGCAGACGGCTACCAGCAGCAGCAGCCACCCGCCCGTATGCAGTGCATTCTATACAAATTCACCTGCTGCACAGCTGCCTCGATGGGGGGGGGGGGGGGGGTGCTACAAACCCCAAAATCATACCAGGATGTTTACATGTTTCATCTCTCAAGTTTCATTATGGGACCGACTCATGTGGTCATTAGAGAAAGGGCAGTTTTTGGCAGCATGATTGACGCGAGTTTGATTGGAAGATGCTGACCGTTATTATTCAGAATCACCCTTTAACCTACACCATGTTGTTACTGCCGTAGTCACAAAGTTGAAGACTTCATAACGCCTTCATAAAGCTTTTAAAGCGATCCTGAAGGTTCTAAAGAGGCGCAGAAAATGCTCCCACATGTTGATCTGAAGAGCAGCTCCCAGCACCATGTTCTTAACAACATTTCCTTTGATTTGGAAAACATTTTAAATCTTTCACAAACCTGCATTACAATAACATTTGTGGCTGAAAGCTGTGTGATTTAGCAGTCTCTCACGCCACGCTCAAAGCGCCTCAGAGTGCCCGAGGTGACAAAAAAGCCATATTTGATCAGGTAATCTTTGTGGAAATTGCAATGCCTGCTCTTGGAGCACTTTCACCCCCGCTGCTCGGAGTGCAGTTTTATTTTTCCGTGTTTGTGAACTCCTGCAAAGACAGATGCACGCGGCTAATCCGTCAGCCGTCCTGTGCGACGCGAGATGAGAGCCGCAGGGGTGCGAGCGATGAGGAATGTCCCGTTGTGCAACATTGTCTCTGAGACGGGCGACACCTCCTCGGAGCGCAGCAAAGTGAGAGGGAGACCACATTCTTTTCCGGGTTGACACAAGTTCACAAACTGGTACTTTGAGGTCAACACCTTTTGTGCAGAGGTATTTTTGTGGGTGCAAAGGACAGGATAGAATTAAAGGCATTTTTATAACGCTCGTTTTTCAGACGCGCCCTCGACACAGCTGCTGTGTGTGAGGTGACAGGTGATGGAGAGTTAAAAAGCATTTTCCAAACCCTTCCTCCACCCTGTTCTTTCACCCCTCCCTCCCTCCACCTGTCTCTTTATGTAAACCACAGCTTTCTCTCTGAAGCCTTATCTCAGCCTATATTCAAGCGTATTGAACCTTCTTCCCTCAGACCTCACTTTGCCCCCGATCTCCCTTTTCTCAACTTATCACCTCTCACTCACTCCTTCTCCACCTTATCTCACCATTTCAGCCTTTTACCTCATTTTTTCCGCCCCTCTTTGCGTTTTCATCGCCTCTCTCCCCTCACGCGCCTTCCTCGCTTGCTCTGTGTAACAGTAGATGGAGTTATTAGTCAGACAGTGGATGACTGAACAGGTGTTTTCCAAATGGGCCTCTGAGCGCTCGCCGCATCATCATTGCTCCGCACCAGAGGGGGTGGGGGTGGAGGTTAGGGCTTTGTGTGCATGTGTGTGTGTGGAAGAGCTTGGCCTCTGCGTGCCCCTTTCACCTCAGGCTGGGCCATTTGCCAGTGCACGGACTGCGGGCGGGGTGTTACCATATGCATCCATGTGTGGGTGCATAACATATGTAGGTGTGAAGAAGTGTTATATTTTTACCAGCTGCTGCTTGTCATTACTCACCGATGCACAGCAGCGCCGGAGAATAGCCTCGGCCGGCCACTCTCCATCCTCCCGCTGAAAAAGAGCGAGCGCTGACATTTTTAGGGGTACGAGAACCACCTTTCTGCCCCCCGCCCTCCCCATCCAGCACATTGGACACGCTCAGCTTGCTTCTTTCTTTTCTGTCTTCATCTCCCTTCTGTTACTGCTGCAGGCTTTTAGGACCCTGACTGTGGAGAGTCCCTTTGGGTGTAGTAATTTTGTATACGACCATAACAAGCTTGCTAAATGATAAAAGATTCACAACAACCTGATGGAGTTGTCAGCCTGTCTTCCATAAAAACGCAGCTCTCTGCTTGTGGAGGAAACAAGGGGACTGGAGCACAGATATTAGTCCACATTAGCGTGCTCCAGTCCCATTTGGTCCTTAATGACTTGTTGTGGTCCAGATAAAAATTCAGATGTCTGCAGAGGGATTCTCACCATCTTCTTTCTCTTCAAACAGCTGTACAACGAGGACGCACATCAAACTCCCAGAGCAGTCCGGGGCAGTATCTGACCAATGGCACCGACCCCTACAACGGCCAGCCCTACCTGTCGGGTTTCATCTCTCTGCTGCTTCGCGCCGAGCCCTACCCGACGTCTCGCTACGGGGCTCAGTGCATGCAGGGGAACAACCTGATGGGCATCGAGAACATCTGCGAGCTGGCGGCCAGGCTGCTGTTCAGCGCCGTCGAGTGGGCCAAGAACATCCCCTTTTTTCCCGACCTGCAGCTCATGGATCAGGTGAGTCCGAAGAATGACCCGAGCAGACCGAACCCAATCAGAATGAAAACCTAGCCAGGATAGCTGCTTCCTACTGTTTCCAGTCTTTGCACTGGAGTAAGTCACAGACACGAGAGTTCCACTGTGTTAAATTCCTCCTTCAGTGATTCATGCACAGAAATGCCATAAAAACAAAAATTAAATAATAGGTTATACTGCAGTGCTGAATCAGAAAAACTATTATCAATCTATAGCCTACAATTTCACAGCGTATAATAAACAGATACATCTCCCCTGCTTACATTTAGAATGGAACTGAGCCAATCATTATTATTCCTCTTTTGTTACTTTGTGGCATATAGAAAGAAATCTATTTTGGCAGAAACCTCCACTCCCAGCATTCAGCCCACATCAATCATGCACGTGTAGCTGCCAAGACTGTATCTGCACCAGATCATTAACATATCCAGTCATGCCAGGCCCACATATAGAATATTTCTGACCTTTTCCTGTCAGTTCTCTCAGATATGCTTGCTTTAAGCCTCTCTTTTAGTGCTGATATTTGATCAAACACTGCCGGCGGTGTCTCAGAGACACACAGCAGGTGTGCTTTGGCATCTGTGCAGCGAGGCGGGTCTGTCGGTGCTGACCACACTCGTGTAAACGACCCTTTATCGTCACATTTAAAGATAAGTGTAATTTTTTTTCAGCATCCCAGGTTGGTTTCTGGTTTAAAGCCACAGCAGTGCAAAGATGTAAATGGAGCAGGAACCGCTGGCTGACACTCATTTAACCTCCTGATGTGGACTTTGCAGCTCTTATAAAGAGAACTGTAACTGTCGCCATCCAGTATCACCGCGGCTGGTGCTGAGGGCACCCACGCGTGCTCGTCGCCGTTATACCGGCCGCATCGGTCGGAGCAGCAGGATGTCACGCTGTGGATGAGAACTTCAAAGATGATTTTTTATGTTAAACCATGCCTGCAAATATAATCAAAGCTTAATGCTCCTCTGTCGTAGCACATGTTGTCTCGTCCTCTCGTATCTCGTATCGTATTAAAGGTCTTTCTGCGAGGCGTCAGGAATTTTCTGCCATTGCATCATTGGTGCGTGCTTCCTTCTTCCTGCAGTGAACCAATACTTGAATGAAGCTCTTGTGTGTAATTTGCATTAACTTTTAGGTAAAGCTACCAAATTCTGATCATCTCCGGAGGTGGATTGAATTACTGAATGTTAAATATATCCTGTGTCCTTCTTCGCTCAGGATTGATGCGTATGTGTTGCTCTCTGGTTACACGTCGGTGTAAAAGCTGTCCAAAGCCTGCTGAACTGTAATTGGAAGGCACTTGAAGTGCTCAAACACGGAGCGATTCTCAAAAGGGCTGTCACAGTTTTAGGCTTCAGACACATTTTGCCTTTATTAATTTTATATTTATGACTAAAAGCAGAAATGTCAGAGCCAAATTAGTCATCCACACGTGCTCCGGCTTCCTCCCACAGTCCAGAGGCATGCAGTTAGTGGGGTGAGGTTAACTGGTGACTCTAAATCGCCCACAGGTGTGGATGTGAGCACGAATGGCTGCTTGTCTCTTTGTGTTAGCTCTGCGACAGACTGGAGACCTGTTGCCCAGTGGCAGCTGGGATAGGCTCCAGCCCCCCCACGCATACACGTATACATAAATGTGTGTGTGTCTAATCTCACCTTATACCTCTTGTTTCTAGGTGGCCTTGCTGCGGATGTCATGGAGTGAGCTCTTCGTCCTGAACGCCGCCCAGTGCTCCATGCCGCTTCACGTGGCCCCTCTGCTGGCAGCGGCCGGCCTGCACGCGTCGCCTATGTCGGCAGAGCGCGTCGTGGCCTTCATGGACCACATCCGAGTCTTCCAAGAGCAGGTGGAGAAACTGAAGGCCCTGCAGGTCGACACGGCTGAATATTCTTGCCTCAAGTCCATCGTGCTCTTTACATCTGGTGAGTTTGAATGAAAAATGGGCAAAATGGGCTTCTTGGTGTAAATCTGGAACAAGGAGCCCGAGTATAACCCAAAGTCTGGAAATGGTTCGCACATTATCTTCTGATGTTTGAGGTTCATCACCCAGAAATGCAAAATCAGCTGCACTACCCAAATGAATCTCGATACAACCAGTTTATATCATTGCATGAGTATTGCTCCAGAGTACTGTTAGTTTGCCACGGCTGGATCCGTCTGTGCTTGCCCTTTATGTCAGCTGAGAGGTTATAAGACCGGTGCCATCTGTCTCCCGTGAGTGTCTTTATTCTGCTCAGGGAGGAAGGGAGGCATTAGCATCCCGCTAATCTGACTTCTGTTGGCACGATAGCGTTCTGTTTACTGAACATATAGGCTTACAGTATCATGTTAACAGCATAACCTGAATTAGATCGCTAGCAGCAGGGTTATTCTGTGCATTTACACACAGGCAAGGCAAACAGTTGGTCAGAGTGAGCTCAGGCAGGCAGTCAACAGGATAAAAACGGTATACATAAATTTCATTATATCATAATCGTTAATATGCCGTGACATATTCCTGCTACAGATGGATCTCCCGGAGATGTTATGCAAAGGTGCTGCTGTAGCTGTAAAGCTGCAAATGCAAGTTTCAAGAAAGATTTGGGGTCAAAGCTAATCAAAGCAAGCTAACACTGGTTTGTTGTATTTGGACACACAAACACGCTGAAGGCGTCCGCCTTCCCTGAGCTGCAGTTGGAAAAAAAACAATTAAAGATCCATTTTTACCGGGAGCCTTCTCAGCCTGACCGAGAGCTGACCTCTGATGCTGCTGCTGCTGTGGATTCGGTCTCATTGGCTCCATATGTAAATGCTGCTGCTAGTCAGTCATGGTCTGTGCCCTCCATGAATTTGACTGTAATTTGATCACTTTGTCATACTGTAAAAGGCAGCTATTGACCCCTGCGAGCTGCTCGTGCTCGTTTTGCTGAAGGAAAGAAGAAACTTTTACCAGAAACTATAAACTTCGTATTTGTATTTTAATTCCTGCACCGCCCACACAGTTGGTGGGAAAGACTCACTGAAAACAACAACAACAAAAAAATCTGTTTAAATAAAGTTTAAGCAATGACAGATTCGTTGTATCGTATTGGCACATTTGTACCCAAAAGTCCAGTGTTATAATCCCCATATTATACACAGCACAGCACTCCATAACAAAGAAATGCCTTTATGCTAGAACAGATTTGTCGGTTTGCATGCAGCGCTTTGAAAAACAGGACTCTCGAGCCTCGTGACCTCACATTATGTGGCAATATGTCCTCCCCGCTGAGTGACAGACAAGATTAAATCAAAACGTAATGGTTTTACGTCTTGGCGAAACCCCTGGCATCCGCATTGTTTTGATCCCGCTTATACACAAAGCCTGTTGAGGTTTATCCCGACAGTCACTGGGCTCCAGTGCCAGCCAAAATACTGTCACATGTGGGATATCTCACTGAGAGATCATGCTTTGTGACCCAGAGGGAAATGGATGGTGAAGAAGCCCGCACTGAGACGTCTCTCCTCCGTGTTATTTTGTTGCCTTTCCCCCTCTTTCCTACCTTGCATGGCTTGTCAGATTCACTCTCTGTGTGCTTAGCATCTTCAGCGGGCTCTCTGTATGTGGGTATCTGAGGATCCTCCTCTCCCTTCTTTTGCCTGTTTTCATCAGCCATCTCTCCTTCATGATCCCATCTATTATTGAAACCAGGCATTCACCCCTCCTCCCAGCGCTCCCCAAACTGTAAACTCCAAGCCCAGCCCGAGCCCCAGGACCCCTGCCCCCACCACAGGAGTTGAATTATGTATGGTGCATTTCAGTGAGAAGGAGGATTCGCTGTGACCTACATAACCCCTATAGCCCCGAGCATCCCATGTGACCTCCCTGTATGCACAGAGGCACATGTATACACATTGAAAAGCTGCACATTTTGGCAAGACCCTCTGAAGACAATACTGTATTCTTTTTTTTGTGAAACATTCAGATTTAAAGATGAAATCCTGACTTTGCTGCAGACACGCACACACACAGTAAACGGACCTGTTAATAAACCTGACTCCTGCAGACCCGGCAGGGTGACCTAACAGGCTCAGACAAACACCGATCGTCTCTCACCTCCCTCTGAGTCCCCTCCTACCGCCCCCCCCTGTGAAGCTCTGTCCCATCAAGCCACATCAGAGAGCGGGCATCTCAGTCCTGCCACCCTGATCCCTCACCCCCACTGACCTGGTGTGTGCCCAAGGATCAGACAAAAGAACACGGCACTTGGCGTGGAAGGGCGCCCACAGAGCTGTCGCTTCGGCACGCGAAGTCGTTTCAGTCACACAGAGCTTTGCTAATCCCGACCAGGCACCGACTGCCTTGTCACGCAGGACCCCCAAGAGGTCAGCCTGACAAAAACGCAGTCCAGCTGCCCCCCGAGCGGAGGAAAACACAGCCAAAGTGGGAGCGATTATTCACCCAGAATGATGAGAATAGCGTCAGCTGGGGGTGGGGAGGGATTGACAGCTTGATTAAAATATGAGGTGAATTAATTAATTTTTTTTGTGGAACCGAGGCAGGGTTTTACACAGGGGACAGATCAAAGTGTGAGAAGACAAAGGGGGCCCGTGATGCAAGATGACGGGCTAAAACTCACGGGCCAACGCCTTTAAACGAAAAGACCAAGCTTGAGAATAAATTGCCCTCATCGAATACCTGCCTTCAAAATGTGGGTTCACGCAGGGGGCAGGGTCACAGAGCGCTCCCACTTCGAGTACAGTATGTGGTAGAGTACAGTAGAATGTGTCTTTGTTTTGAGTTCACACATCTCTGACCTGCTTTGCTAAATCCCCTGTGATCTCCGCTCCACGCAGAGGGTGTGAAAAGTACTGCGTGCTGTGTTACCGGGGGGGCCGGTGGGAGGGGAGGCAGAAGGAGTTGGAAGGCAGAACACGCCCCCCCAGCTGAGGGGAAAGTGAACTCTGCAGTGTGCCGTGAACACAGACCGCAGGGGCGGAAGCGGATACGCGTCTCTGCTGCGACAGCCTTGATTTTGTCGAGTCGCGGTGAGACGTCTCTGAGAGGAAAAGGCTTTGTTACTTTGTTGCCTTCGTTGCTCATTCTTGGAATGAATAAGTGGAGAAAACTCTGCAAACACTGAGAGGTTCTGTTAAAATGTTTCCCTAGAAGCAAATTTCGGACCATGCCAGTCGAATTATACGGTATTAGCCTGATAACATAATCCAGCATGTCAGCACCCAAAATGTGAAAGTATGAGAAGTTATTTTTCTCAAGCAGTTATTGCTCAGCGACCATCCTGCACGTCTTACCTGAACGTTTACAGTCTGACACATGGAACTGAGTCCATCCAGCGCGGTTCAGAACAGACGTGAAAATGAATCTCTGCATGTGGAAAAAGGTCCAGCGCACAGAACAGGATGTCCTGACCCCGCTGACCCCGCTGGCAGCCTCAGAACATTGGCCATTGGCCCTGATTGGGGTCACAGAACTCACCTTAATGTCTTCCAGCCATTTTCACAAAGACACTAGTTCTGCTAAAGTTTGATATCAATTCTAAATCTCTTTTTATTCCTTTCTGCTAGATGCGATGGGCTTGTCAGACGTTGCTCATGTGGAGAGCATCCAGGAGAAGTCTCAGTGTGCTCTGGAGGAGTACGTAAGGAACCAGTACCCCAGCCAGCCGAACCGCTTCGGACGCCTCCTCCTCCGCCTGCCCTCCCTGCGCATCGTCTCCTCTCCGGTCATCGAGCAGTTGTTTTTTGTGCGCCTTGTGGGCAAGACGCCAATCGAGACGCTCCTCCGCGACATGCTGCTCTCAGGCTCCAGCTACAACTGGCCCTACATGCCCGCCGTACAGCGAGAGCGGCCCATCTCCCTCCACTACAATGAGAATGGGCCCTGAAGTGGAAGGGCAGAGGAAGGAGAAGCTGCGAGGGAAATTAAGGTCAAAGGTCGACCTGACTGCTCATCCATCCATCTTTTCTTCCCTTCACTGTCTGCGTTCAACTTCTCAGCTTCCCCAGAGGAAGTATCTCCCTCACCATTCCGCTCTAAAGACCGCCAACGATACACCACCGTCCCGGTTCCATTCACCACTGCTGACACAGAGACTCGGCGGCCCGTTGCAGTTCCTCAGCTGAGTCTGCGTTTGAGATGTGGCGTGAGATAGCAGGTTGGTCGAACGGGTCATTGCGCAGTTCACCAGCAGGTCTGTTGGACTCACTTCAGACGTCAGTCTCAAAACCCACGCAAACAATTGCTGTGTGTTAGCACCTGCGCACAAGCATGGCGAATGCTGAGCAAGGGCTCGACCAATGGGACAGCCAAGAGCACAAAACCTGATGTAAATATACCAATTTTTCTAAAAAAAGAAAACCAGAAGCCATTAAAAAAAGACAAATGCCAAAATGTCTTGAACTTTTGCAGAGGATGTTTTATTGTGTGTTTGTATTAGCACTGTTTATATGGAGAGAAAACTCATGATTGTGTCCATATGTACAGTATATCTTTGATTCATAGACATCTAAGGCATATTAGGGTTCAGGTGGGGAAGCTCAGGTTCAGAGGGTGGGTACGCAGACATGCCAATATCAGAACAAAAAGACAAACCCAGCAAATGTTACACTCATCATCAGCAGCCTGTGCCAAAGCTGACAAATCACACTGTTTGGAGCATTTTTGTGATAGTGGTGGTGATTAAACAGAAGATATATAGTTTGGTTTGTCTATAATTTGACGATACGCTTGTGGTGGGGTCTCAGGGGAGAGAAGGACTTTGTAAAAAATACAAATAAAAGGCACTTGCATTAAAAACTAGTCCAAAAATGTGCTAAATCATAGCACTGCTATGTTCTTTCTACCCTGTTTGACCCGAGAATATTTTTTCTTACTCAAAAGGCCCATTTTTAACTCCTCCGTGGTGTTATCGCCGTGGTGACAAATCTCATCCTCTTTATTGTAGTTTTTTTGTTAGTAATGATGTCAGTATTGGATCTTTTAGGCAGGGGTGGGGGGTGGGGGGCTTTTACAAAACTAGCTGTACTTGCCTTAGAACAAAGATTTTGTCACTGAGCATTTATCTTATGACTGTGCCATAATCTCTCGTTACCTGTTATAACAGGTATTATGTCCTGTCAGGATTGGAAATGAGTTTGCATGAAGTTAAAGCGTAATGTGCAAAAATTTTAATGCAGAATAATTTCTGCTTTAGAGGGAATTCTCTACACACACACACACACACACACACACACACACACACACACACACACACACACACACACACACACACACACACACCCTGCTCTTGGCGCTGTTTGATGGGTATGTTCCTGATACGCTCGCCTCAAACACACAGCTCTGGCTGTGAGAACAGAAGCCCCGCCCACCTCAAACACACAGAAGCCCCGCCCACCTGCTGTCCAAACCTTCTGTTTCTGAGGGTCGGCCCATCAGGAGACTGAGAACTAGCTGAGGGGCTGCACCACGGCCCGGTATGAGATACACAGAAATGATTTTGAGCTGTCAATCATGCAAAGCTACTCCAGTTCAAGGATTAAAAAGGCACGTTTGATCCACTTTAACAGCTCCTGCACTTTCAGTTTTTAGACCTCATGCAAGCTCTTTCCACTTCCTGGTGATCTTGTTGTGTAGGGAAAACCCCTCAGCTCGTGTCATTTTAGCTTATCGTACCGATGCCATAAAGTAATGTATCACTAACCTCTGAAAACCTCAGTCTATGTTACAATATTATCCCCATCGGACTTATGACTGTGACTTAGCTTAGGACTATTTTAAGTTGGTTTTTATTGTTTGACAGCCCGTCTCGCATGTCCAACACGGCGCCACAGCATCAGCATCAGTGCTGATATTGGAAAAGCCGCCTCGGACCTTAGAAAGCTGTTCATTGGTAAATGCATTCACATAAAGTTTCTATGAATTGTTTTTATCCTCTCTACTTTTGTTTGGATACAAAACTTTTGTTTGGATTATCCATTAATTAAAATAAAATTGTTTTGTTCACACTAACTTTTCGATTGTCTTTTACTGTTGTGTTAAAGTAAATGATAAGAGATGCAAGTGATTCTGCATGAAACGTGCAGAATGTTGAAGAGACAGAAATCAAAGCTGCGTTTCAGAGTCACTGGCTCCTGCTAACGCAGTTTGACAGGAAGTCTTACAGAGAAGTGTGATTCGTCAAACCTTTGTGCTGCACTTTAAATCATTTCAATATTTTCTTTAATTCCTCCAGTTGCCATTTCTATGAAAAATCCAGCCAGAGACATTAATTCAAAACATTTTGTTGTGGAGTTCAGTGCTCTAGTTGTCAGGATCTGCCTTGGAATGGTTTACCTCATACTTGTCGATTACGACGCTTTCATGTGGCTGTTTCTGAGTTCAGGTCCGCTTCTGCTAATCTTGCTTATGGTGTCCCCCAAGGTTCTGTTTTGGGCCCTCTATTATTCCTGTTATATTTTCTCCCTTTAAGGCATATCCTGAGCTCCTTTCAAGGAATATCATACCACTGTTATGCGGATGACATCCAGTTGTATATTTCCTTCAGGCATGAACATGTTTCAAAGCTACAGGTGCTAATTGTGTGCTTAGACTCCATTAAAAGTTGGTTGGCCGACAATTTTCTCCAACTTAAGGAGGATAAAACTGAAATCCTTATTTGTGCTTCAGACAGATCTGTCCCTAATATAATGGAAGCCTTTGGTCCCCTTGCTCAGTTTGCTAAGTCTTCCATTAGGAACCTTTTGATTCTGCTTAAACACCCATGTCAAATCCTTGGCACACTCTTGTTTCTACCACCTAAGGAATATTGCTAAGCTGAATTCCATTGTGTCTCACTCGGAACTTGAGAAGGTTATTCGTGCATTTATATCCTCACGTTTAAACTACTGTAATGCATTGTTTACCTGTCTTAGCAAACGTTCTCTAGAACGTTTACAGGCTGTTCAGAATGCCGCAGCAAGGCTTCTGACTAAATCTTCTAAGTATTCTCATGCCACGCCCCTACTGATCCAGTTGCACTGGCTCCCCGTGAAATTCAGAATTCAGTTTAAGATTTTAGTTCTAACTTTTAGAGCTCTACACAGACAAGCGCCAGCTTATATTAGTGAACTCCTACATACATACACCCCCACTAGATCTTTGAGATCATGCAATCAGGGACTACTGGCTTTGCATCCTACAGGACTGAAAACGAAAGGAGACAGAGCTTTTGCCACAGTGGCTCCCCGTCTCTGGAACTCTCTCCCTGTGCATCTGAGAGCGGCGGATTCGGTTGTGTCTTTTAAAGGACTTTTAAAAACTCATCTTTTTAGTTTTGCATTTGTTTTTCCTTACTATGTTTTGCAGATGTGAAGCACTTCGTGACATCTGTCTTGAGGGGTGCTATATAAATAAAGTTTTACTTACTTACTTGTCAAATGAATCGAAATCCAGAAGTGTGATTTTTAGGTTCTTCCTGCTGTCAGAGACCCGCACAGCTTCATGACTGGACAATTCTTTCCAAAAAGCTTAAATATTTAATAATAAATTTATAGAATCAGGGTGTCGATTTAGCTCAATTATGTGAGTAGATGACCCCGATGCTGAAAGGTTGCAGGTACCTGGTTTTGACTCGCTCTACTGTTCTGTTAAATAAAGGCTGACCCCCCCCCCCCCCCCCGAAAAATACATTTGCAGGAGCAATATGATACCCTTCATCTACCCATTTCCTATCAAAGCAGCAGAAGATTCCCACACCCATTAAAACCAGTTCAATTCATTTTATTTATATAACACCAAATCACAACAAACAGTCGCCTCAAGGTGCTTTATATTGTAGGTAAAGACCCTACAATAATACAGAGAAAACCCA
>JAVDPK010002281.1:139478-151690 GCA_034780415.1 Cichlasoma orientale | reverse complement strand
AGCAAACATTTATATATTAAATGATTTTAACATTTGTTTTTTAAACTGAACCAAACACATTTTTTGACCGGGTTACATGTGTTTGTGCGCGTGTACGAGCGGCCCCCTTCTGTCTTTAATCTGCAGAGATTGAGCTGATCTTCTTTATGTCAGATATTACAGATGAACCAGCAAAGAAGTTAATTTGTTCCACTAAATGTGATGTGATGTGCAACACAATCATGCTTTATCTAAGCATGAGAAATGAGTCTCTTAATTCTGGGGACAATCAAAACTGAGCCTGGCACTTTTCCAAACTGTGTCTCCTCCATCTGCGCTGCTGAGCGTCACTCTGCATGAAGTCACACTCGCTGCAGTGAAGGACACTCCAGATTAAGGTTAAGGGTATAAATAAACAGGTACTGTGGGGTGCACTCACTCACTCTTCACCATAAGCAGGAAACAGTGGTCCACAGACACTCATGGA
The DNA here is from genome assembly GCA_034780415.1 of Cichlasoma orientale. NCBI lineage: Eukaryota > Metazoa > Chordata > Actinopteri > Cichliformes > Cichlidae > Cichlasoma > Cichlasoma orientale. The sequence continues at coordinate 151,224 of JAVDPK010002281.1, read as the reverse complement.
CACTTTGTAGTCATTATTAGTTTTTTCAGTATACATGTAGAACGGATGCAGCGACATACAGACAGCTGGGAATCGAGGGGTCATTTTTTGCTACATACAGTTCTTGCGCTTTAATTTTCCAGCTACCTGTGATTGGTCGGTTGTTTTCAGGCGGAAGAAGCCACCGTGAATGAGCACCACACTGACATACCTGAGCTGCTGAATGAGTCGGAGCTCCGAGGATTTTGTATTTTTAACCCTCTGCTGTCGGTCAGGCTGAGGAAAAAGTCCAGACGTGTTTGGCGGTTCTAGACGAGGATGCCTAGAAAACAGATCCTTGATTGCACACTTTAGTTTCCTCCACCAGTTCAGTCTTTGTAACAGCTGGATGTTTGTTCGCACCGAACTCACAGTGCAAACATACACAGACACTAAATGAATAAAACAAGTGTGAAGAAAATGACTCTGCAGTGAAACTTTTCATGTAAACAGGTTAAACATGTATATTTGTAAAGTCAGCTCTTCAAAGTCACATCCAGTTATTTCCTTCTTGAGTCTTCTTCACCTCCCTGTGATCACATACGACTGCATTTCTTTGCACATTACTGCCACAAACTGTCAGTCTGAGGAACAGCACTAAGCCGACAGCAGGGTCGGGATTGCGCTGTGCTCTGGTCTCACTGCGTCATAACTCCACCCGGCTTTAAATAAATTTCCACACCTTAGCAGAGTTTCAAATTTGATTACAATGCTGCCAGCTGCATTAATTACTTGGCATGAAATGGATGGCCAAAATCCCCGTCTGAAGAACTGCTGTTTTTCACCTTTAAAGGAGAAAACCAGGCCAATGCTAACATCATACAGCAAGCAAAGAAATGAGCCTAAACAGACAGTTGATTTCAGCCTGGCATTTACCTTCTTTGATCTCTAACTTATCTAGTTTTATGACAGACTAATTAATAATCATGGTGATTAATGTATTAGTGTATTGATGGATTAATAAGATTTGTATGAGCCAGAACAGAACAGTCGAGAGGTGAGCAGTAGAGGCCGTCTCCATCTGCAGGCGGCACACTGGTTCTGTAGGCGCGCCGCTGATGATGCTGCTAAATGTCTGCAGGTCTGGAAACAGACAACAAATCAGCAGCAGGGCAAATAGGTGCTGTCAACAAAAATGATACACATGCAACTGAAGCCATCTGTTAGCACAAAAATGTTGCTTGACATTGGAAACTTCTTGGAGCTGGAAACAGTGACCCCTGTTTGGCCCTGGAGGTGAAACCCTAGGTCATGACAGTTTGGCCTCACCTGGATGTCCATACACCTCCCACTGTACAGGTGAGGCATCACAAGAGACGTTTACAGTATAAATCTGATCATCTTTTGCTTGGCTCGCCAAGATCTGTTCAAATATGAACACATGATTTTCTAGGTATAGACTAATCCACATTTCATTACCGGATCAGGATTTAACAGAGGTACTGACCCGTGGATGGGTCACTTTACCTCGAGCTGTCAGCAAAGTTCAATCCCAGGTCGCTGCCGCTGACAGTCTCTGAGCTCTCTGTGTCACCAGCAGAGCACCCCCACTCCATCACACTTCCTCCTCCATACTTCACAGTGGAAACTACACATGTAGCTCACCTTCTCTGCGTCTTACAAAGACATGGTGTTTGGACCCAAAAATCTCTAATTTGGACTCATCAGACCAAAGGACAGATTTCCACTGCTCTGATGTCTGTTCCTTGTGTTCCTCGGCCCAAGCCGTTCTCTTCCTCTTGTTGTTCTTCATTAGAAGTGGCTTCTTTGCAGCAATTGGACCATAAAGTCCAGATTCACGCAGTCTTCTCTGAACAGCTGATGTTGAGATGTGTGTGCTACTTGAACTCTGTGAAGCATGTAGGTGGGCTCTTATCTGGGGTGCTGTTAGCTTTCTGAGGCTGCTAACTCTGATGAACTGATCCTGTACCATCTTGGTCTTCCTTTCCTGGGGCGGTCCTGATGAGAGTCGGTTTCATCATAACCTTTGATGGTCTTTGCGACGGCACTCGAGGACACTTTCAAAGTTCTTGAAACATTTCGGACTGACTGACCTTCATTTCTTAAAGTAATGATGGAGTGTTGTGTTTCTTTACTTAGTTGAGTCGTTCTTGCCATAATATGGTTTAGAACATTACTCAAACAGGGCTACTCACTGCATACTGACTCTACCTCTTCTCAACACCGCTGATGGTCTCAAACACATTAAGGAATGAACTCTTGACAGGCACAGCTGTTACCTGAAAGCCATTCCAGGTGACTGCCTCACAAAGCTGACTGTGCAAAGCTGCCATCTAAGCAGGAGGTGCCTGCTCTGAAGAATCTGAAATATAAAACATGTTCTGCTTTGTTTAACACCTTTGGTTTATTAAATAATTCCCTGTATTTATGTATTTCTTATTAGCTTGGATGACTTTAGCATTAATCTACAATGCAGACAATCTTTAAATAATGACAAACACTGAATAAGAAGATGTGTCCAAACGTCTGACTGGTTCTGTATGTTTTTCCTTTAGTTTGACACCCATCTGTGTATTACGGCTGCACCGTGTGAAAATGTGGAAATTAAGAGCCGTGGTTCTAAAGGCCGCGGTCCTTACAAAAAATAAATAGGGATAATTTCCAGCAAATTTACCTGCAGTAGAGCCAGCGGGATTAAACACGGGACAGAAAGGCAGGGCCCGCTGATGTAGCACGCTCATGATAATGGACATAATGCATTGCACAAAGGAAATTACGCATAATAAAGTGCAATCAGAGGTTTTCAGCCTATCACACTTCACAAAGCAAACAAAAAGCTTCAAAGTATCCATTTTATACTTTTTATTTATTTGTTTGAGTCTGGGATTAATTGTGTATAAATATTCGTTACGCGTGCATATTTAAAAACATGCTGCTGTCAGGACTGCAGCCTATTGCAGCCTATGGATCTGCCACACGCTGTCACTCTATAAACAACGGGGTCTCCGGGCCATTCCTCCAGGGAGCGCTCTGTGACCTTTTCACATACAATGTGTGTAGTCGCACAAGTAACACAACTTGTTCTGGCAGAACTCTGTGATGGCCTCCAGGCTGGACACCAGCATGAGGTCCATGTGTGACACACACACACACACACACACACACACACACACACACACACACACACACACACACACACACACACACGCTGTCACTGTCATCTCTGCATCTCTGGCTGACGCGCTCTGTGACCTTAGAGGAGACCACTGTTACTGCAAACAACAAGGGATCAGTGGGAAATCCTCGCCCTCCCCCACACGGCTGTCTTAATGACCGCGAGCATGATTCTGAAATGCAAAACATCCTCGTGTTTATTGTTGCACTCATAGATTTACCACCGCGTCGAGACAGACGCTGTGAATTACAGGCCTAGACCACACAAACATTTTAGCCTCTCTGATCAGCTTTGAAATATTGTGGATAAACACGCCTTAAACTCCCATATTCTCAAACACAGAAATCATTCTGAACTGTTATATTTGTAATTTGTTACTCTCGAGTGTGGACAGCAGTAACATTGTCTGCCTCTCTCACTGCGATTAAACACATTTTTTTCCCTTCAGCTTCTTTCAGTTTATCGCTGCGCTGTAACTGTTACCTTTTATATTTCCACGTATGTGGCACCTTGAAATGATTCTGCCATTACTTCATGTAGTACCTTCAGAGGTGGGAAGTAACAGAGTGCAAATACTTTGTTACTGCACTTAAGTAGATTTTTCAGGTATCTGAAACAGCTTTTTACTGTTCCTGCATACATTTTTACACAAATATTTGTACTTTCCACATTTTCAAACAGACTCGTTACTTTAGGTTTAACATCTGAGGGAAGTTTTCATTTCCGGTCACTTTGCCTTCTGAGCCTAAATGAAGGAACCATAACACACAAAAGCCAGCCGTACTGGAGTAGCCTCGATCACCGGGACTTATCGCATACATGAAATGATGAAAGAGGCGAAACCGTATAATTTATGCATCATTTATAGAACTATAATCGGGGGTTACAGCAGGTCGGACCCAAGGTGGTCGCGGTACTTCAGCTGGCTATTATTATATTAATATAGCAGCTTCTGCTAGCTTTACACAAAACTAGCAAACGTCCTCCAATGAGCTACTTTTACTCTCTTACTCTGAGTACATTTCAGAGCCTGTACTTCTTCACTTTTACTTGAGTAAAGAAGTTAAATCAGTACATTAACTTTTACCAGAGTATTTGTACAGAATGTCTGTACTTTTACCACCTCTGAGCACCTTAGATACCAGCATCACTACACCCTAAAACTCTGGTGTGACGGGTGCTGGAGAGTTTGTGTCCTTTACAAAACTCAGAAATAATTACTTTATAAAATTAATGTCCCATCCATGATGGACTCTTTAAATTCAGATTTATTCTTTTTTTTTTTATCGACTTTTTTTAAATAGTCTCGTTGATTTGAATTTTAAGCTTTTCTAAATGTTTTGCTTTTTTTCTATTTTGTGTTTTATTTGTAATCTTATTTTAAAATAACTTTTATTGAATTATTTTCACTGCTTTTGTTTTTGTTTTGAAGTTTACGGTTTCATTTTTTTTCTTTAGTAAATAAATCTTGGGTGCATTAAGATATACTTGTTATATAATTTATAAGAAGCTGGATTAATAGATCTGTTTAAACCAGTCTCTGCTCTGGATTTGTGAGCTAAAAATGTCGTCACGCGTACAAGTAAGAGAACACCATTTAATGTTATAGTTTAATGAATGTTTAAATATTTCTGGCTTCCTGTAAAGGACATAAAGGGTCAGGGTTACAGGCTGACAGAAGAGGGGAGTGCAGCAGGAAATCAGGTGGCTCAGAAACGTCTGGAACAAAAGCAGACAAAGCAGCGTTGTTGAAAACAGGACTGCACTTATTTTTCAGGCTCTCGCGCTCTCGTGCATCGTATCGAGATAATGTCGCCATCTCTGCTTCATGGGTGGCAAATACTCGAAAGCTGAAGGTACACAGTGCTCGGCCATAAAAGCTATAAAAATAAAAATCATCGTTGTTTAAACTTTGGACTTTTGTGCAGAGCTGAGCTCATACGAAGCAGCTGGTATGAACGTTGGTCTGACCCGGTGCAGAATGGTTCAGACCACAGATGGGATGAGGACTTGTTGGCCTGTACTTCAGTAAACTTACAGTAAATGACACCTGAAACCCGCACAGATATTGATTCAGATAAAACTGCATTTCTTTCTTGTCAGCCAATAAAAAATTAAATATGAGATCTGTTCCAACAAACTTCTGCCAAATCGGTCTTCTTTTGATTCTTCCTTTTATCGCTCAAAAACTCTGCTGCTGAGAGTTGCTGCACAAATACACTCACTCAGTCTGCCCTTCAGCGGCCAGGACGCCCTTGACCCCCAGCTGCCCGACTGCAGATCCCAGCCTGCAGCTGTGGACCACGGTCGCACCGAGCGGCTCCCTGGAGTGAATTTGTGTAAATGTACCAGTGCCAGGTGTAGTGGTCCTTTAAATGAGCATGCATGTTTGAGGAAGCTGCTCTCTGTGTAAGGGCTGAACTTGAATTACCATTTCCTTTTAAGGTCCATTTGCTGGAATACATACCTCCACCTTTGTCCTCGAGTTGAACCTGCAGGACATCGAATCTGTCAGACGAAAGTCTTACTGTCGACTTCTTATTTCAGAGACTACGGTGAGTCCGTTTCATGCCTTTTAACGCATTTCTGAGACCACATTTTCAGAGGAATGGAGCACATATCACAGGTCATATTACAGGTTACCTTTAATCTAAAATATTGATCTTTATAGGTCATCTATCTATTTATGTATTTCTACTGTACTTCATTTTTACTGTAGCATCAATATTGCACATCACTGAAACACAAAGGTCTGAAAATGGTGTGAAAGGAGATGCAGCATCACTGGAGGCCACTTGTACTTTATACATATTTGTTTGTAATTACCTGCATCATCAGTTTTAATTTAATTATAAAATGGGACCGCCTTCATTTCAGCAGCATCCAATCAGATTCAGGATGTAATTTTTAATGAATGTTAAAGTGCTACCAACAGGTTTTAATGTGGGAAAACAGCAGGGTGCCTTTTGTCTTTTAGCCATCATCGCCGCCGTCCCCCCATCTTTGTCTGTGCGAGCAGCAGACAGCAGCGGGATCATTATATGGTGCGCTGGCCTGTCCGTGACCCCGCAGTGGAGTGCTGTGCCCTACTGGGTGTGCCACGGGGGCTTAAAGAGCCAATGCACCCTCTGAGATGTCTGCTGGAGTGTTATGTTGTATGTGCAAAAACGTGTGTGTGTTTTTTTAACACGTATGTTGGCGTGTGTGTGTGTGTGTGTGTGTCGCACATCCTTATGTACGGTGTGTTACTTTTCTACATGATGGCAAAGCCTCATGGAATAACATGCAAAAAAAACAAGCATGTAGGGTGGAGAGCTGACTGACACTGAGGATCAACATGTGTGTGTGTGTGTGTGTGTGTGTGTGTGTGTGTGTGTGTGTGTCGGTGGTTGTTTTTGTGCGCGTGTGCAAATTAAGCACCACTGGAATTGTTTTAAGTGGATTCGTTTACGCTACAGCGATGATGAGGATGGAATTATTGTTGGGTAACACCGGCAAAGCCCGTGTGCTCACTGCAAGCTTGTACTGTATGTGTGTGTGTGTCTGTTGTGTTGTGTGTCTGTGAGTGAGCATCGTTCTGTGGGCTAGCTGCCTCGGTTTGTAGCTCCCAGGGAGATCTGTGATCCTCAAGTTTAGGGTTCATCTTCAGTTCAGAGAGAGGTTCAACTGGCGGTCAGCGGGCCACTGTTAGAGCTCATTCTCTCTCTCTGCTTTGATTCTCTAATACCAACACCCCCATCACCCCCCCCCCCCCACACCAGCACCACCACCACCACCACCACATACTCTCTCTCCCGTTCTGTACATACAGCTCTCTATTTTATTCAAATTCCCTCCCCCCTGATTCTCTCATCTGATAATTTGCCTTCTGTTTGACCCAGGTTGAGGGGCAATCAGGGGGCAAACGAAGTCTACAAAAACAAGACGATGTTACCTTCTTAGCTGAGATCCAAACCCCCAAAAGATTGTTGAAAATAGTCCCGATTCGGCTCATCTTAATGAGCAAGAAGAACGCGATGGCGAATACGGCTCTTTGAGAAGAAACAAATACGTGCAGGTCTCAGGCACAAAGTCCTTGACTGCCAACTTATCTGGTAAATTAAGTGTATTTGTTCGTGTCTTAATATGTTTTCGCTCTGATTTGCCCTTTTCGGTACATAAAGCATAAGCATAAAAGCAAAGTGCTTTTCATTGAAAGCCAAAGGTTTTGATTTGTTGGCTTGAATTGACTCAGCATTAATCCTTTTTTTCAGGTCATTTATCCACATCATACAAATGAACCTGAAAGCTTTTGTTTTGGGTTTTATGATTGGAATTTTGATGAGGACATACAGTCCTTTTCTGCTTCACTAGCATGTGCCGTGAGCCCGATGACCGTTATGTCTGCAAAATTTAATCAGAAACCCCTTTGTCTCTCATTACAGCAGCTGACCTCAAACAAAGTGCAGCTGGGAGTGCTGAGACTTGATTTGTGGGCAGCGCCACGTAAAGCGGCTGACCTGAGCTGGCTCACGAGATTAAAACCAAACGCAGCAAATCACTTTAAAATGTTGCCAAACATTCAATTCTTCTCAACTGCGCGTTCTCTGCCGGCTCCGTTCTCCACTTCGCGGGGTGTTCTGCTGGTATCGGAGGCTAAACGGGTGTTGCTCTGGTTCTAAATCAAAGACTGACTTTATCCCGAATGGTTGGTGTTGGGGTGGGCGTGGCTCAGGAGGTGCAGCAGGTCATATACTGATCAGAAGGTTGGTGGTTCAACCCCTGGCTGCTACAGTACCCTTCAGCAAGATACCGAAACCCGAGCCGCTCCAGATGTGCTGGTCGGAGTGCGAGTGTTAGACAGAGAGCACTTGTATGGATATGAATGATGACGTGCTGTGTAAAGCTCTATATGAAGAGCCATTTAAATCAGGCTTGTTTTCTCTGCCCTCTGTGTGCAATAACAAGCTTCATTATTTCATAGCAGCTGCTTCCTGTCCGAGCAGAAATATCTGTTATCTCAGGTTTAATCGATATGGGAGCGTTTTTAGGACAGGGTCCAGTTCAATCCTTTTCATTGGTCAGGTGTTTTAGATATTACTTTAGACAGATGAGCTAACTGTGTTTGGAAACCTTTTGGAGATTATCTGCTATGTCCTGACGTTTAGCCTGTCATCTGTTTTTTTTTTCTGATCTCCACTGTGTTGCTCTTGGGTGAATTTTATCACCGCTCTGCAGCTGAGAAACCACTCAGTGAAGAACACAAAGGGAAAGTTTAGCCCCAAATCCAAATTACACGTGGACATTTCTCCGGCCACTCGCGCTATGAATCCATGCACTTGGTTTTGGACTGAGTGCTTTTCCTTGTGGTGCTTAAACCTCCAAAAAGTTCAATTCAATTCAGTTCAATTTTATTTATATAGCGCTAATTCACAACAAACAGTCGCCTCAGGGCGCTTTATATTGTAGGTAAAGACCCTACAATACTGCAGAGAAACCCAACAGTCAAAACGACCCCCTATGAGCAGCACTTGGTGACAGTGGGAAGGAAAAACTCCCTTAGTTCACTCAGAAAATCCAAAACCTGTGTTGGATCAATTCTGTGTAGGAACTATTTTCTTTCTGCCAAACTGCACCTGCCAGCAAGCAGGACGAGGCTGCTGACTGCGTAACAGGACGTAAACGCTGATGCTGTTAGCGAGCTGCACACTTCTTTAGTGGGCGGAAACAAACACTTTCCCACATGACTTCTGGACAAAAGAACATCACTGCAGAGTTTTTTCATAAATGTTTTTTATTGCTTTGAATGCCGTGCAGCCAGTGCCATTTATATTCAAGAGAATAGCTTTATGTATTTTACAGGACAGGAGGCACAAATTACTCTGTAAGTAATTTTAAGTAGTGAATAATTTCTTGGTAATTTTGCAGAAAAACATAAATACGCTGTACCTTTCAGGGTGTGATGGAGGGGGTTAATCTCGCCTTTTTACATCTTCATATTTTTACATCTTTATTTAATATTCATCATGATGATGTGCATGATGGATGTTCTGTTATCACACTTATTTTACAGGACTGTTCTCTCTTAGCAGCTAACAAGAAAAAAATAAATGCCATCAAAATTTGTGACCCTAAAATGATGGAGCCAAGTCTAACTTTTTATTCATTCACAATCTCAATATAACTTTTAAAAGGAGTGTACAGGAAGGCAACATTAAGCCGCTCCATAATACGCCCCGCACCCCAAAAAGTACAGTGTACTTACAGCATAAGACGGGGAAATATTTTTGTTTTTCTGCAAAATGATTATGCACGACTTAAAATTACTCATGCATGACTTTAATTTACTTACAATGTAATTATTTATAATTAAGATGAAATTTAAAATAAAATACATTGAAATTCATGTTAATTACAGGGGAATTACGCCCTTAGTAGCAGGCCGCATTATATAGTTTTACCAAAAAACATAAAAAAAAAAAAAATTTGGGGGGGGGGGCACCCTTTTAATAAGCAACTATTACACAAAAAACTACAACACCTAATAAAGGCAACTGCTGTTTCAGCTTCAGCAAATCACAGCCAGCACCACAGCAGGCTACCCTTCCCCTCACCTCGCCTCACCTCCCTCCCTCCTGCCTGTCTGCACTGATGTGGCCCGGCTCGTTAAACCAGCCCACTGGCTTTCTTCCAAGAGGGATAACACCAGACTGAAGGGGTGAGAGGCAGGGTAAGAGTTTACCACATGATACAGTCAGAATGTGACAATGGACCAAACAAACCAGTCACGCATTATTGGCTTAGTTAAGATGAGCTGCTTAGGCATGAGATACCACAGAAAACGATGTCCACCACATGCTGGCATATATCGTATACCACCTGATGTAAAAAAAAAAACAAGAAAAAAGAGGAAGTAATTTTCTGCTAATAGTACACATTTTGGGATAATTTTGAATGAAGTATTGAATATTAGTTCAGGCAGGGCAATAAGTCGAGCTCAGCTGCAGTCATGACAGATCAGCTGATTTCAGTGCCAGCCAATATAAGCCGATGGCTCAGCTGATCCTTCCTGCGCACGCATTTAGCAACTTAAATGCTAACATTTGGCATTCATTCTATTTATGTTGCTTTAACCTGCCAGCATTTGCAGCTGGTCCTGCAAGCTGCTTTGCAACCCACGTCCACCCCAAGTCCCCCTTCCATGCTGTATGTACAAGTAAAAATGAGTGTAGGTAGGAAAACAAATCCTATCATTTGTGTTCATATCTGTTTAAACCAAGTTTGTTAAATTATGGGGAAATGTGTGTGTGGTAAAGAGGTAGATTTATTTAAAAATTTAGATATTTTAAATTCAGAATTAATGTGATCACAGTTTTAAGCATGTCATTTTTAAACAGCATGCAAACATTATTCTAATGTGTCCACAGAGAAAGTAATTAAATGAGTGTCTCCATTCATTGGCAGTTTTTGTGGGGTTGGATGTAACTGTGGTGCTCAGCAGTGGCACCTGGCAATGGCGTTGAAGCCATCTTATCAGAGCCCAAGCTCTGCTGCCTCTGCTCTTTGGCTCCCGCCGCGATATCGTATTGCTGAGTCTCACTTTGCATGAGAAATCGAAGTGCCGTCCTGTTCTTTATGGCTCCTGCCCGCGACCTTTTTCAGCCCAACGAATTAACCTAGAGGCGTATCAGCTGCGCTGGCCCTTTTCTCCTACAGCCTGTCCTATTAACTGAGTGAGCTGCACGGTGAGGGTCACACTTAAGTAACCTTATCTTGTAATTGGGTTCAAGGTTAAGTGACCCTGGAGCATGGGGGTCTGGGGGTTAAGGTCACAGTGTCAGGCAGAAGGGGGAGCTTTTAATCACTGATGGGGCTCCAAATCAAGACCCGGGCTTCTGCTATCTGGGAAGGCCTGACCTGCCACCCCCATCCCCTCAAACCTCACCCTCACTCACCCACATCCCACACAGAGCTGCCCATGCACGCTGGAATGGGATGGGGTTTAGGGGGTCGAATAGAGCAGTTGCCAGGCAACCCATATTTAAACCAAGGTCTCACAAGCTTTTAACCTTAGCACGAATCGATATAGACAGCAACTGGTCTAATATTCATCGAGCAGATGGGAAAATTAGCCTGCAGGAGACAGAGGAGACACGCTGTTGGTCCAACGGTCATCGCATCATTCCGTGAATGTTTATACAGCGAGGGAAAAGCTCGTGAAAGCTCCTGTAGCTGTGACAAGCCTTCCAGTGAAGCGGGTTGTTGCACTTTCTTTTCATCATGCCCCTGTTTTTCATTTTCCTGTTCTCCGTGCTGTCATAGCCTCATCATTCCCTTCTTCCCGATTCTGCATTTTACCGTTCTGATTGAGAATCGGTGACAGACCCACGCCGTTCTCTTCGTCGGGGAAAATTTAGCTCTCTGAGAAAATGCCAACAAGGATCAGCAATAATGCTGAAATTAATTTAGGTTGAAAAAAAAGTTCTTACTTGTTTTTCAGTCCATTCTGCAAAAACTGTGCCGTGAACATCAGTCGAGACTTCTCATTTTAAAAAAGCATCTACAACATTTAACAGCCGTCCTCTCAACCGCACACTCGTGCCTCCTCGCGCC
>JAVDPK010002281.1:125865-139468 GCA_034780415.1 Cichlasoma orientale | reverse complement strand
CCCTCCCCCCCCCCCCCCATACCTCTCACTTCCTGTCTTTTAAAAAAGGAGATGGATGACCACTGGTGGAGGGGTTCATGCAGCGTGACCCACAGACCTATCCATTGCCAAGGGCGAGGAAATAGCCCAGATTAAAGAGCTTGTAAATAATGGCCCATAAACATCTGCCTGTTAGTTTGGCCAATCCATCTCCGTCTCCCATCTGGTCCTCTCTCTCTCTCTCTCTCTCACACTCTCCCCCTTTTGATTTCCTCATTGCGAATGGTCCACGGGGCAAATGCATCATCAGACCAAAGTCAGTCATATTCCAGTACAAACAAACACTGAGCCTGACCCTGGGGTCAGGTACAGTTCAAATCCCCACCAGTCAGTGCTCCGATGACTCAGCCCAAAGATAACAACACAGAGCATTAGTTCTGTTTTCTTTCCTGCGATTTCCTGTGTATGTTTTTCCGTTAGAATAGCTCATATGGTGAATGTGGGTGCATGTATGTATTTATGTGCAGCTAATTATTTCTGCGTGATTGCAATTGTTTTTTAGTCCACCCCGCTCTTTGCCAAACCTTCACCGGGGCCCTTGTTAACGGGGCGTCATTAGAACCCCACCCTGATTAGTAATTAGGCTTTGTTAATGTCTGGATCCCAACATCTGCCTCAAGGACCGACCACTTCACTCTCTCGGTTCATGACGCAGTCTGTGTGAATAAATCTCCAGCGCCAGCATTAACTGCCTCAGATGAGGCCCGATTGCAGGTGGTAAATTAGAGCAAACAAAGGGCCGGTTGCCCACGGACTGAGGCTGCCTCGCAGCCAGACAGCTCAGTAAATGCTCTCTTATGTTGCATCGAAGTTTTAAACAGTTTCACAGCTGATTTAAGCTGTATTTTTCCTAACAGACACAAAACACCAGCAGTGATCGTCCATCCTGTAAGCTGGGCTGGGGTCAGCTCCTCATGGTCGATGAAAATAAGTAAACCACATTCACATGATATTTGCTCTGAGGGTCGTACTCAGGCACACTGAGCTAAATGCTAAGGTAAGCATGCTTGGATGTTGCAGCAACGATGATGATATGCTAATCGTTAGCAGGTGTTACATTCACCATTTTGGTTTATGGTTTTTTTTAACATCTGCTCTCTAACAGCTAACACCAAGGTGACTGCAGAGGGTGGCGTTAATGCTGAAGATATCTGAGGATCACAGACCAAAGTGGGGGCCGTGAATGTCTGCGTCAGACTTCATGCTAATCCAAACAGCACGCTGCTGCACAAATTATCTGTCTGCATACAGCTGCACATGCATGTTCAGACCACGGACAGGCCACAGTGTTGCAGCACAGAATATATTTGCACAATGTACATAACTTTTCCTGAAGAGTTATATATATTTTAATTTTATTCCTGCATGCTAATTTTATTTTATTTATCTTTCAATTTTTGTATTGCAACATCCGGTGTGGGCAGCAAAGTAAGAGTTTCATTGTACAGGGAAACAATGTTTCTACACTGAGCATTTGACAATAAAAGCTTTGAATCTTGAATCTTGAAATACTGCCTCTGCAGTAATGTGGCGTCCTTTATGAATACGGCTCACTGTCATAACCTGTCGTGCTTCTGAGGAAAGAAAGTTTTACTTCGGCCACTCGACATGTTCACAGTATTTTCTTTGGTGAGCTCAGACTCATGGAAACGCTTAATGACGTAAGCTTTGTGGTGTTTAAACTTTGCTGTTGTGTATTTATGCTGAGGTTTTCAGTGTTTGGGTCCCATGACCGTGAGGTGCACGGAGTTGCGTAACTGCGACAAAACTGAAATCTTAATTCAGGAAAGACACGGAGCTGGATTCAGAGTTCACGGGCAGAGGTGCATTACAGTAGGGGCACTCAGGGCTTCTCAGACTGTTTAAACTTTTATTTTTCCAACTAAAATAATTTAACTCAGTACGACTCCACACTGTTACTGTGGTCATCCGCTGGCAGCCGAACAGCTGACAGCGTTACACTATAAAGCCTATGTTCTAATCAAACTGTAAAACAACTTACTAATAATACTTTATTCTAATGAAACAGTGATATTTCTCGCAGTACATTTTTAACTTGATGGTGTCACTGGAGAAAAGGTGTGTGAGATCAGATCTGTATAAGACGCGTGTCACCTTACATCAGTGCTGTGTGCATGTGCGTGCTCACACATGCAGTTATTGTGCTTACATTGGCAAAGCGGCTCATTGGTGTTGGAAGGGAGTGGCGTGGAAGTAACTGTTATCTGCAGCGCATGCAAAATTGAAAATGAGTGAAATGCAAGCTCGGAGAATCGGCAAATATTGTATCGATCTCGCTGAAGTTCTTAATTGTAAAAGAAGCAATCGTTTTTTTCAGCGGCTCAGCAGACGGTGGCCACCAGCGTTCGACTCGGGGTTGCGCGTTACGGGCGCTCTGCTATCTGACCCAGGCTGAAGAACTGGGAGGCATTTATTTATTTTACTTCAGTTAAGGAGCTTAACGAGTCTTTCAGGTTCCAAACCGTGTTTCACAAACACTCCTGAGTAGTTTCAGAAGAGGCCGTCACTCATCGCTCCGCTCTCTGACACCCAATGTCACAAATGACAGCACACACTTACCTCAACAAGACTTATAAGTTTGAATGGGAGGCAGATTTTCCAGGCAGGTGAGCTGCAACTAAAGCTTCACGATCTGACATCACTGAGAGGGACACTGTCCTTCACTTCTCAAATGAGCCCTCTAACCTCACACTGTCAAAATGACTGATGTGCCATCTTAACTCTGGGTCTCGCTCAAGGTAAGGTGTCCAATGATGGCATCTTATATGTCTTGCCTTTATGCGTCTCGGGAACTGCTCCGTATTCTGCTCCAAATCATTTTACTTTTTTGAAACTTCATCCGATTTTTCATTCGGAAACGCCTTTCTCCCCCCAAAAACGCCATCTCCTCACTTCCCTTTTAAAGTCATGCTTAGCTTCAATTTATGAGCTGCCACTGGTGACCTAGTGAGTGACCCCACACCTTAAGCACATTCCAAAGGAGCTAACACATTTATTTGGCAGATAAATCATTGCTTACCCAATGCTGGTTGTGTGCAAGGTCACAGTTGTGGAAGGGGATAAAAATGAAATTACAGAGACAGTGGGTCAAGCTGAGTGCCAACATCAGCGTCCTGTGAGTTGGTGCTTATAAACAGTTTAGACAGAGACGTGATCCTCCCATTCTTTTGTGTGGATTTAACTAAATTAAGCTAACACTGAGCAGGTCACGGTCAGTGTCCTGTTGTAGAACTAAGCTTAATACAATAAAGGGCCAGAGCGTCTGTTCAGTTCTCTGCCACACAGTGAGCATTAGATGGGCTCCAGCAGCAGCACTGACTCCTGGGCCCTGTTCATACAAAACTTACATGAAGCTGTAGTATTAGCTGTTGCAGTGACATGTACACAACAGGTATTTTAAAGTAGTATTTTATGCAGTGATTATTGTGCAGAGCCCCTTAAAGCATTTTATTGCTTTTGAAAATAAATGGTTACATTTGGACAAATAATTGCAGCTGTATCCAAAAAATTCCCAGTGTCAGTCATATTTGCATTTTTCACCTCGACCAGCTACCGTCGCCTGTCTTACTGACTGTTTTCATAGTAACTCTGTTACTGCTGCTTCGTGCCCTGTGAGGGAGCTCTGTGCTCTGTGTTCATTCAGAATAAACAGGTGTTTTAAAGTATCTCTGCTCTGCTTAATAAGACTCGAATGTAGCGACTGTGACCATAAACTCATTAGGAACATGCTTACTGAGGGGTCATTCATTAAGTGAGCATTAGGGACTTTTCACCATAAACTTCTATACAAATTATCTTTTTGTGCAACCAAAAGGGTGCCCCCCCTGTTGGCCATTAGGAAAACTGCAGTTTAAGGTGTTTCCATATTGGCTTCTCAGAGCTTTAAGACATTTCCATCTTGTATCTACAGCCCACACTGGCATTGGAAGGAAGTCACAAGGCACATAATCATCTGGACTTAATTCCTTGGCTGGAGGGGGGGGGGGGGTCTGGTGCCTGGCTAATACTGTTTTCTGCATGTCATCAATCTCTCTTTTCTTTCCTTAAGAAAGTGCTGAATTAACACTTAACTGTGAGCTTCACGAGCCTGCTATGAAGCACAGGGTTTGTCCGACTCTCATGTTAATTCTAAAAGACATTATTACCGTGTCATGAGCGCAGCATTACCCATGATAGTAACTGGTTGCATAATTATTATGCAACCCGTGTTTTGTTTTTATTTTCATCCAGGCCCTGTGGCGTGGTTTGCCTGCTGTGGTAAGCTTACTCTGACAAGTGAAAGTAGATCATCCTCTTCCAGGGACAGAATGACGGAATGGGTAATCCTAGTGGCTTTATACAGTATACTGTGCTAGTGTACACCCCACACTGCAAATACTGCATAATATCTGAATCACAGGTGATGTTTCATTGTTCCCTTCTCAACAGATGCACAGATCAAGCTCTAGATGCATGAATCCGCCTCATCTCATTCTCCATGGGTGGCGGTTTGGGGAGGGATCACCAGCGAATGCTAATTTGATTTGTCTGACCAATCACCCGACAGCACGGCTTACCCGTGACCTCTGAACCAGTGAGTTTTCCAGTTGGCCGATCATCGCAACAACCTTCACTTGACCCGCTTTAGCCTGGACGGTAATATCGTATACTTGGGGGAGGTGCGCTGATCAAACTGGGTCAAGGCAGCAGGAGCTGAAGGCCAGCAGCGTAACCGCATTTGAAACGATGTCTGAGAGAAGAACCATTTGTTATAATTGTTTAACTGATTAAAAGGATTTACTGCTCATAACTGCACAGCTTTAACAGGGACTCTTCTTCTGCTGCCACACTGAGACTAATACTTGTGATTTAAAACTCAATCTTAAACCTATTGGATTTTTCTCCGTACGACATGCTGCAGAGATCCGCGTCCTCAAAACAAGCAAATATAGCACGTGGACAGTAACATGCCAGCGTGCATACAGCTGTGCATACATGCAGCACTTTATGACCAGTCTGTAAACTCATCAGCTACTCTGCTGACTCAGGCTGGAGAACAGATAACACATATCCATATCAACACTTCCTGAATGCAAATACATATATTTTTAAAAATGTAATAAAATGCTAAATTGTTGTCAAAAACGAGCTGCTTCGGTGGTTATGTTGAAACACACCCTTCACAGAGTTCACATCCACGTGGGATGAGCTGGGAGCAGCAGATGTCTCACTATTGTCACAACTTGGTGTATGCAGCGCTGGTGCCAGAAGACACCATCTGCATAAAATAAAGAAGCTAGTGGGACTAAATGAACTGGCTCATACGTGCTAAGCTTAAGGCTACAATATTGTCTCCATGAGTAGAAGATTGAATGGGGGGGGGGGGGGGGGTGCTGCATCAAACCCAAAATTACCAAAACAAAATAATAAAAACACCTTATATAGGCACACGTTAGCAAACAGTGACCTGGGACCGCATGGATGTGTTCGAGGAGGAGGATAATGCCCGCTTGCTGATGATCGCAGGTATACAGTAAAAGGGATTTCCTGGTCATAACTCCAAAGCCCCAAGAAAGCATGCAGGGCTTTACATGGAAATGCTGCGATCAGAGCGCTGGCACTCAATTAGCTACTGTTGTGGGTGGGGGCGGAGAGTGAGCAGAGGTCCAAATCCTCTCTTGCAGGCCCAGCTGGGGGGATTAAGAATGGTTCCTGTCCCGTGGCTGACCTCTTCAAAGCCTGTGCAGATGTCTTGATCCCCCTCCACACACCCACCCCACACTCACAAAAAAAGAAACCCTCTCCTTTAAGCTCTCCCCTCGACCTCCCAACCAAAACAAAGCACTCAGGTGACATCGCTTATCACACGAGCACTCACCCGCTCCGAGTCTCTGAGCTCTCCTCTGCCGTATATCTTTCTTCTCACTTCAGTTCGATTACATTCAAAGGTGCTTCACTGGCACTGAATACAGACATCACATTACTAAAGACAACATGAAATAAGATATGGCTTTTTTCTTTTAGAAATATTAAAACCTGCAGATGGTAACTATGTAACAAAGAAATTAGAAACAATATAAACACTGCAGAATTTTTATATGAACAAACTGATTTAAAGATAGCTGTTCCTTTGTGTGTACAGTGAGTACACAGAATACACTCTTCATTGTGCTTGTTCATGTTCACTGTGTCTTATGTCCAGCGGATATGCACTGTTTTTATGGGTAGTGATGAAGAAGGTGGCTGAAAGTTCCTCTGGATTTTTACTCCTTGTGTTTACACAGGCTGCATTTTTCTTTTCTGCTCCATTTACAGCGTTAATTCTTTCCACTGTTGAACAGGTTTAATTTTCTCATAATTTGGTTCACTCTAAGCTTTCTGTCTGTTTCTGTCTCTGCTCGTGTTTGTGAGCTCGTCACAATTGTAATTAAGGGTAATTAAGGTGCAGACAAAGGTGAGCAGGCAGGGAGGTTAAAAAAAAGAGGTGCTTATAGGTAATAAAAAATGTTCTGCATGATACGACAGGCTGGTCCAAAACAAAATCTGCCAACAGCGGAGAGCAACAAACAAACAAACAAACAAACAAACAAACAAACAAACAAACAAACAAACAAACAAACAAACAAACAAACAAACAAACCCAAATGTAGCCAGTAACCAAAAACTATAAGAGGAACTATAAAAAGAACAAGAACGAGCTGACACCCGGGAGCAGGATAATAGTGCACAGGTGAAGAAACAAAGGAAAAACACTGAAGAACTATAAACAGGAAGTAAACAGGAAGTAATTTAATCAGAAAGGAAACAGAAAACAGATTTAAAAGAAGAGATTCAGGAAGATAAGGGCAGCATGAAAACCTAAGGCTGCAACAGAAATCCAAGGAGCAGCACAGACTATTGCACAATTCTGTGCAGAGCTAAGTATTATGGGTACGCAACCAGTGCAGGCCTGCTTTTGTGCTGTGTGCACACAGCTCGGCGGTGATCGTGCTGTGCAGACGCACAGGAAGGGGAGCAAAGTTCACCCCTGAGGAGAAGAAGCGTGTAAAAATGATAAAGCATGAAAACATCATGAGGAGCAGGAACGGTGGCTGAGACGGACCCTTCTCCTTCTTCGTATCCGATGGGTTTGCTTCACTCTGAAGATGTTCTTTGTATCTTCTCTGCAGCAGGACTGAGTCAAAGGACCAACAACAGCACGAACAAAAGTGGCCCAAATTTCCAGTTGTTCCACATATTGGAACACTGCCCCCGGTGGCAGAACACAGCTACAACATGTAGATGGACGAACACGTCTCCCCACAGAGGAGCATTTTGTAATGATCCCTCTCTTTTAATTTCTCTCTTTGGAATCTTTGTAACTTGCAGCTATCATCCATCAATACTTAGAGTTTTTCTTGGCCCTCGGTCCCTTTTCCTTCCCTCTGTTCCTGAGAGAGCGTCCTGCCTGGATCAGCTGATACTGAGCACGGTCCGATTTCTCAGTGACCTTAACATGGAAACGAGTCTGTCATTTTCAATACTCGGCTCCCCTCTGGCTGAAGTGTGTTTTCAAATAGGAAGCCAAGGTCAAGAGGCAGCAGCAGAAACACTGAGTGAGGCTGAAGGCACATCTAGGAAATAAAGCCTTTCTGTGGAGGTTGCTGAGTGGCCCTGTGAGACCACTGGTGGTCCTTTAAGGTTATGACCCTTTTTAGGGCGAAAGTCATGTGCTGGCCAAAATAACGGCCACCATCATTTAGGGCTAAGAAGAACACAATGAATGGATTTAATCCCTCCAGGGGCCCAATCCCAGATTACTTTCAAACAGTAAAGACTCTTACGGATCTGAAAATAATCCAAATGTGAGATTAAGTATGTAGAAAATTATGTTCTGCATTAGTCCCTTCCTTGGTGGGCTGAGACTTCACCCCCAAACACAAGTTTGGTAACTGACGAGTGGATGATTATTTAAAACCTGTGACAGCGATGGTTAAAGTGAGGGAGAGCTCCTTATTTTAGCTGAGCTGTGTTTATACTTTGATTGCTGTGAATGTGTTCAGGTTTATCTGAGTGAGAAGCTCCAAGTGTCAGTCATTACAATAGACCTGCACTCAAATTTACAGCATTTCAGCATTACAGTATTTAAAAATGGCTCTTTTGATAGATTCTCCCTTTATAAGCATCTAGATGATTTTTTTATAACTCACCCATTTTTCTAAAGTTTAAAGTCGGGGCCACGGCCGTCTCGAACGACACTTCTGACCTCTGCTGATTTAACCGATATCGGTCACTGTGGTGTCGGTGCCTTTTGGAGCATTTTTAATATAATTATATGACAAATATAGATTATATTAGATTACATAAAACTTTATTAATCCCTTTAGGACTCAGGGAAATTAAAGAACTAATATGGCTTACTGTGACGTGCAGAATGTCCAAGTAAATTCACTCTGTTTTATTGGTCTGTTAGTGCCAGTTAGAAGGTATGAAAACATCTCGCTCAAAAAACAAACAAACAAACAAACAGCTGGAACACTGAGGCTTTAAAAACCAATGAGTGATGTCATCATGATGTGTCCATCTTATATATACAGTCTGTGGGTTTAGCTAACAATCATGACCACGATTCTTGCACTGATTATTGACCTCTGGCTTCATTTCCTGTTTATGGGCATCAGTCAAATATTAATTAAAATGTGATTCCTGTTTCTTTACAGAATATGGAAAACAAAGATGGGAAATAAATGAATTTCTACAAGTACCTTAATTTTTCACCCTCAGTCCTTTCTAAGTCAGACTGACTCGTCTTCTTTCATCTGCTCCCTTTCGGGCTCGCCACAGCAGGCCGTCTGCCTCCATCTCTCCATCCCCAGCATCGTCAACAACATCTATCCAACATATCCACCCTCCCTCCTCTGCGCACGTCCAACCACCTCAGCCTCGCCTCTCTAACTTTGTCTCCAAACTGCTCGTTGTGAGCCGCTCCTCCGATGTTCAGAAATGAAAATAAAGTGTCATGAGTCATAGTTTTTAGCTGCAGACTTTAGGATTTTGAGAAGAAGAAAAACTCTTTAACAAAGGACTGAAACAGAAGCAGTTTTGCTCTTTTATGCTCAGCGGTTTGTTCTGGAGAAAAATCAAAAAAATCAAATAAAATGTGTGAACGAGAGAACGGGTCTGCCCACAAACCGTGATCAGCTCCACCAACTGGACTGCAGCATTAATGCTGCCAAACGTCTGCAGAAAGCAATCTGCAGGTTTTACATTAAAAGTATGCAAACTTGTTGCCTTATTTTAATGAAGTGAACAAAAGCGACAGCTGTTAAAGCAACTTCAGTTCCAGTCGATGTCACAGGAAAATGATGGCACTTTTTCACAAACCTCAGAGCGGTCTGAAAAAAGTCTTCACATTTATACATGAAACTAAACACGTTTAATATCAGCAAAAGCTTCTTTGTCTTTGCTCACGCTGGTGGTGAAGCTGAACCATGTGATCACTGGCAACAGTGAGTGTCCTTTAAAGAGGGAACAGATGGAGTTAGGAACAGATGTAGCAGGATGCAGAAGTGTAATATGCAGATGATGGCGGCCTGTTCTGAGCGCCCATCCTTCAAAACATCTCATCTGATCAGCCGTCAGCTCCTCGTCGCTCCTCCAATTTGTCCATCCACAGCTTCCGCTGTCACTTGTGCATTTGTGGCGTCTGCCGCTCCATCCGTCCATCTCTGCGCCTTTCCTTATTCCCTCCATCTCTCCCTCCCGCCCCCTCATTACCCCCCACCTCAGTGCAAGGCTGTCAGAGTTTTAGGGATTCGGTGAGCTGTGAAATTGCACAAATTGCTGTTGCTTTGCGTCTGGCCCAGCGAGAGAGAGGGAGACAGAGAGAGAGAGAGATTTTATGCTTCAACACTTCTGAACCTGAAACCCCCCCCTCCCCCCCGCTGACCCTTCCTCTCCTTATTCACTCAGACATGAACAAGCACACGCACAGCTGCAAGACCGCGTATCTGCCCACTACAACCCAAACACCTTCCCCCTGCACACACACACACACACACACACACAGTCAACTTCTTCACCCCACTATTACCACCACCTCTGAGCATGTAACAGCACCACCGCCTTTGCCACCCTCACGGTAAAGACACCTCCACCACTTTGCTTTAGCGTGCGGGTCACTTCACAGAACAACTCGACAAGAGCCTGCAGCCCTCGAGAGGGATAAAAAGCCTTCTCAACCTGAGGAGTGCTGTTTCAGCCACCTCAACTAAAAAGAGCAAACTCCCCCTCACACACACACACACACACACACACACACACACACACACACACACACACACACACACACACACACACACACACAGAGCCCCCAGGAGCACCCTCTCAGATATGACAAAACTGGCAAAGGTCAGAGGCGTACATGCTGTAACTGTTTCTGAAATCTTTTTAAATGATTTCTTTGGTTTTCTTGTTGCTGTTGAGACGTTTGTGCCACAGAGTGCAGACGGGCGTAACTCAAGTTACGTTTTTCAGTCCCTGGCAGACTTTTGTTCATGCATATTTACTTAGTCTTAGTTAAGTTTGATCTCACGCAAAGGTGGTAAACAATCAAGACATCAAAGGCTCATCAATAAAGGAGGATAAAAACGAGGAAATATTACAATTCAAGGACAAACTGAGGAAAGAAGTAGCAGGTTGGAAATTATTTTCATTATTAAAATATGCATAAAAATACAGCAAGAAGAACTTTTCTTTATTATTCGCTAAAACATAAGTCTTGCTTTGAGAATCCTGTTATTGAAATGACTTTTTCTTTCCTCTGTTTTGCATCCAATTTCGCTATTATGTGTAAAAACTGAGTAATGAGTCACAGACAGACAAATCGGAAAATTTAAAAATACCTCTATGTATGCACATGACAAAAAAGCTGTCAAACTCCACAGATGAGTTTGCTTTACATGAAACAAAACTGCCTACACTGCCACCCAGTGGAGCAGCTCAGCTACTGCACCACACTTTTTCTTTGCGGCGCCTCTGGCAGCAGAGTGTGTTTGCTGGCACGATTCCGGATGTTTTCTTTATTATCCAGCTCACGGAAAAAAAAAGACTATCTCTGTATATATACATACACATGTCCACGAATAAAATAATATATCTGCAGATTTTAGAAAAAAGTCAAGAAACAATAAAGTTACAAGTCTAATTTTTGAGGAGTTTCTGTTGCTACAGAATAAAATTGGTATAAAGGCAATATGATGTTCTATTGTCATGGAAATCTTTGAAACACCTCAAACAGACAGATTTGACCTTTTTAAGAACTTTATGAACCTCTACATGCCAGTGACGAAGGTTAGACGCTGTGATCTGTAATTTTATCTCTCTCAGGGCCAAATGATGAGCACACAGATATTGTGTTGAAACCAGAAACATAAACAGAAAACAAACTTTTACAAAAAGTGAAGCCTTTAAGACATGTTCACTCCCATGATGCAATGTTCTTGTTCTTCTTTGTCTGTTTTTAGCAGCTTTGTCATGTGACAGTTTGGGGCTATCCAAAAACAAAGGGACAGAGAGGGGGAATAACATGTCATGAGTTGCCCTTTATGACTGGACATCAGTTTTTATTTGTAAGGGAAAATTCCCAAACCACTCTTAGGTTTCTCGTTTATTCTTTTTTTACTTTCTTCTATTAGTGGCTTCTCACGCTAGTCCAGCTGACAGGCTGTTATAGATGAGAGACCATGACTGCATTTTCAAACACGTTTCCTTAGTATACTCCATGAAATAGAAAGATTTCACTGAAAGAAGAACGTGTGGAGGCATTTGGGACATTCAGAGTTCAGGGCGTCCAGCCTGCATGAAGCTCCGCCCGTGAGCTGATGGGTGCTCATAGCAAACAGTGCGCCACCTCCACCTGCTTGTAAGCTAGAAAAGGAAAGGTTGGTAATAAGAGGCAGACAGTGGAGAAATATGTGCAGGAAAAATGATTATTATTAGTATTATTTATTTTTGCTTTAACATCAGAACTCATTTGGTTTGGCTCAGTTACCTGATAAAGTCCACTCTGATTTGGTGTTGTGCCCATCAGATATTAGTAGTACTGGAGTATTTTAGGTCCATCTCCAGCTCAGTGATCAGGACCCATCACACTCTCAAAGTCCAGGGTTGTGGAGCTGCCACTCATTATTTAGGGAACTTTTGTTCAGGTGCAATTTCAAACAAACAAACCCGCGTATAACAACATTGCGCCACACGTGGCCGCTGTGCAGTGCGGGTGTGGGTGTGGGAACCACCGGCTCTCCTTTGGCTTCCCTGTTCAGGAAGTTTTGAACTCAGAACTGGCCCGTTTCTCCGGGGAGCTGCAAAAACGCGCGCTGAGAACCCGACGGAGGAGTTTGTGCTCGCTAGAAAAACAAACAAAAGGTGAGCGCGTTCAACAGGTAACCGCGTGAAATGGCAGCAGGTGGCGAACGAAGGGGAAAGAGAAATGATTGAAGAAGCTTTGCTGGTTTTTGAGACACATCGAGTCCGCAATATGAAAACGAAACGAGGAAACCATGGTAACGGGCTTCCCCGGTGAGTAGAGCTCGTCCGTGTCTAAAATCAGGTCCGCGCGTAAGTGCGCTGTCCGATCCAGGTGTACACACCTGGGGAAAAAGCTGAGGTGATGATCTTTTGTCTCACATTGATTTGATCTCAAACCCAAATGTTTTCAGTCTGCAGCAAAAATAAAGGGAGTGACCTCACTCTTCCAGTTCTTCTGATGCTGAGAAGCTAATTCATGCATTTATTACTTCTAGGCTGGACTATTGTAATTCATTATTATCAGGCTGTCCTAAAAGCTTCAGCTGATCCAAAATGCTGCAGCTAGAGTACTGACAGGGACTAGAAAGAGAGAGCAGATTTCTCCCATATTGGCTTCACTTCCCTGTTAAATCTAGAGTAGAATTTAATACAAGGTCTTGCTGATGTTAAACGCTAAATGCCGGCGTGATGGTGCACAGTTACACTCGGTGTGTCCCACAGCGTGTTTCCTTCCACTAACGGGTTTGTGTAAAAATATAATCCAGGTGTTTTATGATCCAATCAGCTGCTAACATGCCACTAAGACCGCAGGAAGTGACATCATTTTGCTGGGACCTGCTCCCGGAAATTCATGTTTAATAGTAAGCCCGACATTATCCTTTGAGCGCCTTTTTCCTCTCCTCCCCCCTCGTTTTCATGCTGGTCGCCATTTTGCTTTCTGTACCCCCACAAAATCAAGCGTGAGCAGGACTGTCGTGAGGTCGCGCGTGCACATTGTGCACGAAACTGGCCGTGCCCGGTGATAGTCTGCAAATTGCAGGGAAGTAATACTATAGTGCAGCGATGTAGCGAGACAATAGAAACAGTCTGGTACTGGCGACAGGGCGGAGTGCGCGGCGTGCGCCCGCTTGCTAATTGCAGTGATAGCGAAGAGTTCTGATAGCAAACCAGTGAAAGTCTCAGCCCGTGAAAGTATAAGCCAAGCTTATAGTTAGGGCTGGATCAGGTGACCCTGAACCCTCCATTAGTTATGCTGCTATAGGCCTAGGCTGCTGGG
>JAVDPK010002281.1:55212-82030 GCA_034780415.1 Cichlasoma orientale | reverse complement strand
GGCAGCTGTTGAAAGTAACTAATAAAGTAACTTTTAATCTAACTTAGTTACTTCTAAAATTAAGTAATCAGTAAAGTTTCTTTTTAAAGGAGTAATCAGTAGTCGGACTACTTTTTCAGGGTAACTATGCCATCACTGGTCCTGTGATAGAGAAATCATTCTGAGACCCCTCAGCAGGGATGTTTTCTTTATTCAGACAGAATTTCTCTAAGAAATGCTGATTTGTTGATTGTTTCCAGAAAGAAAGAAAAGCAGCAAATTTAGTGACTGTTTCAGTGTGAGAGTTATAGATACGCTTCACCACAGCCTCCAGCTTTAAACTCACCTGTTACTGAAGGCGCATCGGGCTGCACGGTGCTGCTCACACCACATTTGTTGTATCTGTTTCAAAGTAAAAGTCCCGACGGGTTTCACTGAAGACGCTTTTATTTCTTAAACAGGCTTTTATTGTGAAACATTTGCAGGAAGATGTTGTGTAAAACTCAAACCAACTTTATTTGGCTCTCACATTGGACCCTCTGATGGCAGCTTGAATGTTATTGTACCACAACAGAGAGTGAGTGAGTGAGAGAGAGGCTGGTGCAGGTTCTCAGACATCCAGGTCGCGGTCGTCTCTGGAGCGTGACGAGTAAGAACGAGAGAATCGGGGAAGAGGGCAACCTCAGTGCAGCAGGAACACACACGGGGTTTTCCTGTCTCACGGCGGGACTTCGTGCACTTACAGAACTCCATGCATTTGCTCTTATTTTCTGATAAACAAAAATGTATTGAGGTCAATTAAACACTTAAAAAAATCTGGTTAAATTGAATTTTTTATCACAGTCCCGGGAATTTTGCTTTAGTAGGTGCCAACGTTTTTTATATGTCAGGAAAGCCCTGAGACTGGACTGCAGCTCTGAGGCTAACTGAGGAAGTTCCCCGGGCTGTTTTTCAGTGTGTGTGTGTAGCAGAGACTGCGTTGATATAATATTCTGACACGCTGGGTTTTCTATTAAAAATGCTGCCAACATGTGGTGTTCAGCACTGCATGGTTCTTTTGAGTAACACTGACATTAATATGAAGCTTTTCTCTCCTTTTTGCCTCCTCAGGAACAAGAAGAAGAGCGTGCCGATGTGCGAGCTGCCCGAGGAGGCTCAGAGGATGAAGAGGGCAGCCTGGAGAGCAGCTTCTCGGCGATATTATGCTCGAAAGATAGCCCGCCAGCAGGCAAACCCATCACGATCCGGCCCCTTTCCCCACATCACAAACTCTCAGTATTCACAGCCCAGCTCATTAGTGGATAAGAGGAGGAGGACGCTGATATCAGAGCTACCTGAGGAGTCTCAGACGCTGCAGAGGGAGGCGTGGAGAGCCGCGTCCAGGAGGTACTACGCTCGAAAAATCGCTCGGCACCAGACGGAGACGACGCCGTACAGAAACCTGCTGGAGAACATAAATCCACCCGGAGACTCGCAGGGACCCAACAGAGAGGGACCTCACACGAACAGCGGGGGCATCATGTGCAGCTGATCCTCAGTGTTCAGACTGGAGCCTCCTCGAACCTGTTTGCATTTTGGTGGCTTTGAATTGATGATGTGAATTCTCTCAGGTCTGAATAACATGAACCTGCTGTGTGGCGTGATTTCCTCTGCCAAAGAGCTTCTGTGTTAGGACCGGGGTCACTCCGAATGTTACTGACAGATATGCATGAACATTACAGTCTGCAGGCAATCGTAATCCTGCTGGACTTATGAAGTTACCTTCATGAGGTCAACACTACACTCAGCATTATTTGGCACGCTGCATGTCTGTCCAACACTCACTGCACAGGGAGCCTGAATAAATCATGAGGCAATACACTTAAATCCAAGGTACCGGCTATTGAGCGCCCCTAGAGTCCAACATGTGTAACTACATTGTAAGCGCACCCATACCGGTCACTGGTTCTGTTTATGCTGGTAAAGTTTAAATGTATTTTTGGGGCTAATAAATAATAATAAAAACATGAATACAAAAACTTCCGTTTCCTGTTGAGACCCACTCATCAGTTTCTGTGAATCTGCATCCACGTCAGTGTTTGACGTCAGCAAACAGGAGGAGCACGCAGAGAAACGCTGGTTCCAAAATGTCTCATTTTGGCAGTAAATGTGTACAATAAAACAAAAAGACAACATCTCCATTTCTTTTGTTTTATTTTGAAAAATGAAACAAACAGCATCAGCCTGCACACTGAGCTGCAGGACAGCAGCTGGTTTAAATATTTCCACCTGCACAGTCAGATGATCATAAACATTTGAATAGTGAAACTATACATGAGTATATTTCGGTCGGTTTGTACCTGCGCGTGTGGGCGCTTCCTGTAGCTGAGCCTCTGCCCTCGGGCTTCATTGTTGTGCCTCTCAGAGCGCTCCTCCTGCCCCCCAGCTAAAAAAAACAGAAAACAGAAAACGACGTCTTACAACAGAGGCAGTCTGTCGCCCTGGAGCCTAAATATTACGCACAGCTGATCTTGCACAGGTGTGGTTACAGCAGTGTCGTGTGTGTCTGTGCGCATTCACCACACAGCCTGAAATGTGAGCCGCCTGACAGCTGCACACGTCCGGCTGCAGCTCCGGCTGTGCTGGTGCTGAATAAAGGCTTCACCCGCTCACACACGCGCAACTGCACCACCAGCACGGTCTGCTGTGGACGGAGTCTCCCGAGCAGATAACTGAAGCCTTTGTCATTTCCAGCGAACAGTCGCCTTTTTTATTTCTCTTTCCCCCACTTCACAGCGCAGGGAGGACAGGGCTGCTCTTGTGCTGCTGCTGCCCGAGGCTGGATGTTTCAGTGAGGGGGTGCGGGGTCTTTAACCTCAGGTCTGGACACGCTGGGAGGTAAACGTTCATCCTAACTGTGACTAGAAAGCGACGTAAGCAGCAGTCCTGGTAAAACAGGATCGCCGTTTAACGCAGTGCTGCCAGCATCATTTGCATGAGGTTTATTTTGGGGAACCAGCTTCAACCGTCGGCGCAGCAGAATAATCCTCACACCCAGGGATTCGCTGGGTTTGGCCGCGCGTTTGCTGTGCTGATGGTCTGCATTTACTCTCCTTCAAGCCTGCATGAAGGACCGAGCCACGACTATACAGGACCGCTCTGACGCACTGCACGGGAGCGCCACCAGCTCAGGCTTCGCCTGCTGGATAGCCATTGTTGGCCAAACAGGCTGTCATTTAAATTTACAATCACGTGCTACAGCGCTGTTAGTATTAACAGATGTATATTTTAATAAAATATACATTTAAATACGTTAAATTACTGAACTTTTCCTGCTGTGCCATTGCGCCATTTGGAGCATCTTTCTCGTTGTCATTCGCCTTTAAATTGGCCATTTTTAAAGCGTAGCTTTTAATTTTGGAGTACAGTTGGTAACGTTTGGCTATAATTAGGACCGCATTTACCTTTTAAGCTGGATAAACTTCTCATTTTGCCTCCTGGAGCCTGTGGACAGCTCTCTGTGCATTTGGATACACCTGTGCACTTTTGGAGATGTCCGTCTGGATTCGCGGCTCGCTTTTGGCTTTGTTGGATTTTACTCTCGTGAAAATATTTTCTTCGCATTTTTTTGGTCGAGTTCATAAGAAAAGGGTCCATTTTACCAATTAAACCCACCAATGGAGCCTTTGTAGCCTGTCAGAGATGCTCCAGGGCTGGGCAAACGCACGAAAAGCAGCAGACCGGCTCTGAGCGTTCAGCTGCGCACTCCCGGACTAACGCTCCTCAGTATTAAAAGTTTGACTACTGGATGGACCGAAATAAGTTGAAACCAAGGGGGTAGGACAGTGTGTTTATGAGGAGGGGGCTTTACCTTTCAGTGCCATAAAAATGGATTTTTATATTGGAATATTGGAACTTATGCCTATTTGGGGACCAAAGGGCCATTTTTGGCTTTGGGGGGGCTTTCTGGGCGCTTTATAAATGGTTTTGTGAAATGTGTTCACCCCTACATGATCTACATACATGGAAGTGTCCTTTTTGCAGGGATTGCTGGGAAGAAGAAGGAGGCTGTCGAGGTTGGGACTTTGGAGAGGGAGGTGTAGGCAGAGCCAGTGTCTGAAAGGTAAGAAATCCTCTGTTCTGCTGTGGCCAGTGGTGCCTAATGTTGGCTGGAAGGCAGGTACAGACTCTATACTCATCACTTAGACTGAAAAATTGGGCTTTTATGGTGTATTTTGGTATATTTACTGTGGAGTAGATCAGGGAGGGTCAGAGCATTATGGTGTGCACTAACAAGGAAATATGGAGGGACTGCTAGGGGGAGCCAGAGCTGGGGCAGGAAGGCAGTGTGCTGGGCCCGGGCTCTCAGGAGAGGATGTTATTCTTGTAAAACTACTCACAAACATGGAAGAGGCCTCCGGATGGCGCTTCTTTGTTCTGTGTTCATTAATCAGGTGGTTATTGGAGCTGTGTTGGCCATCAAGGGTGCACTTCCTTAGAGAAGAGTCCCACACAGGCTGAGCTCTGGAAAGGGAGAGCACACTGTCCTTTAATATGAGAGGGTCACAGAAAATAATATCAATAAGTAACGAAAATGTAACTGAGTACAGTATATGAGCAGTATCGTTGGAGTTTATGGCGTAAATCTGGATTAGCCTAGCACTGGTGACGTTATAGAAAACATTCAAGATGGCCTCTCGTGCTGGAAACAGGTGAGAGCCGCCTGACGTTTCCGGATTAGATGGCACAGCTGCTTCGGTGACATTCAGCGCGCAGCGAAGTGTTTCTTTACAAGTAAAAATACTCGAATAACGATAATAAGACGGCAGTTTCCCGGTGGTATCTTCTGTACAGACGCGCATCAGTGCAGTAGCCGCGTCTCTGAGTCTCAGCTGTGTGTCCAGCTGGGAGGGCCACGCTGCCGCCCCGCACTGATTGGTTAACCCTTTCACAAGGCTTCGAACGCCACTTTATTCGCATTTAATTAAGATTTTATTCATCGCCGCAAACTTACATGCTTAAATATCATTTAATTTCTTCTTTAAATTATTTAAAAAATCTCAGAATCATGAAGACCACTTGTTAAGAAGAGGTCAAAGGTCAATCTGAGACTAATTTCATTTGCACAGAAGGTTAATTTACTGCGAATAGAAGCGCAGCAGTCTCATGGTTTTGAATTGATCCAGAATTCACCCGATTGTTACTAATACCGCTCAGATTATAAACATCACTTCACATTTTACTGCAGTTTTATCCAAGGGAAGCCATAAAACTGCAGTTAACCCTTTCATTACCTGCACGGCCTCTTGCACTTTGCAGTATTACACTGTGAAATCTTCTCCTCTGGATCACCTCCTGTGAAAATACGGACACAGTTAGGAGATCAGTGGAACGTGCTGAGGATTTACTTGCTCTCAGATACCAAATATGAAGCAAAATCGGCCTTTTATCCACACAGTCATGGTGGGAAAAAGTAAAACAGAAGAACATCTGCTGGTAGAATGAATGTATTTCAGCAAAAAAATAAATAAATAAATAATTTTAAAGTGATAAAGTCAAACACCTTATGGGGCTCTCACTTCATTCTACATGATTTTCTAAGTGTAGATTTCACAAGTACTTAATTATTTCCAATGCTTTTTTTATTCTAAGCATTTAAACCCATCATTTAAAGTTGTCCTGAAGCTGAAGGGTTAACAGTGAGCGTCAGTGCTTTCAGTCCACGGTGGTGGTGCTGAAATCAGGACGATGTTCTGGGCGTTGTTTTTTTGTGGGCACATTACCGCCCCCCTCTGGCGGTCACGGGGATTTACAAAGAAAGGAGAGAGGCCGTGCTGTGAGTGTGAGGCCTGTTCCCACTCGCTCAGTCAGCTCTGTGGGTCGTCTGTGTCACCACAGCCCCGGTGTTGTCTCTGTTAGCGCTGTGTTGTAATCTGAGTGGTATTAGTCTGAGACACCGCTGCACCCAGCGGGTCTCATCAGACAGTCACAGGAGGATCAGAGGTCTTTCTCCTCTGCCAGCAGGGCTCTGAGTCCTGCCCGTGTCCCTGCTGTGTATGAGGCTGTCTGTGGAAGGCAGCCCTGTGTGGCCTTTCAATAAAGATCATCTGCTCTCCTCAGCCGTCAGCTCAGAGTCTGACCTTTAAACTTCGACATTCTGCCTCTGAACTGAAACCTGAAAGCACTTCCATAGAAGCTGCTGTTACACAACGAACGAGTTTTTCAGCTCAGTCAGCCGTGGCGTGTTTGTTTTCCGCTGCACTGCGGCTGCAGAGCGTCCCGCCCTGAAGCTACACCGAGCGCCTCGGTATGCTTCCTCTCTGCCTCCGAGGAGCTATCAGCTCGGGCCATAGACGCACACAGACAGCGGCGTGGTGCTGAATGGAGCTGGGATATACTGCAACAGAGAGGCTGTTAACTCCTTCACTGCTGAAAACTGCAGCCCGCGAGGGACAAAAATCAGCTCACTTCCTGGTTCAGAATCTGTGAGATGAGACGTCTTTGTTGGACCCGAGCTTGCTGTCTGAATCTGTTTCTCTCTCTGTTTCAGGAATCATCCTGATCAGGACCGGCATCCGGATTTTCAGAGTGTGAAGCCGAAGAGAGGAAACTGATGTAAGGCTCAGCAGCACTTCAGCAGTGCATGTCTGTCACAGTCTGTGGAAACCGTGTGTGGCTGCTGTGAAATGCTGCTTTTCTGCAGCACAGTGAGCCTCAGCTGGCAGCTCCATGGAAACGCTGCTCTGAGATCAGTTTTCTGTGGAGCTGCTCAGACTGCAGAGACGTTCCTACTGCACTCAGTTTGCCTGGTGAATCAAGACAAGGGGGCAGTTAATGAATTACCCTTAAAGTTCATCAGAATGAACAATAAACTGCCCCTAATGGATCTTATTAACTACATTAACCTGGTACCAGGTTGGCACGAGGCTTCTGTGGCATAAATCACATTTACTGCATTCATTTAAAGAGGTTCACACGACATTATATTTAATCAGTGAATTGGAGCTGAGGCTGGCAGGCAGCATAATGTTAGCAGACATGATCGGGGCCTGAGTTTACTGCATGAAACGATGACTTTTCTTTATCTCACAGCTGTCAAATCAAATGATTTAGTTTCCTCCATCACAGGAATCACAGACTGGGAGCTTATCTGTTATTGCTTATTTGACACACAAGCACCACCCACTGTCTGCTTGCTGGAGGCAGCCAATCAGAGAAGAAGGTTTGAATGAACTGAGGGGCCACGCCAAAGACAAACAGGCTCATTTGGAACATCATGCTGAGCTACTCTATTGGAGTCCAAGAATAAAAAATATGGAGCTGGAAATGAGCACAATAATGAAAGCTTTAAATATCTTTGATTGCTGCTTTAAATGTTACCTGACCTGATATGATCAAAGGTCTTTGAGAAGTCTCCAAATTCAGCTCATCTTCTCGGTTATGTGGTGAGCGTGGGGAAATCTTTTAGCCCAGAGTTTCAGCCCCCGAAAGATCTCAGAGCCGCTTATTTCGATAACTCAGCAAAATGATGGAGTTTTCTTATCGTGAAGAACAATATTGAATGCATTAACTAAAGATCAGGGAAATCTAAAGCAAAGCACAATAAGATATTTATGCAGCAGTAACATCTTCCATATCTGAGACCAGCGTGTACTCAGACTGCCTTATTTTAATAAATGCACTGAAGCATCGAGACGCATGAAGAAAACTGATGTTTGTCTTTCACCCTCACAGATCACGTTCCACTTCTCGACTCGGTGAGCTCAACGCCTGCACCTCAGCCATGATGGAAGATGATATCACTGAGGAGAAGGCCAAGCTGAAGCAGGGCCTGGTCAAAGTGCTGCAGTGTGTGGCCACCATCTCCTCGGCAGCCGCTGTAGTGAACCCCATTTTTGGTGTTGCTGGCTCCCTGATCCGGGTGGTGCTGCACCACATTGACGACGAGGACATTCGTACCCTGAAGCGCGAGTTCGCCTCGGTCAACCGGGGGCTGGACCAGCTCTCCCAGCTGAATCGCTGCACGCTCGTGCAGATCAAGAAGGAAACGCTGGACGGCCAGTACAATCAGGTTGAGGAGAACCTGAAGAACCAGTTCAGGAAGTTCATGGAGATGGTGGAGGCACGGCCGGAGCACCGCGAGCGCAAGAAGGACGACTTTGAGGAGAGTTACGCCAATGACTTGGGTGACCAGAACCTGCACACGCTGTATGATGGTGTGGTAGGGAAACGGAAGCTCTTCAGTAGACCCATCCTGGAAGTCTACCTGAAGTACTCCCAAGGCGACCGCCACACAATGGAGCGACTGTGCACGCGCCTCACCTACCTGTTCTGCATCGGGCTCATCGCCCTCATGGGCTACGCGGCCGTCATCGGAGACGACGAGGAGGGCCTGAGCGAGGAGTGGGCGGAGAAGATGGAGCACGTGCAGGAGAAAATGCAGGAAGCGCTTAGCAGGTGCAACTGAAGAAACACGAAGAGTCGTCTCTGCTTCACCGCTGCTTTCCTTCATGTTTCGGACTCACGTGTCCGCATTCCTGCTGCAACTTCCTCCTGTTTTCTCTCCCGATGAGCACGTCTCCTCTCTGCTCAGCCCGGTCACCTGACCCGCGTTTGAGACGTCACTATTGGCTGATTCCTCAAGTCCATAGGAAGAAATATTACTGCAGTGGTTTCAGCTCATGCCAAGAAAAGATATATTAATCAACCATGGGGTCAATATATATTGCACTAAAGAAGAAATTGCACACGTAATAATAATAGAAAAAGCATTAAAAACAGTGTTTTCATTGCAGAGCATCAAATACTCCTGTTCTGTCCTTCTGTGACACACACATTTATTGGACATTATTTTTGTAAATTGTTTGGTTTCCTTCTGGTTACCGATTTGGTGCGTTTACTCAGTCAGACCTGATTAAAAACTTTAAAACACTAAAATACGATTTTAAAAGGTTTTCCCCTCCGTGGAAGTCGACCTCCTTCCACCATCCCGGCTGCTGCAGATATTTGGGCTTCTGTGCAGAATCGGTGGAGCTGAATGCTGACCCAGTGTGTTCAAATGTGACGCCAAAGAGTACAAGTATCCATATTATAGCCATAATCAGCGCTCTAACACATCTGTGTGTGTGTGAGAACAGAAGTATTTGAAGGCCTTAGAACGAGAACATCAGCTCCATATTTAAGCCTAATCTATTAGTGAGCTTCACCTGCAGCTTCACCTGTAGCGCCTCCGTGCACTTTGAGAAAATATGACACTACAAGAAAATCAGGAGAAACTTCAAATGAAAGAGTTTCATATCTACTGTGATATAATCCTTTACTGAATATTATCAGTCTGTCATATGCAAATACGTGCCACAGATTTTTGTGTCTTGTAAATTTCTTTTCCATTAATGTGTCGCTGCTTCTTTATTCTCTTTGCGCTTCGTGCAGAGAGTATTTGTTTGGAAATCTGAAACATTAAGACACTACAGATTTTTAAGGCAGCGCTACACCTGCTGATAACACTTCACGCTCACAGGAAACGAGAGTGGAACCATTGTCAGCTCTGCAGAACCCGTTCCATTCTCGACCTGCGCTCTTCTGTTTAATGTGCGCTCCAGATTAGTCTCAGTCAGGAAGAGCAGCAAGTATATACAGAGATAACAGAGGCCTCTTTGTTCTTATGATGTAAAGCACTTTGAATTGCCTTGCTGCTGAAATGTGCTATACAAATAAATTTTTACTTACTTACTTACTCTTTGGTGGCAGTTTTTACATCTGTTAAACCATCATTGCTTTTTCTTCCTGAGCAACTATGTATCATTTTATCTGTCTGTGTCCTCCTCTGACCAACGGTGCCTAAATGTCCCATTAGTTCTATATTTTTATTAAGGGTCTTTGTTTGAATCATGTGTGTTAAAAGATTTATGTTTTTCCTATAAAACTGGTGATCGCAGCAGCATCAGAACGAGCTCAGTGTTGGATGGGAAAGTTATGAAGTAACATCTGCCTAAAACCTTTGGGTCTCGGTTCATTTTTAATATTTTTATAGCCCTGCTTTCATGCTAGTTTCTGGTTCTGTTGCAGTTATTGTTACACTATATAAATAAATAGGATTGTGTTGGTAGGGTGGGGAATGGCACGGCGCTCTAAGGCTGGTTTGTAATGCTGTAAATGTGAATGTTGCCTTTTTGTTCTGGATATTTGATGCCTGATTGTATATGCACCGTAAATAAACATCAGTTAATAATGCTGGCTCGGCATGTTTATTGACTTATCATCAGTTAAAAAATGGATCAATGTATTTGTGATTAAGAAAAAGCCTTTAATCACGTTTATCACAGTTTTTAGTGTTTGCAGTGCAGCTGCGCACGTGTAACTGAGCTGTTGGCACATACAGGTGAACAGGTATGCTGACACGATCAGGTCAACCTGTCGCCCTCTACAGCCAAACGGGGGAATTACAAGTCACCACAGCGTCACAGCCGCGCCGTTTTCAGCGGAACATGATGGACACACAATGAATGAATGCAGCTGCAGTAAGACGGGCAAACTACTGAGAACTGAATTAACCTGCTTCCTGAGCAACAGTAAATGAGCGCTGCTTCAATAAATATGTTCATTATTTTTACATGCGACGGTGGGAAAGTTAAGTGGGTCTCTGCGGGGTGTCGAAGGCCCCGGCCTCAAATCTGACACTCAGCATGGCCCGGAAGAAAAAATGTTCTTCCAAAATATCAACGGTTTAATTCCGTTTTTAAAAACTTCCTTCAGCAGAAAAAACTGTTTAACAAATAATTAATCTGGGTCTTTTTATCCCCTCTGGCTCTGTTTCTAAAGGTGCTGCAGAACTGGTGAAAATGTGCAAATGTCGGATGCAGACATGCGAGCAAAATTACAAAGTTTATTCATTCCAGTCACAGTGAACCCTCATCACTGCTGCTGAGGTTTGGCAGTTTGGTTGCTTCTGTGCTTGGAAAAAACTTCAAAAAATTCTAATTTATAATGGCAACAAAATTGCAATGAATTGAATATCATGGCAAGAATATGGATACATTGTTACCTAAGAGTGCACACGGTCAGGCCTAATGTTAAACAGTAATCAGTGAGGAGGGAAAAAGTTCCTAAATGGAGAATAATCCATAATAATCTATTATAATAATTAAATATAATACAAAATATAATCTACAATAACACAAAATCAGATTCTGGAGCAGAAAGTTTGTTAAATATGAGACAAAAACATAAAAAGGCCATTTTTTTTAACATGAGCCCATAAAACTGAATTAAAAAGGTCACAGCTGTTTAAACAAACAGGACTCTTCATATCTGCGTCATGAATCATATAATCTTGAATTTTTGTTTAGTTTTTATTAGTTTCAGTCTCGGTTTTTTAAATGTTTGTATTTATTATGTTTTGTGTATTTTAGTCGTTTGTTCCAAATATACAAAATCAATTCCACCATATTCCGCTTACACAGTATCACTTCCCCCAAAATCACGTTTTAAACTTGGGCTAATTATAAGAACTTTGGTGTTCCTTCCAGGAACCTGGAACCTGGAAGGAACCTGGAACCTGGAGCGAACATGGAGATGCAAGGAGTGTACGTTGCGGTGCAGTTTACAGATCTGCTCGCAAGAGGGCGCAAGCACTTCACTTGCGTCACCATCACACCTGTTCTCAGCGCTCCTTCGGGGTCCGCACAGTCGCATCTGCCTATCAAAGCTGTCAGCCCGATAAAAGCTGTTTTTGGGGCCAAACGGCTCTGCGAGAAAATCCTAAACTAATTTACAAACGAGTGAAAATAATTCGCCTCAGGTGAGGTCAGCAGGGCGCGTGGCCGAGGTTAAAGCCCGCCGGCACGGCCCTCATGCATCTTTATCCAGATGAACAGGTTTGACTGACAGCTCAGAGTGGGGCAATCCAAACAGGAAAATGCGCATTACGGACATTTGAAGTGCGGATCACTGACACACAAAGATTTTTAGGCGCTTACCTGCGCTGCAGATTCATGAGTGTGTGTGTGTGTGTGTGTGTGAGCCACCGACGCACATCCTCTGTCATGTGATGGAGCTTTTTTTTCCTCCCTTCTTCGTGATATGAGCTCATTTCGAAGAATCCATGTTGCCCTAAAAAAAAAATTTGTATTATTCCAAAAATAAAAAAACAAAATCAGGCACAGATCGACTATAAATACCCACATATGAGCTGAAATGTGGAATAATTGACGGGTTGGAGGAGCAACGAGTTTTTTGGTGAGAGGTTTCAGCCTCGGCGCTCAGGGCGCGTCGTGTGCGCACTGAGGGGGTGTGAGGGTTAATTTGATCCCAGCCTCCTCCGAATGATGAAAAATTATAACGTGGTATTTTTTTTTAAGACACGTTTCACAGCGGTGTTTATATATATATGTATGCCCCTGATAAAGCCGCTCAGAGAATGGTGACGCACTGATGCGCAGTAGTTATAAACACTGTGTGGCTGTCAGATTCTCCTCTATAATTATTTAAAATGTCCTTTATTGTGATACTATTTTCACATCAATATTACCGCTATAAGCGCTGCGGATTTTAAAGCAGCAGTTGCGCAAATAAATTCTTTAATGATCTGAAATGCGTTTGAGGTGAAAAGGAAAATCAGCGCTTCGTGTCCAGACGCTAAAAAGACAAAAGACAACAGTTTTCCGATCGTCTTACCTCAACTTTGGATCCTTTTCATACCAGCTGAGGCACTAAATGTTTGCGCCAACTGTGCAAAAACGCTGCCCCACAACGAAAGACGGCAACAAGAAAAACAGTGGAATTAATTTCCGTTGCAGTGAAGAAGCTGAATCTTCCTGTCACGGTGACCTGACTGAAAAGAAAATGGACCCACCGCACATTTCCCCTCCGCAGTTTGCGCTCTCCTCCTCCTCCTCTTCCTCTCTCTCTCTCTCTCCTTTGCAGACATTCAGTGCGCATCTCCGCGCTCGGTCCTGTTTTTGGACCCGTCTCAGCGGTGCAGAAGAGAATCGTGGGAATTTTCTCAAACTTAAAGGCGAGAAAAAAAAAAACTTGTCTGCAGCTGTTGGAGCTTATCAGCCGTGAAGGAGCAGCGGAGGCATTTCATTGAGGTACAGAAAAACAGGCGCTGTTACTGTAACAATGCCATGAATGTTGATCTTCCTCCCTCATCAGAAGGGCTTTAAATGCTCTCAGGTGTGTCCGATCCTGAGCGGATTTGTGCGTAAAAAGACCCACGTTTGCGCGTTTCTTTTGGGTGTGCACAGCGGATAGAAACGGTGCAGTTCGGACCCATGGAAACGCTTCTTGATCTATTTATTTAAAGATTGTCCTTAAGAGTTGATATCTCGCAGATATTTGCGCTCATTAATGCAACAAATTACGGGTGTTTGTCATCAAAATGAATGCTGATTTGTCGGTGACGCAGCAGCTGGTTCGTGCACAGATGACGTCTGTGCACGTCATTTCTCCAGAAAGATGAAGGGATTCTTAAACATGGCCTGCTGTCTCTGCTCTGATGAGTCAGAGCCGGGGGCACACCTGCCCTCTTCTCATTCAGGCCCCCACTCTGTTCACATGACATCATGGTCTCCGTCCTTCTGGGTTTTAAAGTGCAGTTCAAGGACATGATGGAGCCCATCAGCAGGATGAGGACGAACATCAACAAAATAAAATGCTGCATCATCTCCGCTCCGCCTCTGTGGAGCACCGCAGCTCCTAAATGTAGTAATAACGTTACAATTACTAATGAGTTAAAGTTACTGCTTTTAATGTGAGGCCACAGCAGCCGTGCCCTTCATGCTCACACACACACGCAGTTCAGCTGGGGCGTGTCTGTTCGTGGTGCTTGGAACTGTCTCCATACTTCACTGAGTGCACGTCCAGCAGTGGTTTCAAAGTGAGGGCCAGGGGGCCCCAGAGGCCTTCGACAAACAGAGCAGAGATTTTCTGTACATTTCTCCACATTCGCTCTTTTCTGCTCTCTGTGTGGAGGTGGAGGTGAGTCACGCTGGATTTCCTGCCTTCAAATGGTTCCAGTAAGCTCATCTTTCATTTCTAATTCTTGGTGAATCCAGTTTATGGAAAACAAATCTCAGCTGACACGAGTTCATAACAGTGTGAGGTGAATTATTTACTGAGATAGAATATTTGTCACAAATTTGCATCGATTCTTTTCACGATTTTTTGGGTTTTTAATGTAACCACGCTCCTCAACACCCTTGCTGTGTGTTTGGTCTGAACGGATGATCAGAGTGCAAAGCTAGAAATGCCACGCTGAGCTGTGTGGATTAATACGTCCCGGCTCCCGCGGCCCCTTCTCTCTTTTAAGGGGCTCCAAACATGTAGTGCCATTCACAGTGTGGGCATTTGTGAGGTACGATGGCGAATCCATGACGGCTCAGGCGATGTTACAGTGTTACCTGCTCCGGGGAATAAATTCGTTAAAAAAGGAGGATCGATGTGTAACACCTGATTTTTCTGGGAGTAAAATGCTGGTTCTTACCTGAGAATCTTCAGAGGGTGAAAAGTAATAGAAATATAATTTAAAAAAAGAGGGAAAATATTTTCACAGATTTATAGTCAGATTATAATCTAATCTTTGGCTGCTGGTTATTCAAAGGAAGCAATCTGAGAAATTGTGGTTGCAGTAATTTAATTTGAAGGTTTCATGGGAAAGTTTGAGACACGAGCAGTTTCTCCTGGTCCTGATGAAGCTCACAGAGAGCCTTTAAAGGCTGGTTTTCACATGAATATGATGACAGCTGTTTGACGTGCTTTGCCTCTCTGTATCTCAGAACATGACTAATCCACTGGAGAAGGCTGTGGCCCAGAAGAAGGAGGCCATCGAGGCGGTGATGGACATGTTTCAGAGGGGGGCTGAGGTGCTGGCCAGCGCTGTGGGGGAGCTCTTTCCTCTTTGTGAGGCTGCTGCTCCGGTCCTGCGTCTGGCCTTAGACAACGTCCACAGCAAAGAGGTGTTCTACGTCAAAGAACAGTTCCTGACAGTGAAGAACAAGCTCGACGTGCTCTCGAGCCAACTGGAGGACATTGACTGCGAGATCAAGAAGGGGAAACTGGACTCCCAGTACTTCTCGGTGGAGGAGAACATTAGGAACCAGTTTAGGAAGTATATGGATATACTGGAAGCAAAAGAGCAGTTCAGGGAGGTGAAGAAGAGGCTGTTTTTGGAGCACTTTGCCAAAACTGGAGGAGAGAAGAACCTGCGCGTGCTCTGTGATGCTCTCATGGGGACTAACTGCTTTGGAGAGTCCGTTTTAGATGTGGTAGAAGGGTAAGTTGTTCCTCTTCCTCAGATTCATGTTTCTGGATTTACATCATTGCACGTTTCTCTGGGGCGTCAGATGTAAATTGCTCTTCTGTTTTGCAGGTATGTGGCACGGAACCGGCGCCTTCTGGAAGATTTCTGTGTTTGGATGAAGGAGCTTCTCTGCTTGGGCCTGATTGCTCTGCTGGGCCACTGCGCCTTAACTCAGGGCCAAGAGGAGGAGCAGGACAAAATCCAAGAGTGGAGCAGCAAAATCGAAGAAGTCGAGTCCAGGATGAAGTCAGCCATTGAGTCTTGCGTTGCTGCTTTCCCAGAGCAAGCAAAACTAGACACCCAACGCCGCCTGCAGGAAAACCAAGAAGATAATCTTCAGGATACAACTCGGCAGCTTTTAGAGTTCTTGGTGAAAAAGTACGACTGGGTCAGCTGGTCAGTGCGGCTGATCAACCATTCGGGCAGCACCTACAGGAACTGGCGAGCAGGGGAGCACTTCCATCACGTGGCAGGGCAGAACTGGTTCGAGGTGCTCCAGGTGAACAACATCAACCTGGTGGTGTCGTACAGCACCAAACCGCAGCCTGTGCCCCGCGACTGGATCAGGCAGGTGATGGAGGCTCAGGGGAAGAAGGGAAATGCCCCAGCTGTGGTGGAGGTGTTGGAGAAGCAGCTGTGTGGGTTTGTTGTTCACGCGGTGAGTCGCCACAAGGAGTCGGCAGCCGCGTGGAGCTTTCCGGAAGACTGCCATTACTGGGAGAGGCACAAGAACGTGGCTGTGTGCGTGCACTCGGAGTAAAGCTGCCATAAGAGCTTCAGCACGTTAGAGCAGACAGGCAGATTTAAATGAAGATACCTGAGATTTGAAATGAAGGGTGCACTGATCTGATACGCTGGACTGATCAATAATATCCATCATTTATACTAACACCAATGCCTCAGACGAGGCTCTGCCAGGCTTTACGTGCAGTGAAGTAACACACTGTTAGTGTGGATTCTTACTGTGGACGAATGTTACAATAATGCTCCAAAGAACACGGATGTGAAATCTGGCAGTAAAAACACAGACGAATCCACGCGAGGAAACAATATCAGCAGTTTCATTGAATCATTAACGTGACAGCGTGAGGAAGGGTTCACTGTGGTGTCACATTCAGTGATGCATCAAAGAGTAACAATGTTTCAGATTTTTAGCACGTCACCATCAATTTAAGGGGTCCAGAGATAAGAGTTTCTTTTGTTGCCTTTTACATTTTTAAAATATTACAAACTGTGTTCAGCAACTAGTTATTCCTCTCTTCGTGGTACAGGTCACAGGTCACAGGTCACCAGGTCTGCTGGTCCTGTTTAAAGGCTCTACAGAGTCTTTGTTTTTCTTCCTTTAGGCACAGAAACAACTTTGTTCAGTGAGCCGCGCGTCATTAACGAGTCGGCGCGACCTGAGACGTGAAGCCTGCATCATTTAATGGGCGAGAACCAGAACCGGCCGCACCGACACTTCTTTCATTTACAGCAAACGTGTCTTTGTAGTGACGGTGAAGCAGAGGGGATGGAGACACTGTTACACTTGTTTTTTATGCTATGGTTCTGCAGGTTCTGCCCACTCGAGAGCAGAATTGATCTGACACGCCTACATTAGAGCCATGCAGCACTGTGCGTGGGCCATCGCCTAAACCGACACAATAGAATCAGTGTGGGAAAATATCAGATCAGTGCAGCTCTCAGGAAATTCAGTTTCACAGCTTTTATTAAAATAATGTAACCACAAATGCACTTTTAGGAGCTGCTCGAGCTCTCAGATATTCTCAGACGTTTTCTACATAATTTAATTTTATGTATAAAGCGTCTCAAGGCACTTTATATTGTAGGTAAAGACCGTACAATAATTAGTCGTAGCTCTCTGAATCACGTGCATATTACAAACTGTACTGTTACATATGTATTTGTAATAGTAACAGTTAAATAATAGCATTAGGGTCTTTGCTTTTACCTCAGCTGCATACAGTATTAACCCAGTCTCCCTTGAGAAACTGCTCCTGGACCGACCCACAGCTTTGAAGAGCTGGTTTTGCTGAGGCTGCATGCGCGGCTCTCTGCTCCCTCTTTGTCCGTGCTCAGCAGGCTGGCCTCCATCACCCCACAGGCAGCGGGGAGGTTACGTTTTCAGGCGTGAAAAACAAGAAGCTTGGAGGTTGGCACTGGAGACGTAACAATGTGCCTCGTGTTCTATACGCAGTCAAACCTGAAGCCCACTGCCGACCAGTGCCAAGCCTAAAAATGATGAAAATAGCAGCTGCACACAGGATCTTTATGCTTGATGCACCACTTCATCCATGCAGATCCCACGTTCTTTCCCTCCGAACAGATTGTTTTGTCTGAAATTTAAACTGCATCCAAAGATTTTTCCCACATAATGTTTATGAGCTAGTGCAGAATGAATGGCTTGCATGGCTGTTTATGCTTTATGACAATTAATGAGTAAGAACAAAAATCTAATGATGTGTAAACACGTGTAATCTAATATCTGTCTCCTTTCTCTTGTACAAATGTGATTTATGTGGCACCGTTAGTGCCTGTGCCCATTAAACTGAAGCAGTGCACCCTCAGCACCCAGACTCCGGCTAATTGAATTGATATTTACACATAAGTCAGCATTTCCTGACCGCAGCTCTGCTTTGATAGTCCACGAATAACCTTTGGCTGAGCTAATACCCTGCAGATGAGCAGCAAAGTGCTTGACTTAGCAGGATGGTATCGGTCATAATGCTCGGCGTAGGCGCAGAGCGGGAGGAGATGCCCTTCGCTTCATATCTCAGTGCATCTGCAGGGTCTTTAGCTGCTCAGCGTGTGCGTCATAAATCACGCCTGTCAGAATCCATCAAGTGCTGTCTGTAGGATCCAGTACAGCGCAGCAGGAAGAGGCAAACAGCTGCTTATCCAGCTGAAATAAGGCCTCACAGATCAAATTTATCCTTCAAAATCATTCAAACCTATTCAGGGACGCAGTTTCAATGACAGAGAAATGTGACTTTTGATAACTGGGAAGTGCTACAGAAAATTATAACCCCTAGGAACAACAAAAAAACATGTCTTCTAAGTATGAACAGATGCTTGATGGTGAGAGGGGGCTCCAGAGAAGGCTGCCATCACGGAAGCATGAGCTCCATCACCTCCATAACCTCAGCTGAGGAACAGTTCCCCCCCCAATAATCTCAGAAACCTCGCAGCACAGCCGACACAGACGAGTCCTCACGTGTATCCGGGTGCCTGTGCGAGGCTTTACAGACTAAACAGGACCCCATCTGACGAGTGAACCCCTCACAGCCAGCAGGGGTTCATGAGGTCACGATCAAAGTTAAAAACACATTCATAGAAAGTGAAAATCTAAGTGATCACCAGCAGTCTGTAAGGTGTGCTGCAGCTTTGCTATTCTTTACTATTACAGTGAAATAGTATGAAGTTAAGAGAATTGCCACATTGCTTATTGTTTTATATAAGCTCAGGTAGATTAGGTAGATGGGGTAGGGGTGGGCACCTGCGAGGGTTAGGCTGCA
This sequence comes from Cichlasoma orientale, assembly GCA_034780415.1. NCBI lineage: Eukaryota > Metazoa > Chordata > Actinopteri > Cichliformes > Cichlidae > Cichlasoma > Cichlasoma orientale. Next base: position 63,256 of record JAVDPK010002281.1, on the reverse strand, counting down.
GTTCTATTACCTGATAGAAATCCCGATCCTGGCATAAACACTAAATATGGGAGTAAAAGAGCTGGACACAGCAGTTCATTCATAAACCAGCACTTTCATTTGTACTAAAACAAAATAATCAATCTGGCTCATTAAACTCCTATCTGACAAGGCCATTTAGTAAAGCTGGACTTTTTATCCACTTCCCTCTGAATCCTAAAGAAAACCGTCTCATAGCTTCATATTTAGCCTGCAGCAGGTCGGGGTGTTTCTGAGGATAACAAGCCTGGCACTGCCATCCATCCATCCTTGAAATCTTCCCTTGTTGGGTGAAGAACACAAGCTGTGACCCTGTCACGTTCTCGTGCTCTGTCCTCATTTACTATGGATGAGAACATCCTAAAATAGCCTGAAACCACAAATGTCTTCACTCTACATCAAAATGCTGCGTGACAAAAGGAGACCATGTGATGGACCTCCCCGTGCCGCGCTGCACCTGCTGCCTTGTTGGCACAAAGCCTTTTTGTCATTAGAAATCCCAGACAGGTGACTAACCGTTTTACCACCTTTGATCCGGTGCTGAAAAAACAGAGACGTGGAGCAGACGGAGGGATGGGTGTGCCTGACAGCAGCTCGGCCTTCAAACACTCACCGACGCAGAAGCAGGCTCTGCGACAACAACGCAGCAAACAAGCTGGTGTTACACCTGCTGACTGTGGTCATTGTGTTTAACTTAAAACATCCTCCAATCTCCTCATAGTCCTTTTTAACTCCAGGAGCATGGCTGGATTTGAACGTTAATTTTAACATGACCACGGGCAGTGTTTAACATTTCCTTGGTTTCCCCCTGTGTAGACATGGAAAGCAGATGCAGCCTGTACTCCAGGCCAGTGGATTCATTAGTGGCTGTGTGGGCTTTGCCTAGGTAACAACTATTGATCCAAGAGGCTCTTCTCCTGCATAAAAGGCTCTGGCTGTGGTAAACCGTCAATCCGGGCTGTCATTGAGGGAAGACAAAAGCATCTGTTTACCGACCAGCTGAGCTGCAGAGCTGCAGAGTTTTGTGGTTGAAAACAGGTTAAAGCAAGATTTTAACTAGAGCAGAACTGCAGCAGGGAAATGATGGTGCCAGAGGTGGTTTGCAGACAGAGGGCGCTATCAACATACAGATCTGAAGGTCACTGTGCTGCAAACCAACCCAGGACATGCAGCCTCCAAGATGCTACAAGACGATTTAAAACAGTCACGTTTCCTTCACTTACAGTTCAAAGTCTCTTCTATGAAAGTTTAATTTGTCCCACCATTTAAACCTGATTTTTGCTCTCTGAGGTCAAAGTCATCACGGGCGATGACTGGCGATGGCGAATGATGATTTTCTGGAAAAAGAAATGAAATGATGCAGTTTTAAAAAAGAAAAAACCCACTACATATTCCGTATATACCATAGGGTTACCACAGATGGCTTACAGTGGACGTCACGGGGTTAAGAGGAAATATTTACAGACATTTCCCTTTTCTCTGCAGCTCCCGTAGGCTGTGACTCATAAAGGGACTTTTTAAGAGCGGAAACATGACTTTACAAAACAAAAAACACTTCATGGTGAAATGCTGGATATAAAAAAAAAACCTTCGTGGCGAAACTCTGGAAATAATTCTAGAAACTGGAAAGTCAGTTCACAAACCTGCCCATACAAAAACACTTCCCAGCATCCCCTAACGCGCTCCTTTCCATCAGGCCGCCTCTCCTCATCTCCAAGAGGAGATAGCAGCCAATATCAATATTTCATAAACAAATGAAAGAGTGGATGGAGGCTAAAATCAGAGTGGCCCTGGAGGAGAGAGTCAATCGATGGATGGTAGGATAGCGCTGTCCGCGGGTGTCTGCCAATCCCGCCCGCGCAGGATAATGCTATTACCCATCAGTCCGAGTGGACCATCGACCGGCCTGCTGCTCTCTGAGTGGACTAATTCAATAAAACGCATTAAAACATTTGTTAAGTGACACACCGACTGCAGGTCTGAACCAGAACTAAGGTCCTGCCTGGTTAGAGATTCTGGCTGCTAATGTTTTATACATACTGTCTGCAAAATGAAGTCAATGCGGAAGACCTGAAGTCTTTCTGGTGGCCAGCAGGGGGCAGTGCCTCTGGCTGCAGGAAGAAGTCTTCGTGTTTTAGTTTAAAACATGTTAGTACAGTACGATATTAACTTAGAAAATTGTGAGCACAGTTTGAGTAAAAATGTAATCTAAACACAGGTACCTTGTGACTGGGACTGAAGTTGCCATTGCTAGCTTGTAAGGTCTACTTTCGATAATCCAAGATGGCGACGGTAATAAAAAGCTGATGATGTCACAGTAGCTAAGTCAGTTTTATATAAATAGTAAGGAAAGCTGTCCCAGTAGACCTGATGGGTCAATCACGGGGCAATCAATAAATACATAACTCCTAATTTTTGTCTTTTTGCTCTATTAATTGCTGAGTAGCGATACCGCTGTTATCATGAGCAACACAGGCTATTCTGTGATTCTCAGTGGATGGCTCTCACAAGAGACAGAAATGAAATCTACATCCCATATCCTCATTAACGATGGACAGTAAGATAAAAAAAATCTGAAGTTTGATTATGAACAGCAAACTGTGTTGACAAAGGTACACCCCATCATGTGGGGACAGCATGCTAATTTTAGCCACAGTTAGCTACGGTTAGTAATGGACCATAGCTAACTGAGCTGAGTAGCTAGCTTAAACACCAATGATGTCTAACCCCCAAACGTGGGCCATTTATTCTCAATCTACAGCAGGACAGAAGGTAATCAAGCCCAAAGAACAAAGCTGAGTTCACTAAGTTCTGCCTTTAGAAATGTAGTGAGCTGCTCACAGGTACGGAGGTAACTCCTAATTAGCATGAGGTTAAGGGTGTGTTGTCTTTAGCTCTTGGCTAAGTGCTTTAGTAACCACTTTGCTGCATGTGAAAAACAGCTCAAAAACATCAACTCACTTACCGGAGGAGTCTGTCAGTTACACCTCCTATCGTCCATAGACAACATGACAAACATACGGAGACGGCTGTTGCTCTGACGCGTCAGCGCGTCCGCCATATTGGATGTGGCAGATCTGCGCTGTAAACAAGTAAATGGACTGAACTTCATAAAGCGCCTTTCTTAAATCAGTGCGTCTCATTCACACATGCGCTAATATATACTGGAAAGTGATGGGCACCAAAAATAACGTTACTTTCTTTGATAATTATAAATGTTAAATACTCCACATGTTACTGTTTGTAACGCAAACACTAGAAATATGTTCCTGAATTTAAAAAAAGTTAGTATGCAGCAAAGCGTGATCGGTCACTAAGGCATGTTTTTGGAGATGTTTTGAGGACTGTGGATGCACAGAAAGTATTCCAGATCATCTCATTTAATCTTTAGCTGTCATATACATCTGTAGAGGACCTTTGCATGTCTGAATGCATCTGGGGAATCCATCTGTCAGTAGACCTTTAAAGTGGAAATCCACTGAGTGGTGAACACGTGTTTCCAATGCTGTCTTTTCTCCTCTGATGCCAGCTTCCCTCTGCAAGGCCCCATGTTGTCTAATTCAAACCCCCAGTGCAGCCTGAACCCCCCTCACACTCTCATACAGACACTCAGATTCCTTTCCCGCTCCCCTGCAGCAGGTCGCTGACCCTGTCTGTAATGAAGAATCTCAGAAAACAAATCTGTTCTTTTACTCTGTGTTTCTATTGCTGACCTACCTGTTTCCTTATTTGTACTCTGCAGTTCTGTAACCATCTGCCCTCTGATTGTTATTATCTGTTTAATAGATGAGATAAAAGCCCTGAAAAGCCTGACAAGTAATGCACTCAGAGGGGAATAACAAGTAGATGCTGGCAGTCAGTAATCTGAAACATTTCTTGGATTAGGTGCTGCATGGTTTTAATGTGCTGACAGAAATTTTATAGTTCTAAAGCCAAATCTGTAACAGCAGTAGGTGAGTCCGAATGCGCAGTGTGACCATAAGGGGGGCGGGGAAGCTGTGCATGATGATCCTGAGGGAGTGGGAGGTAAATGAGCAAAAGCACGAGAAAGGGGAAATGAAAAATAGGAAAAGCAGGAAATGCCACGTCACAGGGAGCTGCTGCCTTCAGTGGGCTAATCAGTCTCAAGCTCCCTCAAATCCTCACGAGAACATCAACAGATACACTGAATCAGCTGCAGGCGTGGCCGTTAAACAAAGTATGGGTGAAAAATGATTTGAAGCTGAGGATTGAGATCACAATCTGGAAAGTAATCAGCTGTAGCCTCCGCGGGGACCTTTTTATGGCTTCTGGTGATCTCAGAATTCTGGATAATAACCTGATTGAGCACTTCCTGTTCCACTTTACACGGTTTACATTTTATCAGAACTTTTTATTTTCTTATAAAGTTTTTGTTAATTTTTTATATAAATTTGTTGTTTTTCTCTTAAATTTGTTGTATTTTTGTAAATTAAAAAAAAATTCTTGTAAATTTCTGAGTTTATTTTTATAAATCTGTGAGTTTTATTCTCATGACTTTTATTTATTTTTTCCTAATAGATGTGTGAGTTTCCTTTCATAAAACCAAATTCTGGATAATAAATAACTGGTTCAACACGTAGATTTTGCGTGCTGGTCATTGTTAATAAAAAAGTTCATTTGTGAGTTTTTTCTCATGAATTTGTGTTTTCTGATAAATTTGTTACAGTGTAACTCCTGTGTTGCATTTTCTATCCTCTACATTAGTTTCATTTTTAAGTCCCCAAAGTCTTCACATGCAAAAATGCATGATTTATGATGGTCTCTTCCTTCGACAGCTTCACTGGTCCAAGTCAGAACCCCAACAGGAGCATGCAATGACCAAAAACTGTAAACATGTGTGCAGCTTTTGGAGCTTTTCAGTAAATCATTAGTAAAACTATATGATTAAGTAAAACAGCACAACAGGTAATTGGATTTCCCGTTTACATGGAGCTTGAAGGTAGATTGGCTCTCTGGTATAAGGACAAACATGGACTCGGGGGTGAATCAATACTCCGTCTTCTTCCAGCCTGAGATTCTCCATCTGTTTTCTCAAATCCAACACGAGCTTGTATTGATCTGCTCGAGCAGCAGATGGACTTTTATCAGGGACAACAGTCAGTCAGCTGCCAGAGTCGCTGCTGTGCATACAGATCGTTAGACTGGCAAAGTTCAGCTGCATTATATGGATGGAAAAACTGGACACTCCAGGCCAATAAACAGAAAGTCAGGCACAGATGAATTCTGCATCCCAAAGTTTTGATCCATGATGTTGTAAACTGAATGTGGTTGTTGAGCACAGCTCTGACGGATTTCATAAGAGAAAAACTAAAGAGCCATTTAAACAAGGACGTTATTCCCACTGTTCAAGCTGAACTCGTTATTACGACTGAGAAAGCAGCAAAGGGGAACCGGCAGCAGCTCCGTCACTTTCATTTTCCATGAGCATGAAGGGAGGAAGTACTCGTTCCTCTGTCCCTGCTCTCTGACTTATTTACACCAGAGAGATGCTTCAGCCTGTCACTGAACGCCCGGTTCTCTGTGACCTGGAAACATCTGGATCAGGAAGGGGAAACTCACATCAGACATATTCCTGTGAAAATCCAGGGTTGACTTCACTGTAAAATCTTCCTGAAGGACCGGGATCGGGAAGGACAGGGACATTTGAGGCATCTCTGAAATCTCAGGCTGCGAGTTTTAAGCCAAACAAGCCGCATGCAAGGCACTGAGAGCTGATTGGCTGCTCTTAGCAACCATTTCATTTTGAACAGGCAGCCGTGACCCCGGAGGGTGCTGATCTCTCAGCGCTGACCCCTTTAAAACCTTTGAATTATTGAATGACATCTTCAGCGTTGGCACTGAATCATATAATACTTTGAATTTGCTGCAGCAGAAACAAACGGACACGTTTCATCCTGGCTTCCTTCCTCAAACATCAGCAGCTCTTATCGAAGCACCATCCAGACTCAGCCAATGGTAATGAGCTGCATTAACTCATCAACAACAAATATGCATGTGCATATATGAGTAAACTCATTTCCACTGGACCTTTGCAAAGACAGTAAGCACAGTGCTCAGCGTATCCCACATACCTGCTCTGAAACATGTTTGTGCTGTTGCTTTCTTGGAATATGATTTTCTTTTTCCCATGCTCCTTTTAGGATATCACCTTTAGTTTAAGTCTTCTCAAACACAACCTCCTGGTTGGCCATAACTAAGTTACTGATGATGGCTTCCAGTATTGATCTGTTTGCTGCAGTCGGTGACCACAAGAGAGCGCAGTCATCTCGGATGACTGAAATCCCGCTCGGCTGATCCTACTTTTCAGTGGCTTTGAAGAACTGAACGGAGATCAGCGTTACTAGGATTAACTGATCCAGGATCAGCCAGTTAAGCTGAGACGTTTAAAGTCTGTAGATGTCCAGAGTCAAAGGAAGGAATACCACCGGGAATCCAAAGGTATCCCAAAGGCGGTCCTGAAGTAACTTCAGATGAGAAAAAGTGTTTGTCAGAGTTATTGCAGCTCGCTGGGTGCACAGTTCATGCTGGTTTTTGCAGCAGGGTTCAGCTGGATGTTGTTTTTCTGAAGATTGTGGTCATAATGAATCAATTACATTTACAGCTGGCATTACAATCTCCAAACGGGTCTGATCAGTCCTATTATGGTCTGCATGCATTTGCACCTGGCATTACCTGGTGTCTCTCTTTATCCACAACCTACATGTAGATCAGATATAACAGGTCATTATGAGACATTATGAATAGTTCTGAATCAGTCGTCTCTGTCTTCACACAGCTAAACAGATCATTTCCTGTCATTCAAACACAGCTGTGAGAGAAAAGCTGATAATCTGGTCTCAGATCAGCTTTCTTTCTGCTGTTTAGTCCCTCTGGCAATATCCCACAGTCAAACATCCATCACACCAGGAAACACATTTCAAAGGACCTGTCTGCCCCGCCCACCTTCCTTTTCCCACGGGAGTCAGCCGAATCCAGCATGACGGTTACTAAATCCCGTCTTTCCCACTGAACAACTTTCTATTATGAAGCAATCCTGCGATGCACTGATCTCACGCTCCTGTGTGGATTTTCAGGACTTGGAGAAAATGAGCCGTAAGCACCTTTGTCTCTTTGATGTGAGCGCAGCATTTTGATGGTTGATAATAAGGCACCGGTTAGGTTTGTGCTAACTATAATAACGTGGCGCCGTTTCCCAATCTAAGCAGAATGAAGTCTGGATTTCAAACTGAAATCTTTGACCATCTGTTTGCATTGAGCCTGTGTCTGCATCTCTCTGCACTTTAATATGTACAACAGAAATATTAGCTTCTGAATCAGTGCTTCCTCCTGTCTCATAATTAGAGCTATTGACTTTTCGAAGCACAAACCCTTCCCAGAAAATGCTGTGCATCTCCTGCCATGAGATGAGCCGGTGGAGCTGAAGAGACATCTTGTGGCGAGGAGGAAGCACTGACCTCTGACCAAGGTCGAAATGATAAAACGTGACCGATAGCTTCCCTGGAAGAGACGCTCATTTATCATTTTAGCTTCCAGACACAGTCATGAGCTTTGTATAGAATAATTCATGTGTAATATACAATCTAAATGAGCTTTTACGTGTGTATTGTTGATGCAAATATTAATCAGCAGCAGGTAATGAAGTGCAATAAGTGCAAGTTTTTGGATATAATAGCAAAACTCTGAAAGAACTCCTCATTCTACAAAATGAGGCGTGAAATCCAGCTCGTGTGCGATGCTGTGTGCAGAGATGGAGCAGCTCAGCTGGCTGTCATTATCTCACATATTTCAGCCATGTTTCCACCTGCAGAGCCTGAAACCACAAACAACAAAGATCAAAATCTCTTACAAATCCAACGCTTTTCATTGATGCTGGAGCCAAAATATCTTTAATAGATCCTGTTGTTTGTTCACTTAAAAGCAAACACACAGTGTGTGTGTGTGTGTGTGTGTGTGTGTGTGTGTGTGTGTGTGTGTCTGTGTGTGTGTGTGTGTGTGTGTGTGTGTG
>JAVDPK010002281.1:4439-39308 GCA_034780415.1 Cichlasoma orientale | reverse complement strand
GCACACACGCACACACGCACACACGCACACACGCACACACACACACACACACACACACACACACACACACACACACAGAACTAAGAACTGATTAGCATGCAGACAACATCGCTGCACCTCAGGTTGTCTCCTGGTTGATATTTGTGGTTTATATTAGATGGAGCCAATATGTAAGTAAACTGAGTTTCCTCTTTGTGACATGGTTGTTACATACATTTATAAAAAAAGTCCTCAGATGGGACAGTGGGATTATTTACAGCATAACACAGCACGGTCAACATGCAGAATGAAGGTGCAGCAAAGCCAAAATGTAATGTCTCCATATGAGGACGCAGGCGCTCAGGAGGTTAAAGGTTTCTATCAGAATTCAGTAAGAAGAAAAATATTAATTTTACATAAAAAAGTTGCAGCTCATCCCCTGCACTGTCTCAGAGGCTCTGAGGACCCTCCTCAGGTCCTGAGACTCAGAGCAGCTAACTGGACTGCAGCAAAGGTTCATGAGGATCTGGTACAATGGAGACCAAGGACTTTGGGGTCAGAGGTCAAGGTCAGGTTCGGACACAGTCACTATCATCCTGGCTGTTCTGGAGGCTGAAAAAGGCCAGAGAGTAGATGATGATTCTGGTCAGCTGAAGGCCACAGCTGTGCAGAAACAGCAGAACACAAACCAGTGAGCAAATATGAACGTAGAAAGGGGAACATGGCATCTGAGAGACGGGGCAGAACCCGCACACCAAGTTCTGCATGCGAAGGTTCCACTGCGCTCTGTAAAATGCGATGGTCTTCATCACGCTTGAACGTGTTTCCTTACACAGAAAACAGGACAGGTGCTTTTACCAGTCTGATAATTGCCGGGTCCCTGCAATGGGCTTCAAGAGATCTGCAGATGTAAGAACAGTTGTAATGAAGCTGCATTACATAACATAAAGACATACCTGTCATTGTGGAAGCAGCAGAATCCACTAGAGAGAATCAGTTAGTGTACTTTTACTGCAAGGTTTGGAAACAAAGATGAACGAGAACACCTGTTATTGGAAGCCGCCTCCAATATCAGCCGTTCTCCAGACTTCCTGGAAGTCTTTCAGAGTTTTCCTTTGGGCACTGGCTGCTTTTTCTTTCAGTTTGAAGAGGCAGCAACGTGAAGGCATTGAAGCAAAGAGGTTGATTAAACTTTGGGCCGTTCCCTTATTTGGATCAGCACAGAGGACGGACCTGTATGTTTGATTTGCCACACATTTTACACTGAGTACACGAGGCTGTGTCTACTCCGGGTCTCAAACTGGGGGTCTTTCACATGTAAAATGAGTGTGTTGACCACCAGACCACAGAGCTTTATTTATTCGCTGGCAGGTGGGAATGACTTTGATCAGTTATTGATCAGTCCTTTTTGAGCTGAACAATCCTGAAGGAGGAAATTATAAAGTTTTTTTTTATGTATACTGCATATGTAATGAAATACTACTCTGACATGTAACATATTAATGCAGTAAACAGTATAGTATGGAGGACCAAACATGCCAAAATTAAAGAAAAAATGGAGGAATGGGACACTGGAAGAAGGAAAGCAAATCAGAACTATTTGTCACTTTTTATTGATTCTTTCATGCATTTATTTGTTTTTTAAATCTTTGCACATTTAATAGCATATTAAGCATTTGTTATAGCACTTTGCAGTTTGCCTGAGTTTACCATTAAACCATATGATTGATGCACATTAAAGAAAAAAATTGCATTTTTTATAATGTTGCATTTACGTGACATAAAAGCCTGAGTCTGCATACAGAGTTCATTAAATTAGCATTAAACCCTGCCCGCTGTCACTGAGATGAAACACAGTCTGAAACACGGGTTTCATCCTGAAGGAGAGGCCAAAAAAAGCAGATTTATTGATTTATTGATTTTACTTGAGTCAAAATTAACATCAGCAGAAGCTTTGCTGTTCAGGAAACAGTTTCATCAAAGTTTCTACAGAAGAATGATGCAGGAACGCGTTCGTAGTGATGCCTCAGATTTCAGCGCTGACTCAGGATCAGGTGGTGCGCGCTGTGTAAACCTACTTCACCTCTACCACCAGTTTAAATTGATAACAGTTTGAATGAGGTCAAAGCCGGGGAAGTCCATGGCAACAATCCCAAAGCACGGTCTGGGATGATCCGGATAAAACTGCCTGAGGTACTGATTTAGCCATGGGTTCACCTTTTCTGCCACTCTTTTTGGAGTCAGAAACATTCCCCAGAGAGTGCCAAAGCCAGTGCCGCTCGTGTACGTCAGCACAGCGTTGTACCCCCCACAGGCCGCGCTGGCTTGGTTCAGCTGTTTGATTATGTTGTTGTCTTTATCTTTAATGTTGCTAACCTTATTGCTGCTTTTCCCGTCGGTGTCTATGAGGGGGATTCCCAGTGTAAATGTGTTTTTCTGCAAAAAGACAATTTTCCCCCTCACCTGGCCCATATTGGGCATGCCAGAGTCCACCCACACATGTTTGTCGTTACCAATCAGGCTCTGCACCATTTCATTGACCTTCTTCTTCTCAAAGGACTCGGGCACCACTCTAATGAGCACGGCCTCACTGCTAAACTCAGACAGGAAGCCTCGAACAGTGTCCAGAACATCTCTGAGCGTGCTGCGCTGGTACATCACCCCGTGCATGACGTAGAGGGTGTCACCCAGTCCAAACACTTTGAGATCCAGGAAACGAATCCCGGCTCTCAGCTGATCCCGCAGAGACAGGGCCTGGCATTCGGCCTCCGGGCCTCCGTACAGGGCCATGCTGTCGTGAGTGCCGGGGACGGTGATGAGAGAGAGGGAGCGGAAATCCTGAATGCCAGCCATCCATGGAATATTGTAGGACCCCGGGATTATGAGGTTTCCATTGTTGTTGAAGAAAGAGTCTTTGCCACGGCACAGAACCCTGAAGATTAGAGGATTTGTTACAATAATGCCAAAATCAGTTAAAAACAATCTATTCTTGTTTTTTAGTCATGTAACACGTACGCGGCAGACAGAAGAATGACGTGAAAAAGCAGACGCTTGTCACCAGCGTTCATCTTGCAGAAGTGCGAGCGATCTGGTACATTAAAAATAAAAGGATAAGTTATGCATTTTATCACAGCAAAAGCTTTTAATTTGAAAGAAAGAAAAACATGCAAATTAATTGTGCAATATAGCTGGAAGATTTTGGTTATTTTGTTGCAGGTTTCTACTGTACCTCGTAGCCAGGAATATTTCACAGCTGTGCAGTGCAGCAAAAAGCTCTAACTTATATTTCTCCGTTATCTGAAGGATCCTGGGTGTGGGCCACAAACGGAATAATCTTTCTAAATGTTTGTGCAGATTGTGGTGTTTGAGAAGGTGGGTCCGGTGACTGCAACAATAAGCAGGTCACATTGGATCTGATTTCTACCAGGAGTTCCCTCGAATGCACCAAATCAAATGCAACAAAGAGAACAAAGCTGGAGCAAAAAGGATGAAGCAGCTGAGACTCGCTCCAGTCCAACTTTTGACTCTGAAACGGGGGATTTTAGTGCAGATGGAGGACGTGAGTAACTGCAGTGAAAGTACTGTTTGCTGAGTTTAATCAGAGGCGATAGCAGCCCCTTTGTTCAGAGAGGCATGCTGAACTTATCTGACTGGGTGTAGTGCTGTTGGCCAACTTTTCTGAGCAGATTAGGTGATAACGATCACCCACGCTTTGAAAATATGGAACTATTTATTGACCTTTTGCACTGTAACTGAGGCCGTAACTTCAGCTTCTACTTTGGTGCAAAAAGCCCCCCCGTGTGGTCTCAAAATGACTGAACGATGTTTTAAAGACATGTTTAATGTCCAGCAAGCTCAAAGTATTAAAGTCAGAGTAAACTGTCCATAAGCGAAGCTCATTTCTGCCGCTTGTGTCCGCCATCTCGTTCTTTCGGTCACTGCCCAAAGCTCGTGACCATAGGTGAGGGTAGGGACGTAGACTGACTGGTAACTCGACAGCTTCGCTTTCACACTCAGTAAGGAGGCAGTTGAGGTGGCTCGGGCATCTGACTAGGATGCCTCCTGGGTATTCCAGGCTTGTCCTACCGGGAGGAGGCCCCAGGTCAGGTCAGCTGGCCTGGGAATGCTTCGGTGTCCCCCTGGGTGAGCTGGAGGAGGTGGCTGAGGAGAGGGAGGTCTGGGCTTCTCTGCTTAGGCTGCTGCCCCCATGACCCCACCCTGGATATGTGGAAGAAAAGTAATGGATGGAATTTAGTCATCCTTTCTTTGTGCTGGAACCCAAGTGTAAGAACAGAAAGTGTACTTTTCACCAAACCTTTCCGATCCAAACTGATGGTCCAGTTAAAAGTCTGGTTCCTCTTCTCCAAGACCACCTCAGGGCCCTTTGACCCCTCTCTGTCTCTGAACAATGGTGCAAGAAATGATGTGCAACTAATAACTTTCAGGGTGATCCCAGCATTTTAATGCTCTCTTTAATAGATAGGGTGACGACCCACTCTGCCTTGCCTTCATTTTGGCTGCTTGTGTGCAGGTCTCCTGCAAGCATTAGAGGGCTGGAGAGGCTCATCTTCCAATCAACACCTGGGCCCAATGTGTGCCAGTGCTCTGTATAGGTTCTCACAGATCAGTTGATGTGAGCCTCTCCTCCTTGATGCACTACTTTGGCTTTTGATGTGATTTCTTGTGCTGACTGCACATATCATGATTAGTTTGAGTTCTGCTTCTGTTCCTTTCATTTAAAACAACCTTTTAATTGGCATTTCTGTGCATCTCCTTTCTTTGCCATGGCCGTGCGGCCTGGCTCGTGACAGATAACTTTATTAATCCCTGAGGGAAACTGACATATTGCAGTAGCTCGAGGTAGAGAAAGGCAACACTGTGCAACACCGCTGATAAAAACACACAAAATATATAAAAAGGTAAAAACAGGCAATAAGATTAGACAAATGTCAGTAAGCAATATGTATACATGCTTTATATGTATAGATGGTGAGTGCAACAGGCAATGATAGTGGATATCATTGGACAATTATGTAGTACACAGTAATGACCCGACACAGAGAAGAAGAGTTGCACAGTGTGACCGCAGTTGGTACTATTGTTCTGCAGAAATCCAAATTATTGTAAACCCATGAGCCACGCAGGCCGCCATACAGATTCTATGAGCCAGCTGGACCTGCGTTATTATTTAAATCAGGGAAAGAAGAACAAACACAGCCACGCCCCCTCTTTAAGCAGGAGAACTTGTGGTTTAATTATTATAAGGAGCAAGTTTTTAAAATATTAAAATGTCACACATGTAATCATAAGAATCTGGGTTCTGCTTGTCGAGGTTTAAATGACTCCATCTCCCACGATGCATTGCGATCGCACCCGGAAATGAAAGCCGAATCAGCTGACTCGGTTGTGTGTTTCTGAGCAGTTTGTGGCACTTTAAAGCTGTATTTTGTTTAGTGCTGTAACATTTGTGAGTGTTACTGTGCTGGTGTGTTACGGTAGCGCGTGAGCAGCCATGTTACGGCCGAAGGCGCTGACGCAGGTCCTCAGCCAGGCGAACACGAACGGAGTCCAGAGCACTCTGTGAGTACGAGCTAGCAGCAGGCTAACCGATTTCACGGGCTCAGCGGGGCTTTGTCGCTAACAGACAAGAAGTATCTAAATGTTAAGACTCTTCTCGATATCCCGACGGACTGAGTATAATTACTGCGGGCCGAATAAACCATGAGTGTGCATTTACATGGAGGCGAGAGCGGCACAAAGTTAAATTCAGGCCTGGCTCTCCCTGCTAACTCATTTATAGTTAATGAAGCTATTCATTAGCGCAGTCGTTCCGCATATAAATTATATTAATTAAAAACGTTTATATTTTATTGTGTCCCAGACGCCAGGTCGTAGTTTTAAATGTTTTTTTTTTTTTAGAAATTAACGTAATTATAGTAGATGTCATATTCAGGGTTTTTTTCTGCATTATTTTATTTTTTCTTTATTTTTTCAGGTGGCTGTGTGTGAACCAGTTGTGCTTGCATGAATAGTGTTAATGTGCTCTTTTTATTGTGAAGGAAAACACCTGAAACACTTTAATTAGAAAAATAGAACCTTAAATATTGAAGCATCAGAATTTAAATGTACACGTGATCATGCGGAGAGAGCCTGCTGCTCCTCAGTAACCGAAACATTTTATAGTGGCACGTTATCAGAATCAAAACAGAGTTGTGTGCTGGAGATTTGGGTCATTGTCTTGTCCCAGCTGGTTTTTTCATGACTCAGATTTCTCTCAGCAGCACATGATGTTTTAGTCACACAGAGCGCTCTGGTTCACACTGATAGCAGAACATGTTGACAGTGGAACCTTTAAGATTAGGATAAACGGAGCCTGAGAAGTTAACACTTATATCTGTTGTCCTGTGTCCAATGTATTATTGTTTATTATTTGTTTGATCCACTGTTTATTAATTAACTTCCTGGAGTTTACCTTTAATCATTTGTCCATCTGTTATTTGACATAAACTAGAACCCCAACAATAGCCATCACCAAAATCCCGTTTTGAACGGGAAAAACTTTAATTAAAATTGATTGATTAGTATGTGATAGCATTTATGTCGTTTTGTGCATTTGTAGGTTTTGTATAATGTGGTATTTTCACATTAGCGTTTAAATGGAAGTGAAGTTTTATCTGAATCTGGAAGCACCGAGTTTGCGTGTTTGTACGTCTCATGTTAGCTTATTTTCAGTAGGAAATCTCAGGCGTCCAGCTGGATCTTAATGCATGAGAAACATAAAGTGAGGTGAGGAAAAGCAGCAGCAGCTGTAACAGGACTGTGTGATACTTGAGCAAGAATTCCTGCATAAATAAAACATATTTCAGTGTCAGTCACTCTCTTTAAACTCTATATTACCTTTAGATTGGTAACTTTGAACCTCTGTGAAAGTTGAAGGTCAAACCGTTTTAATGTGCTGGGTCTCCAACCTTTCCCCAGCTTACTGAATAACGAAGGCTCCCTCCTGGCGTACTCCGGCTACGGGGACACCGACGCTCGAGTCACAGCTGCTATCGCCAGCAACATCTGGGCAGCTTACGACAAGAACGGCCACCAAGCCTTTAATGAAGACAAACTCAAATTCATTCTCATGGACTGCATGGTAAGGACATTTCTGCTGAGTGCATGTGAAGGGTTTGCATGAGATGGGCTAAAGGATGGTGAAATTGAGATAACAGTGACACTGTTGTCGTCTAGTCTAACATTTCTTCTCTCTCAGGAGGGACGAGTGGCCATCACCCGTGTAGCCAACCTGCTGCTGTGTATGTACGCCAAAGAAACGGTGGGCTTCGGCATGCTCAAAGCCAAGGTGAGGGTTTAGATACCTGCTTTACCACAGGATCAAGAAAGTCTTACTCAGAAGTCACAGTCAGCCAGTCCTCAGTCTGTCTTTGTGACTCAGCAGCCAGCTTTAAAGGAGGTCTCGTAGCCACAGTACGTATGGGTGATATCTCCAATGTGTCCTCCAGCTAATCTGCTGACACAGCACCTGAGGCTAGCTCACTTTGTGCTGCGTTCAGGATGTCCGGATGGCAGATGACACACACGTGACCCGACTGATCGTTTCATCTTTGCTTACAAATTCAGATAAATTCAAACAAGCTGATTTAAAGCAGAGTCACTGTCAGATTTTAGCCAAAGATTTCCAGACTGCATTTTGGAAAATAGTCCCTGTTTAGGTCTGCCCACTAACCTGCACGCAGCCAAAGACGCTCACACGTGATTGGTCAATACGACTCCAAGTGGAAATCAGAAAGCGTGCAGCACAGCAGCTCCTGTGTCTTATGTACAGATTGTGCTTGTTGCATTGAGATATCTGCTCATATTCATGCTCTGTGTGTGTGTGTGTGTGTGTGTGTGTGTGTGTGTGTGTGTGTGTGTGTGTGTGTGTGTGTTGTGATTGTAGGCAGAAGCACTGGTCCAGTATCTGGAGGAACCTTTAACTCAAGTGGCTGCATCATAGTGGAAATGTGACTCACGCTCTTCTGGATGCTTACGTCATGTGATCCAGGTCACACACGGACTACTGTACCATTCTGCTTGTTCACTAAGTGCATATGTATCTGTGTGTGTGTGTGTGTGTGTGTGTGTGTGTGTGTGTCTGTACTAAAGAAGCTTGTGTGGTTTGTAGCTCTCCTTGTGAATACGTCCCCTTCTTCCTGTCGGCTGAATGATTCCATTATCAGACGTTCATTTGTGACCTGCTCGGATCAAAGCTGCACAGAACATTCTGAATCCCATCAGCAGCTAAAAACTGCTACAAAGAAAAAGGTGGATGGAAACTTTCTGTACAGTGAGATGAAGATTCGTTTTACTTCAGAGGTGTTAAATAAAAAAATGGTATTGACACAATTTTATTGTATTCATGCTGATGTGACCAGGCTGACACAAATTTATACTGAAGGGCTTAAAGATCCCTCCCCTGAATCTGTGCTCGTGGTCTGGGAACAACATCCCAGCGGTGAGCGGGGTGAGAAAAAACTGGAAATGTGGAATTAATTTTGATGACGTCATTTTTGGAGGCAGGTTTGAGCAGCTGTGGACTCGTGCTGCAGCGAAGGTGTTTGAAGCAGCTGCCAGTGGATAAACGGATGCTTTTATGCATGAAGAGAGATTAAAATGCATGAAGAAAACAATCACACATCAAACTGAAACGTGAGCGCTAACAAGCTGCTGAAAGAATGAAATTAGTAAAAGTTCGGGTGACATCATATTCTCAGTCTGAGTCCCGTCCTTTGGAGCGGCTCCTCGACGTGCTTCAAACTAAAGAGCCAATAAACACAGACGCTGATGAAGGTTTAGGTCAGGAACACGATTTTAAATTAAAACAGTGCTGCTGAATCATACAGTGTGTCAGCATCAGCCCACCGTTTATTTTTAACATGTTTTCCTTCTAAATAAAGTTCACTTCTTTCTTTTGTCTAGTTCTTATTTTTTACCTGTTCTCAGCAGCACGGACGTGTCCGTTCCTCAGCTGCTGCGTCTGCTCGTGCGGCTCTCCGTTTGTCCGCCTGGTCCTGGTTCAGGGTCGCGGAGGGTCGGGATCATCCGGATTCATGAGCTTTAAAAAAACAGCTGCTCACTCAGCAACTTTCATTTCTTATTTAATGGTTTTATTTCACTGTGTTTTATTTACTCTTTTTATTTTGGCTTCATCTGTTTTCCTTTAATCTACATTTTAAACAGATGTTTTTGCACATCTGGATTTCATTTGTTTCCTGCACCGTGTGTGTGTGTGTGTGTGTGTGGTAGAGTTGTGGTACAGTTACTTTAATATTGGGATTGTCTGTGCTGGAGTCCCGTCTTCTTCACTGTAATCACGCCCAGCTGATGTATTTACTGTGCAAAGGTGACAAAGCTAATGATGGAGATTTTTACTGCATACACAGAAAGTACATTTAAGGAAAATATCGGGCTGTTATATTTTTCTTATTAACGAGTTTGATTAGTAATTACAAGACTTCTCGTTATCCACCAGCAGCTGTTTGCTAATTGATCCTCTCACAAACGTGTTCATGGTGAAACAACTCAAACTGAGCTGTTAGGGCTGGACCAGCTTTTTGAGTTGGGAGGGGAAAATCCCCCCCCAGCACCCGATACATCCCCCTGCAGAGTCATCACTGTGGGGGCTCCATCTCTGGACCCCACCCCTGTTGATAGAGATCTGCCTTAGCAGCTATAACGTCTATTTGAACTTGGGGGGGGGGGGGGCTTTTTTAGACATTTAATTCCTGTTAATGTCGCGCAGATTGACAGGAAATGATGTAAAGTGACAGGTGTGGTGATGTAAGGTGAAGCTTTATTGAAGGAGCATGGAGCTCACTTTGCTCCACCAGGAGGCGCCTGAGAGTCCTCCTCAGCTGTACCTGCCGCTGGCCCCACCTGTCCAACCTGCCGTGGACTGACTCCCTTACTTAGACACTCCCTGCCTCAGACCCCGCCTGCTGCAGGAGAGCGACCTGGATACGCTCCACATGTCCTGTTTAAACAAGCCAGCTTTCCCTCCGCTCACACAGGAGGGGACGGGCGGTGAAGAGCAGGCAGCTGGTGTTAAAACCTTGTTTTTGCAACCGTTTCCTTCCCCGAGGTCAGGCTGCTTCGGGCCTCTGCTCAGTGTCATCTTACATCCTGTGATCAGACTGCTGTGAACTGGGAGGGGGCGACACTGAATGGACAAAACATGGGGTCAGATGAGGCCTACAACTTTGTCTTTAAAGGTGAGTACCTGTCCTCCTGCGTGCTTTTGTCAGTCCACAGGTACGTTCCTAAAGTTAGAACGGTATCATGTAGTGATGTCCCATTTGACTCTCTAATGAGACTTCCTTGTTTATGATTAACTTTGCAGTTTCCAGGAACAAACGTGTGTATGTGTGTGTGTGTGTGTATGTGTGTGTGTGCGCAGTAGATTAGTAATAAACAGTACACAGTAGTGCACCACTAGCAGTCTGCACGTACAGTAAGTTTCCTTCAAGTGAAATACTGCAGTGATATCACCCGTGTGCACATTGTTTCTGCAAACACGCGTGATGATGGGGGTCACTGTTCAAATCAGGATGGCAACGAGAATAACCCGTCTGCAAGTGTGGTGTTGGTGAACCTTGACTGTAGCATTAATAGCATGTATTAATAATTCTGGTTCAGAACTCAGTCTTTGATCCATACCAGCCTTCCATCGTCCGTGTGGAGCCGGTTCCTGATGGGTAGCATTTAAGAACCAGAACAAGAACCAAATGGCGCTGACCACCTGAGCGAGTCCATCTCCTGCTCAGCTTTACATCGATGGGCCGTAATAACTCATTTATTATTTTTCTTTATTAAAATGCTCCAGCAGCAGCGATTCGTCCCGGGCTCCACACACTGACCCCCTTCCTGCAGTCTTAATTTGCCTTCAAGGGCACCGGGGCCAGCTCAGTAACCTAATGATTAACACACACAATGTCTCTGCCTTGATACCAGCTGGGAGCTTATGGTGTAGGTCTTATTGCTCCGCCTCCACATTTCCATTTTGCTTTCAAATAAAGTCAGAAGTGCCCAAACATCACGTTCAGAAGCATGCCGCCCTCTGCAGTGATCAGAACAAAAGCTTTAAACATTCAAAGGACAAACACAGCTTTGCACAACAATCAAACATTTATTTTGTTTTTGGTCCCAATTTATACCAAAACCTGCATGTTTGTGTGTTTGCTGCTCCTGCCAGTGTTTCCACAGCAGAGAGTAATCAGTGCACAGTCACAGGTGTATTCTTCACATTAATGACTGCTGCTTGAGGAAGGTCCCGGCGCTGGAGCAGCATGCACGGTGCACAATGACTTAATGAAGCTGGGTCATCGTTAGTGCAGTGAAACCTGCGCTTTTCCTGCTGTGACAACACAAATAACCTGTTGTGATAAAGGCCTGCAGCCAATGAGATGCAAATTTGCCTCCTAGAAAACCAAAGGTGCAGCGTGGCGGTTTGCACTGCCGCCTGACTGCGTCGGTGTTCTGGGTTTGAACCTGCTGCTCTGTACTGAGAGTGTCCCCGGCGCCCCAGCCTCCTGCCAAAGCCTTGTAGGTTAATTGGCCTTGGCTGTGAGCAGAGATTGGTGTGGCTCACTATGTAATTCACCACTATGTAGTGCTCTCCAGATGCACGCTATCACCACACCCTGTATAGTGCACTGAAAGTCTCCCTGTAAACCTTCATGCAGGCACAAAGGAACCAGAGCCGCTCATCGCTGCCTCAGAGTGTTTGTGTTCATAAAAAGACCCAAAATTAGGCTTTAAAAATCATTTTTCTCCTGGAAGTTGTGCTTCTGTGGCCACTCGGTGCAGTGTTAATCTTCACATCAGAACTTTCGGGTGCAGCCTCACTGAAGGGAGGCCTCTGGGGCTGATGAGCATGCTAACAGATCATGAAACAACTGCAGGGGACCTTTGGTGGCAGCTCAGAGAAACCAACCAGTGAAGTCTGATTCTGAAGACTAAAGCTTTTACTTTAGTCTGTACATGAGCACATTTAGTGTTCCTGAAACTCTTTGTATGAAATCAGGTATTAAAATGAACCAACAAGCTTATGTACAAACTTTATATCTGACTTGCTTTAATAATAACCCTGTAAAATGATGCCTGAATATTCGCTGGGTTACAGGACACACATGTTTGTAAAATTTAAACACATGAGAAAGCAAACATGGGCAGACGTCTCCTTCAAAAAATACGTTTTTACTTACCAATAAATCGTGATAATAAAGCATTCCTGGAACCTTTGTGGAAAACATAATTATCCCAGTCACTTACATTTGTTCCTTTGGTTTGGACGCGTTGCTGTCAGTTTGATAGCTAATGTAAGATAATGTTGATAATGTAGAATGAAAACGTGCAGGAACAAAAACACATGAGAACTGTTAAAGTTCAGGAAACTTAAAATGAGTAAAGTGACTGAAACGGATATAAAATCAGCGACTGGACGTGCATATCTGAGCAGGTTATTGGCTCAAACAAAAGTGAAGTGATGTGACAGTTTTCAGCTGTCAGAGCACTGAGGAGTTAATCGGGCCCCATGCGTGCTGCTCAGGAGGGATCCGATTAACGGAGGAAAGCTGGGAATAATTAAATGGCAGAGAGCGCGGTGCTGCATGTTGGTTTTTCTTTTTAAACAACTTTTCCATCATAAACGTGCGAGAAAAGAAAAAAAGCACTGAGTTCAGAACAGCGACCGTGTCCAGTCCTGAAGGTCAGGAACGCTGTGGAAATGTAAGCTCCTCGGATCGACAGGGCGGGCCGGCCGAATGCTGGAGGGCCGCTTGTTCTGTATTGCCATGGAAACCTGGAGTATCGTTTGCATTAGAAGTTACTCAGTAGTCAAGGAGACGAGGGGGGGTCACATTGATGTGAGGACCGCAGACTTCAGGTTAAACACGCACGTCTGCACCTATTGGTGTTTCTGGCCTTTCTGGGCCGCAGCAGGTTTTATGTCCTGGACCTGTGAGCCGTAAAAACAAAATTCATGCTCAGAGCTCGACTGACGCTGATGCAGTGAAACAGCAGAAAACAGCGTTTACTGGCTTTTCTGCAGCTTTCAGTGAATCCTAAACAGCAGATGGAGTTCGCTTGCTGTTTTATGTTTTTTGGCATTTTGAGAAGCTGTTGGCAATGTTAGATAAGGGTCAAAGTTCATCCTGGAGCCTTGGAAAACAGGAAACGTTAAGAGAGCAGTCTCACTCCAAAGTTAAATTAGTAACTGCTGCGGCATTTGAACTCACAGCAGCTTTGATGACGACGAGCAGGCACTAAAAACTAGATCTCACGGTGAGACTGTTCTCAGGTGGAGAACTGCTTCAGGCCCAATATGTGCTCAAGGTGGGGATCCTTTTCCAACTTATAGAGATGAAAACTTTATCAATCAATAGCTTTCCCCCTGCTGAGTGTCTCTTTGGTTCAGATGGATCGAACCACGTGTTTCATTCAGCAGCTGACACATGCTGAGTCGTATCTCCTCGCTGAACGATGAGTCGGTGAGCTTTAGCTCAGAGTAGGAGCAGCACACTCACGGTGCACAAATGCCCAGAACCACACGCTTTTGGTGTTTATCACTCCTCGAACCTCTTCCATCTCCACACATCCAAACACCATAACTAAGGGCTTTGTTATCATAAGACGCTGGATCACTGTGAGGTGTGACTGCAGCTTATCCAGGTATTCACAGGTCCCAGTTCTTCTGTTTTCTTAGTGTGCTCATACTTTTCTGTTTGTGCCAGTTAAGCCACGCCTCTTTTTCTCCCTGAGTCAACCACTTAACGACTGAAACCCAAACATTAGTCACCAAAATGTGCACAGGCGGCGCCTGTGTTCCTTCTCCTGTTTGCTCAGTGGGTCGGTCGCTCTGGCAGAAATTAAAGGAAGTAGCAGCTGAACTCGTTCCACCTGATGTGAAATCGTTCTGCACATGGTTTTATTTCTGGTTAGGTTACATTTACTGCTGCTTAATAAAAAAACAATAAAGATACCAAATAAGCAGCTAGCCTCCCAGCCAGTGTGCACAGGGTTCCACTAAATCCCCACGACATTCACTTTCATTACTAAGCAAAGGTGTTTCAGTGTTGTCTATCTGCATGCTTCAGTTCATATACTTAACTCTTTCACAACAATGTTCTTTCCTGATTGTGTAATTAGATTTATGAAGCAAGAACACACACACCTACGCATCAGTCAGGACTGGCTGTAAAGGATGAAGTGGGCCTCGGAGGATCGGCCGTGTTGGTTTAGCAATGACTGAGTGTGACAAAAATGTTTGAACAGTCACATTAAAACTCCTCTTTGTTCTCTGCAGTGGTTCTGATTGGAGAGTCCGGTGTAGGAAAGAGCAATCTGTTGTCCCGCTTCACCAAAAATGAATTTAACCATGACAGTCGCACAACCATCGGGGTGGAGTTCAGCACACGGACGGTGCAGCTCAACGGCTTCACCATCAAGGCTCAGATCTGGGATACGGCCGGGCTGGAGCGATACCGGGCCATCACTTCTGCGTAAGCATCAAAACCCAGCACAGCTTTATAACCTTCCTGGCAGAAACCGTTCACCATGAAATATAATTTGCATATTTTTTTTCTTGCTTGTAGTGCTGCTGGAGGCGTCTTCCTGTTAAAAGGGAGTTCTTCCTCCTCACTGTCGCCGAGTGTGGCTCACAGCGGATCTGATCAGATTATTGGATTCTCTCTGTAACGTTACAGGGTCTTTATAGTCTAACGTTACAGGGTCTTTACAGTCTAACGTGCACTGAGAGTGTTCTGGCGAACTGGTAACATATAAATAAAACCCAACGATCGTTTGGATGTGAGTTGCCCACCTTTGGAGGTATCAGCTGTTAAATATAATGGAACCAAAATGCAACGAATTGCATCTGACTAACTCAACAGTGACGTCTCTGTGATCATGACCAAGTTACACAACAAAGACTAAAGCCCACAAACCCTGATGTAAGAGCAGAATCCTGTAGTAACTATTTTCTCTCTGCTGCACAACTGCAGCATATCATCGTGCAGAAGGAGGCGTGACAAAAGGTTTGTGACAACATGGCACGGCGGTGTCTCCCTCAGCGGAGCTGTAACGGCCGCACCGCAGTCCAGAGGAAAAATCAGCGCCTTCCCTTCACGGGTGTCGCCACAGTTTCACCAGGTGTCTCTTCACATCAGTGCTGCGATGCACCGGCTGCTCAAGCACATCAGACCCATTTCACAGACCTCCACATTAGCCCACATTAGACACATGCTTGTTTTCTTGCAGCATAGTTGTTGCGCAAACCTGCATGTTGACATCTTAAAGCTGTTTTCAGCCAAAACACCCGCAAGGACAGGCGCTGATCCTCGGTTACCTCCCACATTACCTGGAAAACCACCTGCACATTCTCGTCTCCTCCCTCTTTTCCACATTTAAAATCCAGTCGGTGGGAAGAGCGACGCTCCTTTGAACGCGGCGCCCTCAGTGCTTCTCTCTTCTAACTGATTCAGTATTTTTTCCTCCCTTAATTAAACTAGAAGGATTAAGAGTGTGGAAACGGCTTTTAAAACAATAGAACCATGTCAGTTTTATTTTTAAGACATGGGGAAATCTGAGGATATGCTACACCGCTGGATTAGCTCTTTTCTGATAGCTTGGCTTTTTGAGTAATTACTTGCCAACTTATTCCAGTATGCAAATTCTCACTCCCATGGAATTTCCCATTTGTGCTGTAACAAGCAGCTAAAACCTATTAAAGTGGAATTAATTATGCTGCTGGAAGAGGGGAGCAGAAATGTAATTGTCAGGGAAGTACTGACTGCTTATAACTTCAGAGCAATCAGCAGTCATTAATTAATTTATTTCAATGGACAGCAGCAAGAACTGCCTATTATCCCCCCATTGTTGGCCACAGCTGTGGCTAAAGGCGTCACAGTGTGGCTCCATATGTCCACCTACACACTTCTTATGAGCAGGAATGCAAGAGTGAAGTTTTTAGTTACATTTAAAACCAGAATCGCTGTAATTTAACTGCAAGTCTGAAGATATCTGTGCGTAACTGTAACGCGCGCCTCATCCTAACAGGTATTACAGAGGTGCTGTCGGAGCCCTGCTGGTTTATGACATCACCAAACACCTCACCTATGAGAGCGTGGAACGCTGGCTAAAGGAGCTTTACGAACACGCCGACCCCCACATCGTGGTCATGCTGGTGGGCAACAAGACTGACCTGGAGTCAGAGAGATCGGTGCCCACCGAGGAGGCCAAAGACTTTTCAGGTACAACGTCAGCAGGTGTTGAACCTGCAAGTTAGTGCATGTGTTCAGTCTGAAAGCACAACATTTGACTTTAGAGGAAAGGTGGAGAATGCATTTCTGTGATTGGACAGAACCAGTCAGCTGTGTGGTTGATGTCATTTCCTGTTTCCAACTGTGAGAGAAGAGGCTCTCTGTAAGCTTCCAGCATATAATGACATTAAAACATCCCCTCCAACCCCAAACACCTCAGAGATTATAGAGACAGGGAGGACGTTTTCTCCACAACAGAACAAAAATTTTAAAGTGTCTTCACATCACAAGACGCTGTCGATAAGTAGGATCGCTGGCCTGATAGCACGAGGCACCAGATGATCAAATAAACTCTTGACTTGGATTTTGTCCAGTCAAAAACAAGAAATGTTGCCCTTGTGTTTTTTCTAAAGTGAGACATCTTTGACTTTCATCTTCTGGGGGGAAATGGTTGTGTTTTGTTGTTGGACTCGTGCGCAGGACCACTGCAGAACTTACGATAAAAGTGGAGAACGTTTCTGCGTCTGTGAAATCAAGTCAAAGCTCGTTCATTAAATCTCCGTGGCTCTAACTGTGTTTGATTAAAGACGCAGATGTGAATTTAATGAACAACATTTGTGTTATTATCAACACAGAGAAGAAAGGCCTCTTGTTCCTGGAAACTTCGGCCTTGGACTCCACAAATGTGGAAGCAGCATTCAACACGGTCTTAACAGGTAATTCTTCCTTTACGTGCTTTACATGCTTCTGTTTGTTGAGATGAAGGCGTGTTTACTGTTTCTGTGCATTATGTGCACATTAGCGTTACTCTTTGTCCACCCCGTGGTCAGTTCCTCTGTCTAATATAGGATCTGTTACAAAAACAGCAGGAAGTCAAACGTTTTACAGAAGACAAACTGAAACAAGGCAAATTTTAAACAAGAAGGCAAAAACAAACCAATCTAAAGTTAAAAGAACACAAAAATTATGCCGTAAAAAAAAGCTTAAAATGTCAGGTGCTGCTACTCAGACCCTTTAAAAGCAGGTGTTATGATGGCGTTGCTGGTCTGGAGCATTCAGGTGTGTGTTAGCACATTTCCAAACTATTTAAGCTCCATTATTCCACAGTTATTGATGGAAAATATTTAAGGCAAACGCCAATCATCCCAGGAGTGAAACTCGTGGTAAATTCACCCCAGAGTCAGACCCCCAAAGACCCCCAAAGAGCTCCATCTGAGACTCCACAGGTCTCAGTCAGCATCTTACATGTTAAAGTTCACAATCAGGAAAAGACTGAACAAAGATGTCTGGTTTGGAAGGAGAAAGCCTTTTGTCTCAAAAACAGACACACTGACACACTGTGTGTTAGAGAGTTGTGCATAAACACCCACAAACCTCACTGAACTGAAGCAACACAGGAGAGAAGACTGAGCCAAAATGTCTCCACAACAATGTGAAAGATTCATAGAGAGTTAGTGCGTCTATGACTGCGCGGGGTCACGTGAAATGTGTGTGTGGAGTCATGTGTGTCTCATTCACATGACTGTATGTATGCAGCTGCCTTTTAAAAGAATCTGCAGAATCAGGAGACCAGAGCTGTGAGCGCTCCTCAGTCGCCCCGACTCCTCAGACAGATGCACGGGACAGTACCTCAGACCTAAGGGTGCGAGCTGATTTTACTATGGTGCAAATGCATGGCGCTAGCCTTAGATTTGACACCCCATGGGTGGAAAAAAGCTACTGTTGTGGTAGCTTTTGCAGCACAGTATGACTGCGTATTATATCATGATGTAATTATATATGTCGACTTCATCCCATTAGAGATTCACAAGAAGGCAAGCAGTAAGGAAGTGGTGCGAGGCCCGGTGAGCGCGGTGTCCCTGAACAACCCTAAAGCAGAAAGCACAGAGGAGAGGCCCTGCTGCAGGAACATTTGATCCCACCGTCCTTCAGGAGCCCCGGGGCCTCAGGGCGGGAAACCCCTCCTTCGGCTGCGGCCCTGAGCTGGAATTTGATGGAGGCGAGTTCAGGCACCGATATAAGTGTTGCAACTTTAAGTTGACCGATTTAAGAGTTGTATTGTCAGCATGGTGGTAAGATGCATTTGAAAATGTGAACGGCTGTAGCTGGAAACCACCAGCAGTCTTTTGAGAATCTTCTTCACTACTGAACAAAGGTCAAAGGTGAAAGTAAACTGTGCTACATGTCAGATTATTTATAAGCATCCAGGAAACTGGAGACATATTCTGGCAGGTTTCAATGTTTTTCCTTAAAGCAGCAGCTGGCTTGGTGGAAGTGCTTGTGTTCACTGCTGAGCGTGTGCTCCAGCTGATTGTCTGTGAGGAGGCTGATTGCACTTCTGTGGAGAAATAAATGGAGACAAATTACCTACTGTGTGCTTTTTGTCTTATAACAAACTCCAGCCCTTCGTGACCACAAATCACGCCGTATCACAAAGCTCAGATCACCTCACACTGGTCTCTGGAACATGGCAGTGAGTGCCCTGACCCGCACTGCGCTCACACAGCCTCCACAGTTAGAGCTCAATCCAACAGAGCACCTTTTGGGATGTGGGGGAGCAGCTGATAAACCTGCAGCAGCTGTGTGACGCTATCATGCCGATGTGGGCGAACTTCTCTGAGGAATGCTTCCGGCATGGTGGCGGATCTGTGCTGCCACAGAGAGGCAGTTACGAAAGCAAAAGTGAAGCTGGACCTGAGGAATGAGGAGCGGCTCTGAGGGACACAGCAAGAGGTCACAGCTGAAACCTTTATGGACTACTTTAATCCACAAATAATACGACTTCAAGCTAGAGCCTGACACCACAAACTTATCATGAAAATGCTTAAAGTTGAAGTAATAACTCAATTTTCTCATAAACTGCTACTCAACGAGATCTCAGAGGAGTCGCCCCCTGCTGGCCATTAGGTAGAATGCAGGCTTAAGGAACCTCTGCAATGACTTCAGAGTTTAGACGCTGAGGCTGCGTCCTTCTTTTGTAACATCTGTGGTTTAATGTCTGCAGCAATCCTGGTCTTTATTGTGATTACCACAGTCTGTCATCCATGTTAACAAATGCTTATCCAACTCAGCGTTGCCGGGGGGATGGAGCCTATCCCAGCTCTCACAGGGCAATGGGCGGGGCACATCCTGAAAGGTCCATCACAGGGTTAACACATACGGACACCGTTCACACTCACAATCACATCTACGGCCAGTTTAGCATCATCGGTGTAACGAACATCATGTCTTTGGACTGAGGGAGAAAGCCAGACCACCTGCAGAGAACCAGCATAGTCGTAGGGGGAACATCCACACAGAAAGGCCCCAGCCAGCCTGGATTTGAACCAGCAACCCTTACCTTTTATTTATCATAGGAAAAAAGAATGATGGATGTAGCCACTGTGATGTCACCCATTAGCTGTGGACCTCACATCTTCAGACCTGACGTCAGCATTTTGGCTGTTACCGTGCTGCTTTCTTGGAGCCACGTTTTGAAGAGGAGACGGAGCACTTGGTTAGCAAGCTGCGTGCATAAGGGTCCAATGCACATACACAGATACATATCACAGCTGCAGATCATTCCATTAAAATGCCCCAACATGCACAAACAGTACAAAGCCAGTGAAGAGGTCCAGTTCAGCGAGATGAGGCCGAGCAGGCAGCTCGTGGCTGCAGCCTCCTTTATCAGTGCTCTTTGTCATCCCGACAGGAGAGACGGGTAAAAACAAAAACCCACACAGTTGTTGTGAAGGTGGAAACTATCCACAGACTCCCCGTTTGTACTCGTCTGGCTTCATTGTTTGTAACTCAGGGGTCTGTGGGGACTGAGCTGCTTATGAAGCCAGAGGAACTGCAGTTTCTGGCACACTGGCCTCAAAAACATCAGTAACATTTGCCAATGAAACAGTAGTTTTTAATCACAGTAGCACATAGTATTAAAGTGACATCATTCCTCATAGTGAGCTCAGCTCTATGGAAACTCTCTGAGCCAAAGTATTAAAACAGAAGAACTGAAGTCTGGTTCTGATTCCGGCTTCTCGTTCGTCCACGTGAAATGCTTAGCTGCACCGAGGGTCATCACCTCAGAGGAAATGAGGTCTGAAAATTTCAGAAAATTCAGCATTAACAGATATGGAGACACTAACACATGGAAAAAGTTCTGGGGGGAAAACCACAAATGAATTTCAGCCGAACGGCGGCACATCCGTCTAACAGAGCAGGTCAGGGCAACCTCTTCAAGCATGACATCGTCTTTCCTCTGGCTGGGCTCAGGTAATTACCTGACCCAATCAGCGGTGGCTGAATGGTGATGCATGCAGAGAACAAGTGTGCAGACCGCTACTAAAGACTGATGTGTTTCCAAATCAGCTGTTATATGTGAAGGTAGGGCCTGAAAAACAGTGAGCTGAGCCAGTAACAACTCTTTTATCAACCACCGGGTATCAGCTGATCAGTGGTGTTCATATCTGGTTTCGTGGCTCTGACCACAATGTAAATTAAAAATAAAATAAGGCAGCGAAATCTTATCTGAAAATATTGTTGATTAATACTCTGGGATTTCAGGAGAACCTCCCTAACTGCTGCTTCATGTGCTTACACTGTGTATGGCTCTGATGTGCATGTAGAAAATAAATGCGGTGCATTCCTTTATGTTTCCAGACTGTCTGCATCACTGAGCTTTATGTGCTACTGTTACATGTCAGGATTATTTAAAGGGTGGGACCAAGAAAAAGGCCCTCAGGAAATCAGAGTATTTGATCAGAAATAACATTGGATGTGATTTTCAGCCCCATGCACTAATACCTATGGTATTACATGAAAATAAATCTAATTCTACTAATTAAATAGCCTCATACTGCAAATATTTTAGCATCAAAATTCAAGTAGCCAAAGTAGAGGACGCTAAACTGCATTTCACTGTTTTAACATTGTTCTCAACATTGTTTTCTCAGCGACAATAAAAGCTATTATTCTATTCTATTCTATTCTATTCTATTCTATTCTATTCTATTCTATTCTATAGCTAAGATGAGAGTAGATTTATGGTGCTGGGCCTGTCCATGCTCTCATCCACTGGTTAATCTCAGGAGTACGGATTAGATAAATAAACTGAAACTAATGAAAATTAAACTAAACACAATGAAAGCTAAACTGAAACATGCAAACTCACTCTGCAAACTGTGAGTTAGCTGTACTGTAAGCTAATTGAAAACCTTGTAATAACTGTGTAATAACTGTGGTCTTTGCAGCAGTGAAATCTTAATAATCCACTGAATTTTGATTAAATGTGGTTGGTGGGTACTTATCGCTGCCAGAATCTTCTAATTTCCCATGTGCCCACCTGACCGGTTCTTTGTCGCCCCTTTGGCCGCTATTTAAAAAATCCTAGATGTGATCTCATTTGTCTTCCTGGAGAGCTCTTTGCTCTTATATCACACAGAGATGTCTGCCAGCTGGGCAAAACCCCAGGCTGGATATTGTTGGGCTGTCCCTCTGATATCACAGTTACTGTATACAAGTACTTAGAGATGGCGGCTGCTGATGTAATTGAAACTGAACAGGATGTGCTTATATGAAACGTCATTTGAAACAGCCACGGGGGGGAAGTCGCATTTTTACATCCGAAACAGGGCAAATATTCTCGTGCTAATGTCTGAGGCTCGGTTTTACCTGTTGAGGCTCGGGGCTGCAGACGTCATCCCAGTTAACGACCGGCGACTAAATCGTGAGCGGCAGCACAGCGGACCAATCAGATCGACGCCCGTGACAGGTGTCGTTCGGCTATTGACCATTGGGAGCGAGCAAGGGGGCGGGACTTAGGAATTGACGTTACGTCGCAGCCTCGGTTATGGCAAGTGACAGAGAGTGAGGAAGAGGAGGCGAAACTTTCCGGGCTCGGACTTGTTGTAGCGTTAATGTGGCAGCGCCGCGGAAGCCTGGCACCAACTCAGCCTCGTCGTCTCTGAGCGAGCACCGGTCGCGGAGGTCGCTGTCGAAGTTAAAGTGAATACGCCAGAAGTTTGTTCGGCTCCGGGTAAACAGCAGGAACTATGAGCAACAGAGAAGACGAGTATGACTATCTTTTCAAAGGTAAGTGGCCATTAACATGAAGCCAGTTGGCTTCGCTTGCGCTTCACCTGAGAGCGAGTGTCATTTGATGCCGAGCTGCGTGCCTGACCACGGAGACGTTTGTCACGCGCAGACACGACGACACCTGCGTCGACCTCTAACTTTGAGTGCTTTCAGTCAGAGCTGAAGTTACGGAGGGGCCGTGTAGACTGCGGCGGCGGCGGCAGCAGCTCGCAGGGATGGCGTTCAGCAGCATCTGCTGTGCAGTCATCATCTCGCAGGCCCATGATGCAATCATCTGGGGATGCGGCGCTGGTCAACAAGGGGATCGTAAGATGGGGCTCAGGTTTAAGGACGTCATGCTTTAGGAGTCTGAATGTACAGGAAGTGTACAGAAAGACGCTTTCGCTAACAGTTACACCCCAAACCGATCCTAAAAGTTGCTGATATTCTCCGGGATCTCTCAGGATACCCTCGAATTACACGTCTTTGCTTTGGATGGCTTCATTTGTTGTAATTTGTGCCGGACGTCTGAAAGCGTCGGCACGGAGGACAAAGAAGCAACAGTTTGTGCTTCAGATAACAGAGTTTAGTGCTGGCACAGAAAGGCCCCCCACCGCCAAAGGAAGAGGAGGAACTGTAACGATCCCTGGATTCTTTTTACTTTTGCTTCACTTCCTGCAGTGTGTGCAGATAATATTTAACATGTAAATATAAATATGTGCTGCTCTGTAGGTGTCTGAAGGACTTCATTAAAACACAGGCCTGGACAAACATACACTATTTTATATATATATATATATATATATATATATATATATATTTATGAGGCATTAAATGTCCACGAGCATCGAGGAAGAGGAGGAAATATGGCCCTCGTATTTTTGTTGACATGTCTGTCACTTCCTGCATGTTTACATATGTTTACTATTCATGACAAAGAAATCAGCAGTACTGCTCCTTTTGCTCGGAGCCTTTTCCTTTGTGTGAAGAAGACGTATAT
Source organism: Cichlasoma orientale (assembly GCA_034780415.1). NCBI lineage: Eukaryota > Metazoa > Chordata > Actinopteri > Cichliformes > Cichlidae > Cichlasoma > Cichlasoma orientale. The sequence continues at coordinate 15,974 of JAVDPK010002281.1, read as the reverse complement.
TTATATGTTTAGTGCGTCATATAAAGAAAAATGTGTGTTTTAGAGACGGGATGGACTCTCCCACAGCGTGCCGATCCAAAGGCACTGGAACTGGGGAAGAGGGAGTGACCGCAAAGCGGTCGCTCAGAGTTGGGCCTCATCATCACTAATGGTGAATGAAGTACTCGCAGGATTTTTTAAATATAGAAGACTAAGCAGACACGTGTTGTCAAACTGGAAATACCTGCATGAATGGGCCTCAGAGCAGCTCTTCATCAGTGGACAGGCAAGATTTGCCGGCTGACTCACCGACTCGCCCTCCTCAGGTACAGCGGCCGTGGTTGTAATCAGAGTAACGAGCAGCAGCGCGAGAACACTGATAAGTTTGTGAAAGCAGGAAAGGCCGTTGCTCCTTTTGCACCTCGCTGCTGGGCGGCGTGAGTCAAGCTGGGTGAGCTCTCAGCGAGTCACCTGAGCGTTTTCATACTGACGACCTCAGCGCAGGAAGTCATCCTGCTCTCCTGCTGCACCTCTTTCTCTGACACGTCTGAGTACCTCTCTGCCTCTTCACCTCCTTCTCAGTAACAGCACATTTCGTATTTATCGCCACACTTTTCTAATCTCAGCCGTCGGTTCCTTAAAAACACCCATTAACAGAGCATTGATAAAAGAAGGCAGCTCTTCCAGCTTTCTGCCTTAAACACGGCTGTGATGTCACCTGAGTAGAGATGAAGACATTTTGGGGTGTGATGATGTCTGTAATATTTCTGTCAGTTACTGAACATCAAACTCTTTGATTCCCTTGATATTTGTGGGCATTTAAAAGCGATAAATTAAATATTTTATCACGGTTCTTTGGGGGAAGACGGAACAAGAAAAATCCTGATAGTTACTTTTTATTCTGTATCATTACATCGATTAATCTGGTGAACACACAGCCTCTGTTCTCGGTATCAGCTTCATTCTTCACACAGTCAGGCGAGCCTGCATCACCGGGTGCAGGATTGTACATTATAATAGAGGGCTGTCATATCTCGTTTTTCTGAAGCATTCAAGCTCAACAATAGGTGAGTGAATGGGTGTGTAATGCAGCAACGGCATTACCTGTCTGATGGCAGAGCGGCCCAGAAAAGGTTGCATAATGATTTTTAGGACTCCGCCCAAGATCTTTTGTGCAGGACAAAATGGAGAACTCGGAGTAACATTGTCACCTTTTCTGATGCCTCGGAGAAGCGCCCCGTGTGCCTCCCCGTGAGCCTCCCCTATTTTCATTACTCCCGAATAGCCGACTAAGCCAGGAAACCCGCCTCGCTCTGTCCAGTGCTGCTGACACTTGAACACAGGGTTTCATTTTCAAACGGGCAGCGTTGCTTCAATTGAAGTGCAGATGCAGTGGTTGATTAGTTAATGCGGTTTCAACTTTCCAAACAAGTTCCTGTTACCTAAGAGCGGGCCGGCAGGTTCCCGTCGACACACTGATGCACCTGACAAATGTGGAAGTGACAAACATGCATCCTGATAATGCCCGCTTCCACATTTTTAGGAGAGCGTCCAGCCCTCATCTGTAATCTGATTCAAAGCCTGTCTGACAGCAGTAGAGCTTACAGAAAAGGCTCTGCTTTACTTTTTGTCACACATGTGCTGTTCCGGTGCTGGATGAGCAGAATGCCTCGCAGTGAGGTCAGTGCATCCCTGTGAGAGGCGGGCTCGGGCTTCAGTCTGCTCGAAACGCTCACGTCCTCAGTTTCTTTACACTCTCGGCTCTGCGTGATGTCACAGAGAGGGTGTCCCTAATGTGTGGTCACTAACACGAGGCCTTGTGGTATTCACACAAGTACAGTCAGATTTGGAGATGCTGAAATATTCACCCGTGACAGCCCACAGGAGGAGGAGGAGCTACAGTGAGATGTCACCTACAGTTTCCAGCTCCCCTCTTCTTAATATCGTTCTCATGTGAAGAGAATCTGAGTCGTGCACGGCTGGCGACCGTAAGCGTGTCCTGTGTTTCTGCCGGTCAGTCTCAGCTCAGTTTTCATAAAGAACATTTTTCGTTGAAATATTTTTAACTTTTGCTCGTTTGTTGGCATCACATAAAATGTTCCCTTCGTGTTGGGTGTAAACACGTCACGTGCCGTGTGAGGTGGCTGGCACTCGAATGGTTTTGCATGTTTTCAGTTCCTAATTTTCTCCTGTGAGACGTTGAAATCAGGAGGTAGAAAGAGCGGTTTTCACACATGTGCTGCACCACGTCAGAGCTGACGTTAACCGCTCTGTAACCTGCCGGGCCCAGCACAGCTAATGTTCTGCTGCAGCAAGTTGGCATCGTGCGTGGTGCCTTCTGCACGCCCTGCCTGCTGATGCGTGCACCACGTGAGAAAGGACAGCTGTGGAAAATTCTGATTATCCTGAAGTTCACGTGTGAGAACATCTCTGCTTTCACCTCTACAGCCCCGCAGAACCGGAGCATCGGTATCAGGGTCCGGGTTCACGCAATGAACCTGTTCTGTGCACTCACAGAGCCGTGGCTGCAAAGGTGGGGTTGTTGGTGCCAGAGGTTTTGAATGGTGGAAGATTTGACCGACCCCTGAGGAAGGGCGACCGTCCCAAACGGAAGTCTGGGAATGACTGACTGTGGTACAGCCGTGAACGAAGCGGTCACAGCAAGCCGAACACATCACGTTGTTCAACGTTGATTTCATATTTTTCTCTCTTCCTGTTCTCACTATACCTGCTTGTTATTTGAGGCGTCAGTCCCACCGTCTTAATGCAGAGGACAGAGAAACGCCTTCTTTCATTAAGTGGCTCCTTTCAGTGCCCGGAGCTGATTTGGTGCAATATAAATAAAACTGAGTTCATTGTGAGGCATAATTGTCATCTTAGATTCTGTTTCCTAATTTCATCTGTTAATGATGCGTCAGCCACCAAAATGTCTTCCACGCCTGTAATGCAGTGATTGTATTAACGACACAGGGCAGCTCAGTAATAGAGTGATTATTACACGTGTCTCAGTGCTGTCAGCTCACACGGCTGCGCCCGCCTCATATTTGATGAGTGCACGTCAGCGGCTTCACCTGGATCGCTGTGCTCGGCCTGCCTGTGTTTTTCCGAAGCGAGCAGGTGGTTCTGATATTCTGTATGCTCAGTGGGAGTCCCCTGAGTTTCTGCTCCGCTTTGGCCGGGAGCCACACGTGTGCGTCACCGGTTAGGCCGTCTAACAGAAATGAGGATCAGATGTAATTAAGAAGTAAAAAAATCGACCCATCTTGTTCAGTTTAACGTCTTTGGGGCATAATGGACCGTGGAACCCGGGGTCTGCAGAGGATTTGCTCTCCCAGCTGCAGCCACAAAGTGCTGAAACACACCCGCCTGATATCCAGTGACAGAGGACTTTATTCTCCTTATGAATTTTTCTCTGTAGCATTAAGATAAGCTCAGTCAATCAGACTTAGCGTTACATTATGTGACCCTGCTGACTGCTGGGCTTTGTTCTTTATTTCCCTGCAGTGGTGCTTATTGGAGATTCGGGCGTAGGGAAGAGCAACCTGCTGTCCCGCTTCACCCGCAATGAGTTCAACCTGGAGAGCAAGAGCACCATCGGTGTGGAGTTCGCCACACGGAGCATCCAGGTGGAGGGCAAGACCATCAAGGCGCAGATTTGGGACACAGCTGGACAGGAGCGATACCGCGCCATCACTTCAGCGTGAGTTCATCAGTGAAGCCTCTGGAAGCACCGTTACATTGTTGTGTTTGTGCACACAGGAGCAGAGATGTGCGTCCTCAGATCCACACAGTAATGGGACTCGCACGGCTCCACATGCAGCCGTTATAAGGAGCAGAGTCGTGCGGTTGTATTTAACCTTTATTTAAGCAGGCAGATGTGCAGGTGTCCCGTCCTGGGCAGCAGCTCAGTCAGCAGTGGTTCCTGAGACCCGTGTCTCCCAAAGCGCGTACCTGAGTCCAGGTGTGCTGTAGGATTTATTTAGGATCATTAATTTGTTATTCCAATGAACGACCGCACCAAATGTTCTAACTGCAGGTTGATTTATCGTCTGGGTTCGCACTCGTTTCCCACACAGAGGCAAAAATCTTATACCCCAAAAAAACCCGTTAAACAGTTATTTCTGGATTGTGGGAATTATGAACTCACGAGTGTCTCCATCTCAAGATGACGCGCCAAGCAAACTAAACAGGCACTGAAAACAAAGCAGCTCGTCTCAGAGAAACCGGTCCAGTTTAAAATGGCGCTGAATCGGAGCCAGAGGCAGCACGACTTTAGCAGATTTTGTGTCTGATGAGGCGACGGAGTGCGGAGCTTATTGCAGAGCAGGAGAAAGCTCAGTGAATCAGCACCGCACTCCTCCAGGTCCACATGCTGCAAACAGGCCGTCAGACGCTTTGTCTCAGCCGTCTGACTGCATGTTCAGTCACACGGAGGCTATTCTGGGCAGGTATGAATACAGGTGTGCCTTTAATGCGTTGGACTTAATCTAGGGTGTGACTTGGACACACAGAGTTTAAACTAAAAATACACACATGAGTGCACGCAGCAGAATCCACACAATAAGTGTGAAACACACAAAAGCTGAAATAAACTTCAAACATCAGTCAGCGATGGACGCAGGCGCCTCAAACAGGATCAGCACGGCTCCGGCTCATTAAAATGAGCTACAGATATTCAGAGCACTTCCATAAGATTGATTTCCCCAAAGTCCAAACTGTGGAGCAAAGTGCAGCTTTAGCTCGCAGGAACCTGAGACTTCCCGTACTTTTTTGATGGATGTGGGTCAGTGAGTGAGCTGGGACCAAGAACAGCCTCGTAAATAAGGATACAGGCGCGTTTGAGCCTGTGCAGGGACAAAGCAGAACATCCAGTGTGCAGTCGCGGGGAAGCGTCATAAGGTTTGTCAATTTCAGCGCTCCATATTTTAAGATGCATGCGTATAAATAACATCCCATAATCCCGCACAGACATAAGGGCTAGCAACAAGAGTGCCTCCTGGTTCTGTAATTTCAGCTTCATGTAAACCAGCACGCGCCGAGGAAGCGAGCCCAGCCAGTCGGTGTCGGTTCTTGTGCAGTCGCTGTGGCTCGAGTCAGAGCCGGCTGAGTGGATGTGACTCGCACAGCGAAGCCTAAGAACTGCAGGCTGGTACGAGAACAAGCCGCGTTCTAACGTGTGTGTCTGATCTCATGATGTGCAGGTACTACCGCGGAGCTGTCGGAGCGCTCCTGGTCTACGACATTGCCAAACACCTGACGTACGAAAATGCGGAGCGCTGGCTGAAGGAGCTGCAGGACCACGCGGACAGCAACATAGTCATCATGCTAGTGGGTAACAAGAGTGATCTTCGCCACCTAAGAGCAGTGCCCACAGACGAGGCCAAGGCTTTTGCAGGTGAACAACTGTGACCGTTATTTCTAACATTCGATACTTTGTGACAAATCAAACATGCATTAGTAGAACCAGCTGCTTCTGCAGTAAGTGTCCCATCCATGCTGACGGTGGTCTTTGGTTCTGCATAGCAGCACGTGAACCGGTTCAGTGGCCCCCCCTGTTTGCAGAACAAAGACTGCAGTCCCCCCCCCGCTGCAGTCAGCAACAGTGGGAAAGGATCCTGGAGTTTATATGAAGCGGGATGGAGGTTTGGCTGCTGCTCTGAGAGTTTTTAGGAGCACAAGTGACCATTTTGGAAAAGAAGGTGGAGTCATTTCTAAAATTATTGCCAGAACTGAAGCCCAGACTTGAGTGTGTAGCACACAGCAGGACATTTGTTAGGTAAGCGGGGCACTAAGGGTCCAAACCAGCAGAGGTGCTCCGTGTTCAGTGACTGCAGTTAGCACAGGTGAGTTCTGGCAGGTATGGATCAGCTCCAGCTACATGTGTCAAACTGCAGGATCCGGATAGGTTGTTCTTCCTGCTGTAAACCTTTAACACGGGGGTCTCTGTGGACTGATTAGAGGACCTGCACTGGCTTCATGTTTCAGCCACGCAGGCTGCAGGAGATCCAGGACTGCAGCAGTGAGACGCTGCTCCACCAGTAGATGATGATGATGATGATGATGATGTATATTAACAAATGCTAAAATAAGTTTCCAGTATATGTTGGATGGGCGTTAATAAACTGCCGGCTGCACAAATCCAGTGTTTGTGTGGGAAATGTTACACCTTGTGCTCACCTGTGCACGTACAGTGGGCGTCCTGTATTGGTGTGTGAGGTTCCGGGACTCAGCCTCATTAGATTATTATCAGGTTAAAGCTGTGATAATGAAGTGATCCCCAGCTGCTTTAATTAGGTCCTTAAGTACTCTTCAACATGTCATATGTGTTGCTGACAGCTAATTAATGCTTTTCATCTGCTGCAGGTTTTTTAACCCTTCTGTGGTTCTGTAAATCACCGTACTCAGATGTGTTCATGTGTTTGTGCTCAGATGTGTTTGTGCTCAGATGTGTTCATGTGTTTGTGCTCAGTGAGTTTAAGCAGCGAAAGGCCAAAATGATGAGTTTAAATGATCTCATCACTGATGGGATTTAAAGGGTTTGTTCCTCAGTGGCTCAGCTTCATGTTCAGTCCTGACCCGAATGCATGGACTCTCCTGATCTCAGTGCTGCTGCTCTGGCTCTGAAAGACTGAAGGAAGTCACATTCACAGGTCCTGTGTTAGCGTAAAGGTGCTCACTGCTGCTGCTGCTGCTGCTGCTGCTGCTGTGAGATGAAACGTGTTCATCACTCAGTAGTTTATTTGATTTCTACACCACTGCCCTCTCTGATGCTCTGTTTACATAAAGACCATGTGGTTCACACATCTGTGCAGAGTGTGATAGTAAAGAAGACAATCTTATTGATAACCTGTTACCTTCTGTTCTAAACTGGAAGAAAGTCTGGAGAGGACTGAAGGAGCAGCCTTTTCAGGCACAGCGAGCAGCTTCGTAGACGAGCTGGATCACACAGTTACGGGCAAACGGCGTGTCTCACTGACGGACTGATCAGTTATCAGAATGTTCTGTCAGCTGATGAATGTGTCCAGCCTCCGATGTGAGCAGCTCAACCTTCCTGAGGGGAACTGGGACTGAAGTCGGTCCCAGCACAGTAAACCTGAGCTCAGTGTACTTGTTGAAGTTAAAAGTGGTGCCGGCCTTTAACACTAACTTTCCTTTTGTGCAGAGAAGCACGGCTTGTCCTTCCTGGAAACGTCAGCGCTGGACTCGTCTAACGTGGAGCTGGCGTTCCAGACGATTCTCACAGGTGAGCGTCACATTTGTTATGCACGCATGTTAATTTTCTCATCTTTGGGTTTATGTAACAGTGCCGTACCTTCGCCACTAGATGGCAGCAAAATCCATCTAATCCTCTGCATCCGTCGCCTCGGTGCGGCCTGCAGAAACACCACCTTGATCTTTTTTAAGGTCGAAAACAGGAGTAATTGGCACACAGAAAGACCAGTCGGTCCTGAGAGACGGCACGAATCCGCTTTCCCCGCGTTACCGGATCAAACTGCTTGTTCGAGAACGAAAATGTGATGTGGGTTCACAAATGTTTCCGTAAGTAAATGTCTATGAGCGCTTTCCCTGGGAGGCATACGGCCACACTAACAAGTGCAAGATTGGATAACATGGAGACAAACAGCAATTGTTGTGACTCAGGCGACCCCTGGAGTGCCTAAAGGGACAATCCAGCAGTGAGTGGTGCTTCCACTTGAATTGGCCCGAGGGCCATCAGCCTGCAAGGATGTGCCTCTTATTGTCGCTCTGTTCCGCGCTGGATTTCGAGACGCCTGTGCTCCAACCGTTTGAGCCTTTCTGCCCACACCGCTGCTTTAATTCACACAAACTTCAAACCAAGCAGCTCCATTCAGTTAACATCGCTAATTAGTTCGTTAAGAGAGAAGAGTAAGCAGTGCATCAGCGAGCCAGTAAGAACTGAACTTTAGGCCCACCGGAGCAGAGAAGCCGTCTCTCAAGTAGCAGAAGACGGTTCCGGGGTCATCGGGGGTCATCCTGGCGGGTCATTATCTGTGTAGGGTTTGTAGTAACGAGTCGTGGTTTCTTTAAACGTTCTTGCTTCATAGGCACTTTTTATTTCAGGCCTGTTTGCTGCACATCTGGCTGCAGTTTAAAGAGGCTCTGCAGCAGCAGGAAGCCAGAGGTGTGTGCACACGCCCGACCGCAGTGAACGCCGCTCTCACACAGTTTAAAATAGCCCAGCTTGATTGTGTTTAACAACCATCATCATGACGGTAGCAAAGGTCACTGAACTTTTAACAGCATGTGAGAATCGTTCAAAACAAAGCAGGTAAATGAAGCCCTGATATGGGATATGGGGGTTATCCTGTAGGGAGCGAGTTTGACCGTAAGGACCATCTTGCTAGGGCACACCCCCCTCCAGTTCCCTCACAGCCTCCGTAGAGACGTCTGCAGCAAAAGGCGCGTGCAGCAGCACTCAGTGTAGAGTCTATGCAGCCTGTGTTTACCTAATTCAGATATTTAAAGCAACAAAAAGGAGCTGCGTCCGGTTTGCAGTCATGTCCAGACTTGCAGGGGCTTGTCTGCCCTCTGCCCCCCGAGCAGAGAGTGATGGAGTGATGGCATAAAACCTCAACAATCAGGACCATCAACGAGCTGTCACAGCTTCACCTACACAAAGCAAACTCAAACACCACGTTTACCTTTTTAAGATGACTTTTAGCTGTGAGGGAGGGGCAAACGCACACTGCTGTAAAGGAAGTGCACGAGCCCGGGTGGGACCATCCTTTAACAGTGCTGACGCACTGAGACGCTCACATCCACACCTGCTTACCTGGAGACACCCGCACAGGCACAAGGAGAGCATGCAGACAGCACACAGAGGCTCCAGCTGGTATTGAGCCTGGAAGCAGGTGAGGCGACCGTGCTGACCGCTGAGCCACCCGAGCCTTCAAAGGAGGACTGAATTATGCCGTGAAGACAAAAGCAGGTAGTGAAGATGAACGTTATCAACGTAAGCAGAGCGTGGCGGTGCTGAAGTACGGTCGAAGCAGATGGGCGAAGAACACTGATGCTCGGTGTGTGTTGGAACTATGAAACTGTGTATTCGCAGCGTGAGCCTGCAGGATCACAGAAGCACATCACAGTTCTTGCAGTTCTAATATAAATGTATTGCATCTTGCAGCCTAAATGGAGACTTGATTGTGCCACATGACATAACGATGCCAGTTTAGGATGGAAAGAATCCGTGGCTGCTGCCAGGAGTCTGCATAGAACAGTTGTTGTTCAGTTTTGCCATGCTGCTTGTCCTTATCACAATATGTCCCACTGTTGGTGGATTTAGAGGCATCTACACAGAACTTACTCCCTTTCACCCCTCTCTCTCTCTCTCTCTCTCTCCATCACAGCCATCTACAACATCGTGTCGCAGAGGCAGATGTCCGGACGGAGCGACTCAGACTTCTCACCGGCCTCCAACGTAGTGCCCATCACCGTCGAGCCCACCCAGAACTCATCCAATAAGGGCGCTTGCTGCCAGTCCAACTGAGGCCTTCCCGCTGACCTCCTCCTCCTCCTCCTCCTCCTCCTTCACCTCCAGGCAAACGGGGGAAATAGGCAGATAGACGAGGGCAGGCAGATGGACAGGGAGAAGGAGGCAGGTAGAGAGAGTCTCACGAGGACACGTGGGTCCGATTAGTCTGTTTGGCAAACTTGATAGAGTGAAGAGGAGGGAGCGGTGAAGGAGGTGAAGAATTTAAATAAGCAGCAGGAGGAAAGAAAACAGGTGACTTGCACTGTTGTTAGAGGCACATGATCAGAATTGATTCGCAATCTAAGAGAAATGTTTTATTAAGGTGTCCTCCCTTTGAACGCTCTGTTTTACAAGCTGGTAAATGTTCACTTTCCCTCTGGCCGGATATCGAGCTGTAAAATCCACTTCCAAGAGACTGAATTGCACCCCCCCCCCCCCCCAATCAGCACTGTCCTTCCCATTTTCCCCAAATGTAGATTCTTTAGAGAAGAACGTCCCCTTCCAATATTTATTGAACACTAGATTGATGTGTGGTTGGGCCAAAGGGTTTAGCTGGTTTCTGGTTTTCGCTCTGAGTCTTCACAGCAAACTCTTCTTCTCCTCTTTGTTTTCTGGTTTTTGTGTTGTTGTGTGTTTTTCATGCTTTTGCCTACAATCATATCCGTGTGTGTTTAAGGGTAATGTTCCCTCGCTGATGCAGGGGCGAGGGGCTCGGGCCATTTTTCCTAAATGCACATGCTGGAATTTGATTGGTTCAAGTTGTGTTCCACCAGGCCTCTCGGAGCAATAACATCCCTTCCCAACACTGACATGCAATTTCTTTTTTGATTGCTTTTGATCTTTGTTTGGAAGGCTTTCCTGCTCTGTGCACACTTTGTGCTCCACAGATGAGTCATGCTCCTGCAAGCTTTGCTAAGCATTCGCTCTAAATGAGATGGGATAGCCGCGCCGCTAGTGGACGGGTTAACTTCCTAACATGGCACCGGCTCTGCCCGTGACCGCTCCACCCCCGTCCTGAACCCGCAGCAGGAGAGGGACGGAGGGATCGGTTTAAATGCACGGACGGCCCTGTGCCGCCGCCTGCTAGCTAGGATACATGGCTGGATAATATTTCAGGGGATGAGGTAGTGAGGGCACTCAGCCCTGCCCTGCCCCTGTGGTCTCTGATGTGCCCGAGACGGCTTGTTTTACTGTAAATGAAATCCTCCACTGCCTGCTCACCTACTCCTTTCCGTCTCTCCCTCCACACAGTATGTAACTGGAACAGGATTCTGCCTTCTGGGATATCCCCGAGGTCTGCCCTCGCTTTCACTTGTCTTTATTTCCTGTGGAGGGGCAGGTGGGGGCTGTGCTCAGGAGCCAGGATTGGGTTTGTTAGTATCTAATAGTTTAATAGATGAGAAAAGGGAGAAAGGATGGTAAGGTTTGGAGGGGCTTGATTAAATCCAAAGGTTATGGACACAGATGGTGTTTATCCTGCTCATGTGTTTCCACATCAACACACATTCTGTTGACTTCACAGGTCTTAAACTGGGTGGTGTTAGGTTAGGGCTTTTTAAACATTGATTCTAATATGTATATTTGGACTGCATATGTATAAATAAATCTCATTTCTTATAGCCTCTCTGTGCCTGTGTCTTCTCAGGATTTTGTGGAATAAGAACAGGTGGAAGCAGCCGGCTTCTTGATTGGCTGAAAGGCAGAATTAATTGAATGAGTCATGATTTTAGCTGCCATGATTGCTTTGTGCAGAATATATTGACATGGCTATATTTTAGCAGCCTAATCCTGAACGTACGCTCTAATTTAATAAGACGTTTGCACGGTGCTCTAGAATAACACGTTCCTCTGATTGCTGAAATTAAAATGTGACGATTGAGGGGGAAAAAAACCACAGCTGTTATTGATTGGAGATCATTTCATTTTTGTTTTATTAGAAACATTTACAATACATCTTGAATCTTGGAAAAATAACAAAGAACCAGAACTAACATGGCGCAGATACAATAATGATAATAATAATAATAATTATAATAATAAAAATGTCTCCAAAAAATGTAATT
>JAVDPK010002280.1:17407-29632 GCA_034780415.1 Cichlasoma orientale | reverse complement strand
TGTGTGTGTGTGTGTGTGTGTGTGTGTGTGTGTGTGTGTGTGTGTGTGTGTGTGTGTGTGTGTGTGTGTGTCTCTGAGCCATAAATATGGGTGGCACTCCTCTCAGATTACAGGAGAAGGTAAACATCTTGCGGGAGCTTTGTGGTCATCTTGTCTGGTCTGTATATTACAACCACTCCAAAGCGTCTACAGCTATAACAGAGTATGGGTCATCACATAAAGGACTGCTAATGGCTGCCTGGACTCACTCTCATCTCTTCAAATTAAGATGCCTTGTCAGGACCCGTTAATGGCCTGGTTACTCTTCAGCATCATTTTTCAACATGCAGATTAATCTTGAGAACAGGTGTGTTTCAAACCAAATCACCATCTTTTTTTCTGAACCTAACTACAGAGGTTAGTACCTAAACCTGATTAAACACACACACACACACACACACACACACACACTAACAGCTATCTCCTGGTTCAGTCTTGTTGTGCATGCACCCCGCCGCCCCTACGACCTCACGTGGACCCAGTGTTAGCACTGCCAGTGCATCACAGCACAGTGGGCACGTCTCAGAGATGCCAGCAGGTTTTGACAAAACAGCAGTATTGGACACCTCGGAATGACAATGGGCTGGTGACGGTTTCAGGTAAAGGACACAGCTTCTGGTTCTGGAACGTGAGGCCAGCGCTGAAGTCTAAAACCTGCATCTTTTCTACCGACCAGCAGGGAGTTCCCTGTTGGTCATGGCTCCCTATTCTCTTGATTAATGACCTCAGTAAACACTTTCCCAGTGAGTTCATGGCCTCACTTTATAGTTTCAAGTCATTTTGAGCATCACGTGAGGTTTATTTTGTGGATTATTTCCCCCGTTAGAGTAAAAACAAGAACAGTGATAAAGCAGGGTTTCCTTTCAGTAGTTTGTTCACTTTCAAAACACCAAGATGACAATGACAAAAACACTCAGCTTAAGGCTTCACAGCTGGAGTTCATTAACAAATTGGGACTCCACAGTGACAACAAACATCTGTATATACAGACTATAACATCATAAGTCAGGATTTTACCTCCAAGGCCTTTTGCTATTAAGTTAATCTCTGCTGATGGAAAACTTGCAAAACGTGAAATAATTACAAAATGTGATCTGTGTTTGTGTCGATGGACACGAGGGAGTAAACGAAATGTTGTGAGTGTTCCAGGAACTGCAAAGCGTCCGATGGGCTAGTTGGTCCCATCTTGGTCAGCCACCAAGCGACTCCTCGTTTTTCCTCTACATCTAACTGTGAGGACACACAGAGATTTATCAAGTTTCAGAGGGAAGGGAAGCATCCCTTCCTTGCCAGAAACTTATTAGTGGTGCATATTCGATCCAAGTCTTTGGCTTTAAGAAATTAATCCAATCTCTGCTGATATTCAAGAGACTTCCAAAGGGATCCTAAGCTGTCAGGAGCTGCAGGAGATGACATGCAGGCAGAGATGTGTACACGTTCTGTGGGAGATTTTTGGCTTCTTAAAAGATGCCATTATGGCAAAAATTAAGTCTTTTTTTGTTGACTGACAGAGACTGTTAGGGATGCTAAAAGGAGCACAAAAGTCCAGGTCTTTGGAGTCATGCACAGCAGCAGAAAACAACATTCGGCAAGACTGAACCCAACTTTAAAAGAGATCTTTACAAGCTCCATATTATCATTTACTAGAGTAGCTCTGGATGATTTAATGTTCAAGATAATCCTTCTTTATCTTATACTGCGCCTTGGTGCAGCACCTCCATCCACCCTCTGTCTGAAACAAGCAGTTTTACCCTCACTTTGAGCCACCTTACTTCTGACTGGCTCCCTGAAGACTGTATTAGGGACGTCACGTCTCACTGATGTCATACAGATTTAAGAGAAGAAAAAAAATCTCTGAAACTAAGCATTTAGAGAAGGTTGGGGGAAAAGTGCATGCTAGATTTGTCAGACAAATTTGATAATATCTCTGGTTCAGCTGCTTATTTGAAACTTTGGCCACTTATTCTGAGCGCCCACCATCGTAACAGTATATACTGTTAAGGAAAAGCAAAACATGAGCTCCCTTTAATTGCTTGAGCTCCTTTGAAGCTCCAAATGGCGATTACAGTGTATTTCCTGTGAAGTGTCCTAGGAGCGCACAAAATAACAAGTGTAGTTGAAAGGTCACTTTGAAAAAGGGTGACCCAGAGACCAGGTTTAAATTAATAATAATAATAGTAATAAAGTCAGAAAACTACAATTAATATTTTGAGATTTAGAGAGTTTTTATTTTTTAAAGGTTTATTTTTTCCGAAGAAGCTTTTAGGTCTAACTTTCTATTTTTAGTCCCATTCAGTACAATTGCCCGGAGGCACGCTATGATGTTTGCTAAATAATTCAATGATGATGCTTTGGGTGGAGGCAGAATGTCTGGATCTCTTTGATTAGTGTAAAACATTCTCAAAACACGGAGAAATAAAATCCAGACTGTTGAATACAGAGCAAGGTCATAAACACAGGCTCATATATTAATGTTTTTCTCTACTCTAAATATGACAGCAGCTCCAACCTCACATTCACAAACAGTTATGGCCTTGCCACATTTCCTTATGAAATTTGCATTCAACAAGCAACCGATCATGAATAAACAACATTTGACAGGAAGTTTTTGGGGAGTTGGTGAGTGCTGCCGGTTTGAGCGGAGACGAAGGTCAAGCTCCTCCTCTGGGTCGGACCTGTTGGCGGCGCTGGCCTCACTTAGGCCCCTCCTGGGACTCGGTAAAGCAGAGGCTTTCGGTTCTGCAGCCCACTGCGGTGCTGCTGCAAACCCCACCTGCAGGCTTCAGCGCTGTGTCCCAGGAGCAGTGATCCATATCACACAGTCACAACAGTTCACCTAGCTTTGCTTTAAGTACAGGCTCCAGTGGGGATAGCAGGTACAGCGGATGGAGAGTGTTTTCTGTTATTTATCCCGCCCTCCTCTCATTAATCTCTCGCTGGCAGCAGGGAGCAGGCGCACCGACCCCGCTCGCATGTCCTGTTAAAGCGCTCCGCTGTAACAAAGTTAACTTCTGCCTGTCTGCATAATGGCGTTTTGTAAATCAATTGCCTTCTTTGAATATGCCATGTGCACACAATATTATGAATGCCTGAAAGGACTAGGAAATTATCTAAAACGGTTCAAATTAAATTATCTAAATTCAGACTCTGGAATGATCCAACCTTTCTGTGATGGACTGTGACTTATTTTTAATTTAGACCAGAAAGGTTTTCAGTCTCACTCTGACAGATGCCTCGAGTATTTTTGATCGATTAGGGAAAACGTGCGTGATGCCCGAGTACGGCCGTTTCACATAAGCTACGTTCTCATTACCCAAAACGCTCCTTAGGTTAGGGTTGTAGGTTACATGCAGCGGTCCAGCAGCGCAACAATATATCAGAAATATATATATAAGGAAGATGTTGTGGCTTTCCAACCACCAGCCAGCATAAAGGTGGAATTTGGTGAGCCTGCACTTACTGCCCTACAGAACCTTTGAATAATTACCATCATGCTGTTTGTGACAGTAGGAAATAACCAGAAAACCTCAGCAGCACATCATGTACCGATCCTGTTTGATTAAAAAAATAATCTGGGCCATCACACACTTTAACTTTCCAGTTAAACGTTTCGTTTCCTCTCTCTCTCTCACGTCTTTCTTCATCTCTGAGAGTGAAGTCATCACACAATCATATTTTCAAATACTAATACAGTACAGCAACACGCTGTACCTTTAGGTAGCAGATTAATTGTGTGTCAGTCTCCAATATCTGTTTGAAACGGTGCTAAATTATGCAGGACCAATGCACGGACACATATCTGCTGATTAGTGTTGAGTAAGAGTTTAATAAAATACATGAATTTGAGTCACCAAAGCTGAAGCACGGCCTTACTTGGTGGCAAACGAGCCAAAGTATTTGTCAGATAATTCCACTGAAATAAAGGCAAAAAAAGCACAAAGCGTGTCAGGTTCAGTTACTGAAATTCGAGGAGACGAAAACATTGCAGTTCAGTTTTCTTTGTAAGAACTGATCATTTGGATAAAAATTCCTCTAATTTTACCAATCAGTCTGCATTCCTACCTTCACTTTTGCCCACGATCTTTGAGTAGTGACCAAAAAGAATGTGACTGAGGATACAAGGATTTGGACAAAGTTTCCTCCGTAGGGTGTTTGGGTTCCCTCAGAGATAGGGCGAGGGTCTTGGTCACTGGGCAGAGGCTAAGAGTGGAGCTGCTGCTCTTCCACATCAAAAGGAGCCAGCTGAAGTGGCTCAGGCATGAAGGTTCCTGGGCACCCCCCTCGGGCAGGTGTTTCGGGCATGACCTATCAGAAAGGGAACTCAGGGCAAACCAATGACAGGTAGGAGAGATTATGTCTCTCGGGTGGCTTGAGAGCACCTCGGTGTCCCCCAGGAAGAGCTGGAAGAAGTGAGTGGTGGGAGGGGTCTCTGCTTAGACTGCTGCCCCCGTGACATGGACCCTGGGGTAAGAGGCAGAAAATGGATGGAGGGACGGGCTTCTTTAATTTCTATTCTTAATCCATCTATTGATGCCATCAAATTTCTGTTTCAGTTTTATTTTTAAATAAAAAAATAAATCATAATTAAACAATGAACTTGACACCTTTAGAGCATGACACTGGTTAGGGTCAGCAGCGTATTAACTGATCATTATTTGACCAGTTAATAAGTATGCTGATAGCAGTAGTGCGAGATTTATACCCAAGTCTTTGGGGAATTGTATCAATATATATTTTTAAATGATCCCACGCAATGATTTCTGCTTAATTTGTAAGATTTTGAAACAATATATTGAGAAATGGCTTCATTTAAGAATTCCACACTAAATGAGGCTCAGTTGGAACCAGAATCCATCCATCCATTTTCTTCCACTTATCTGGGGCCGGGTCGTGGGGGCAGCAGCCCAAGCAGAGAAGCCCAGACTTCCCTCTCCCCAGCCACCTCCAGCAGCTCATCCAGAACCAGAATTTTCCAATACCTTACACCAGCTGGACCAGCCTGGGAGCACATGACTCCTTAGGGGGGGTTTGCTTTTTTTAAAACTGTATTTCTTTGTCTAGGTGTGCATGGAGGGCAGGTGAGAGCCTCTCCGTTACATTGGTCCCCCTTCCCTGCATCCTGCTTCTCCAGCTAACAACAGGCCCAGTTTGCTGGAGTGGAAAGACCCGGGCGGGAGGGCAGCTAATACATCACTGACCTGCCCCCATTTGACTCATTGCCACACCGGCTCTAGTCCACCATGTACGTGAGGGGCAGCCAGTTCAATCTGTCTCAATCTGAGAGTCCCTGGCTGTCTTTGCTGCAGCGATGAGCCTATTTAAAGGAATCGGTGGCTCAAAATGCAGCTATACGAGCTGTAGATCTACTGAGACGGGGGCAAGGCCTAACACACTCATACACAACTGCATGACAAACAGCACACAGAAATAAACTCAGCTGGAACCCGATTGAAGCTGCAGATCTCGCAGACAAAACGCATCATTACATCATGCAGATCCCTCACAGATCCATACTTATGAAGGATATCAGTGCTTAAATCTCCTGCCATATTATGCGCTCTCTGTGTGACTGATCAGCGATTCATTTCTGGGGCTCGCAGACCTTTTCACACAGAAGCAGCTGCACAAGAGCAGGAAGCCACAGGGGAGTTCAGCTGCACTCGCACTGTTGTGTTTGATGACATAATGAAAAAGGAAAAGTGGGTGAAATGAACGAGGCCGCTCCTAATTAAGTGCAATCTTAATTAGGACCATTTTAACTCTTGATTTGAAATTTATGGTGATGCTATTAACTTTTAATGACTTGCCTCCCCTGAGCTCTTCTTGTTCCTGACATGGCCTTTGAAGCCCATCTGCAGGTGCCCCATCTCACCACTACTGCTTCAGCCTCCGTTCAGTTATACACATTCAACAAAAGTCCAAGTGCATTATAATTCATTTACAGAGGAAAAAATGATCTCACGGTGAAGGTATTTCAAATGAAGTTCTTAAATGAACTGTCACGAGTCTCGATGTAAATAAAGAATATTAGTAAATGCGCACACAGGTTGTGTTTGAACAGTTGGTTTTGCTTAGGAAGAGACCTGGAAGCATGTGTGTTGTAATAACAGCTGGTCAGATGCTCTCAGTGCTGAGGAAAGCAAAAACACTGGAGCATAAAGCAGCATCTGATCATACGTGAAAACAAATGATTAACACAACTGACAAGCGATGCAGATCATGTAAATGTGAATGACTGCTGTGTCTCCCATCTGAAGCCACACGTTTCTAATCTGCTGATGTGTGTTTAACAGTCGATTCACAGCTGAAGTCTGAATGAAAGACATTCTGCTTCTTCTGCAGGTTTTTTCTTACATGAAGCACTTTGTAACGCGCTTGTCGAAATGCTCAGAGTGAAGGTTGCAGTTTAGCTCCGGCTGGATTGGTTACATCTTCATTTTGCTGCATTGCCAGCCTTTAGGCTCATCATTGATTACTTTGACTACAACGATAATGAAAACCTTAATAAAGGTAGGAGTTAAAAGTGGCTCAGCTCCTCAGTATGAAGGCAATATATTAGTGGGCAGCAGGGCACGGTGGGCAACATTTCCTAGTACAATGATTTTATTTGATCACTATGACTGATGATTTTAATTTTAATAATCAAATTATATTTTGCAGAATGTCCCCCCCCCCCCCCCCCCCAGCTCAGATGAGCTTTGTGCAGTCCATCCTCGAGACATGTTGTCAACACAGCAATCCCAGGTCAACAACATCACAGTCAACAGGATTCTGCGAGCAGTGCTGTTCTCTTTTCCTGAGTCCGTGTGGTTTCTCCTTTACATCTTTCCTTCACCTCATAATGTTTTCCATCAAGGAAAAGGAAGGAAGGAGGTACGTTTTTCAATCATTCAACTACCACCATAGACTGTACAAACGGCAATGCATTCTTATTCCCAGGCTGCCAAACAGCGCTGTTCTGTTAAAGCTGCAGGCATCTCAGAGATATGCACAAGGTGTCCTTTGGCCTTGAGCCCAGAAGACATTTTAAGTGCAAAATGCATCAAAGTTTCCATAAAAAAAATATATAAATAAATAAAAAAAAACTTCAATACTAAAAGAGATGATCACGTTGGCCAAATTGTTTCTACACCTAATCAGAGTTTGAACATAATCCCAAATAAAGTTTAGACACCTAAACTCTGGAGGGATGTCACATTTAAACCTGTGCACAAACCTTTTCTTGGGGTTCGGGAGGGGTGGGGGACCAAAAAGCTGGATCCAAATCCAAAATACAGCACCATATTTGACTGGTAAGTGCAACAGGGCAAGGTGGGCATTACTGCTGGGTACCTGTTGCCTTTCTGTGTGCAGGCTTACGGCTACGAAGGGTTCCTTTCCATTCATTTCCACACTATCGTCATTACGCCCCACGGTGCACAAACCTTTCCATCACATTAGGGTTTCTGTGATTGTTTGCGTGCACTCAGCAGCGTCACAGTTGCACGAACTGATAATCTGCCGGCCTGCGCTAATGCACGTTTTCAAAGGGGCCATTTGATCTTAACACACTTTTTCATAATAGCTCAAAACAGCAGAGGAGAGCACAGCGTTGGATGGGAGAAATGTCATGCAGTAATCCGTGCGATCACATGCGTTTCTGCTCTAACAACCAGCAGCTGCATAAAGAGGATCTCAGCACTTGATGCACTGCTGCACCTTTTTCCACAAAAGGAATTCTGTTTGAAGTTAGTTTGAAGGAATTTGGCACCCCCGCAATATATTACATGCCTTTTTTTAAACATAACATTTTTTGGGATTTCAGCAGCAAACATGTAGGACACCAAAAGGAACGCAAAAAAAGTGCATTTGTGAACTGGGTCACGGTGCGCTGCAATAATGTTTGTTGCGTTGGAAGATTTGTACTGTTTGTGCGGCACAACAGGCTGATGAAATCTAAGTTGGTGAAACGTATCAAAGAACATCGTTAGTGAATCTCTCCATGGAGGGAAAATATACTCCTACAGTCGGGTCCACAACTATTTGGACAGTTTCTGTATTTTGTGCCTCTGCACACACCACAGAGGTTTTAACAATGAAGACGTGATTGAAGTGCGTTAAAGAATTTTAATCAAAAGAATCACTTTAGCTCTTCAGGAATTACAGACATTTCGATACAGTGTTCCACATTTTCACATTTTAAATAGAGGATTTTTTTTTAAAACTTGGATGAAAATCCTTTGTTGTCAATAATGGCCTGAAGTCCAGAACACGTGGATTTCACCAAACGGTGCACTGAGCACGAGATGCTCTGCCGCACTTTTACTGGAGCCGCCTTCAGTTGCTGCTTGTTTGTGGGTCTGCCTGCATTCAGTTGTGTGCTGGTCACGCTAGAGTAAGAACAGGATAGCAACCTCCATACAGGTAGGAAAAAAATCAGTGGCTGCCTGGTGTTTGCACTGGATTCTTACACATTCTGTGACTGCAACACGCAGTTGCAGTGATCAGTTGCCCATCCAGAGGTTGAGCATGCAGCATTCTCATCCTGCGTGGGAGGCAACCTGTCTCAAAACAATTACGGCCTGGCTTAGACTGACTTCAGTCACTCAAAGGTTTGCATGTAATTGTTAATTAATCTATAAACACAGACAGATAACCAATATCTAGAAATCAATCTGAGTCAGTCTGCAGTCTAGACTAGTTGCCAAGTGGTTCTATTCTCATTATATTTCAATATCAAAGCAAGGTTGCCATGTGTTTATGTCATTCTGCTGTCATATCGCTGTCCTGCAGTAACTACATCAATATTTGTGGAGGAATGCAGTTAATGTGGATTTCTGTGAACGCAGACGGACGGATGACCTTTGTGTGATTGTTTCTGGCCGATGCCCTTCCCGTCCACGTCTATGTTTGTAATGTGTTTTGGTATACTCCAGCAATAAAAGCTGTTCTGAGTGACTTACCGTTCATCGAGTCCTGCATTGGGGTCAGATTCCAGAAATCCAGAAATTCCTCCACAAATAGCAATTTAGTTGCTGCAGGACGGTGATTTGAATGCAAACTGATGGAGCTGCTGGCAACGTTGCATTTTTTAAAGAAATATAACCAGAATACAACCAACTGGCAAGCAGTTCAGTCCCCTCCCCCATTCCAAAGACGAGTTGCACCCATCACTGCAGACTCAATCAGATTGACTGCACTGAGCCGGCAATCTGCATTAATAAATTAGACAACCTCTGCAAACCTTTGCCAATCTGAGAGTCATCGCGGTCAGTCTGAGTCGGACTGTCAATGTTCTGAGACACGTTGCCTCCCACTGAAACACTTTGTGATCAAAAGTGGTTGCCCGGGAGTTGGGGCTGTTGCGTGCTCGACAACTTGGTTGCTGCACAAACTGCACATGCACTCGATCACCAAATGCAAAAATACCACAACCCCTGATTTTTGTCCTAGTTTCAAGGAGGTTGCCGTCCTGTTTTTTCTCTGGGGTGACTGAGCCGTAAGCTAACAGAGATGCGCATCTGTAGTAAAAAATATTTCAGCTGTTGTGAAAAATTCACTTGACTCTGTGATGAAAACCTAAAAGCTCAGATTCTGTAGACTACAGAATCTCCTGACATCACCAACCTTAAGAAACGGAGGCAATGTTGGCAGCTGGTTTGTGCATTACCCTGATTAAAGACTGTCTTCTCCCCTTGTTCCCACAAAGCTAAAATATCTCTCTATAAGTTAAATCTATCGCATGCCAGCGGCCTCTGCTGATCCAGTCTCTACAGAAACTGGAATAAGCTGCTATTACTCGACGGTGTTTAGGAAATAAAATCAGGAGGACTTCTGCAGTAATCCAGTCAAGTAAATGTTTTGTCTTGTTTTGCACAAGATTTTTTTTAAAACATTTTTTTAAGGTGACACAATCAATGCTGATTTTCATTTTGCTTTTACATGTTAAAACTGTTTTAAACTGTTTATTCTCACTCCCAGCTGATCACATACTGACCATTTCTAAAGTACAGGAGAGCCCAGGGAGAGCCCATCTGCATCGAATTCCCACGACCTTGTCCCAGGAGACCGTTGAAGTCCTGTTTGGGACAGCTGTTTTTTTTCCTGTGCTGTCTCTACATGAATAGATTTAGAGGGAAATTATGGTTTTGGTTGAAATACACCCTTTCACACCCCCCGCCAGTTCTCTAACATTTCATTGGTTACAACAATAGTTGCACACTTTCTATCATGGGTTACGGTTCATCTATTTCAGACATTGAAGGATTCTTATTGACTCTGTTAGACTTAGTTGCCAGTTGAAAGGTGAAGCCAGTGAGTCCTGGTCAAAAGACGTGCTCAATGTGTTTGAATAAGAAGTCCAGAGCACTGAGGTAGTTTTATATACTGTATAAATTTGTGTGTCATTAACACAACTGTGATAAACAAGGTTCTCAAGTGAAAGCATGTAGAGGTTAAACAGAAGGGTGCCAGGAACTGATCCTTGGGGTACTCTGCAAGTGAGTCCTCACAGGAAGCTGTATTAACACTTTTGACCTCTGAGAGAGAGGTCCCTCTGCATGTTAAGATTCGGTCTACCACTTTCCCAACCAGGAAGTATATTTGCAAAGTCTTAAGTCCATCTCTGTCAGACAGACTCACTTGGTGGTTGGAGGCAGAGGTAGAAGTAGACATGTCATTCCTTGGTTTAATCCTTCCCCTTTCAAATGTATCTACCACATTTCAAATTATTTCCTTATTCTATACTCAGCAGGGTGATGCATTAAAAACATTATAACATTCCCTGTGCAGCTCTCTGTCAGAACATACGGCTCAGCTTCAGAGAAACTGCTTTCTGATTTATGTAGATCTCATATTAAAGCCCCGCTGTGAAGCAGACTTCATGTTTTATTCACAGCGGCGGCCATGTGTTGTGTGCGCATGTGTTTCTATGTGCAATATACTAAAAACGTGTCTTGTACTCTGCTGCATCCGACTCGTCACAGGGACAGTGGATTACTAAGCAGAGAGAGACAGCGGCAGTAAGGAAAAATAACTTGAAGGGAAGCAGTGAGAGAAAGTCGGAGGCACTTAAAGCTCATCTCAGTCTGAGGAAGACAGAAGCAACGTTTATTTGGTTGAGTTGAAATATATGATGATGAGTTTACCATCTTTTATTGTGCACACAATTTATAATCTGCACTTTCCAAAATTCCTGAATTGTCAAATAGCTTGGGGGTAGTGCGATTAAATATATGTAATAATATGTAATAATACTGTATAACACACACTGGAGCTACACAGTGTTTTCAAGAGAGAACTGAGGGTGCTATTATTACTTTAGGCTATTTAAACTTGTGTTAGTATTTACTTAGCATCTTACTTTGTACTTTATGCTGCTCTTTTGTATTTTTCATATGAAGCCCTTTGCAAATGCGTTTCAGTCCTTGCTATATAAACAAAATCCTTAAAGTAACAGTGTGCAAAAATGTTACCACTAGATGTTCGTAGATTGCTGATTGCAGTCAGCTGAGTTTTCTTACCCCTCCCAATTCAAGTGCATAATCCTAGCTACGGGTGCTGCTATGGGACAAACATGTTTTAGCCAAGAGAGACCATAAACAGTACATTTAGACTGTACCCCCTAACAGCTGCGGCTGGCTGGCGTGTTTCTACTACTGTGTGTGCAACAAAAAAATAAAATAAAAAGAAAAATTTGTACCCACTATATTTAAACATATTTCAATAATATCAACTGCAATAAATCAGAAATAAAAAATGTATATGCGTCAATTAAATTTTTTGCAGTATTTTACATTTTTACCTTAAAAAAACTGTTCAGCTGTAGTTTTTATTTTTGCTGTCTGGGTAAGCTGTCAGTCCACTGTTTACCTCACCTGTCAATGCCGGATAAGAAGCGTGCACATCTGTTTACTCTGGAGGAGGCTGTAAAACTTGGTGAAAGGAGTCGGATATGGGTATGTGGCTGGTCTCCAGCCACATACAGTACCCGTCAAAAGTTTGGGCAACTTTTGACGGGTACTGTACATACAAACATGATTAGGTGGAAAGGCGACGTCTATCTCGGCCACTGTGTTCAAGATGCCCGGACAACATTGGCAGAAGATGTAATTACACACTAATTAATGTATATTTATGAGTGCAACAGTTTTCTATTGAATAACCTCAAAAAATGACTGACTACAACTTTAATTTGATTTATTTATT
>JAVDPK010002276.1:123207-148108 GCA_034780415.1 Cichlasoma orientale | reverse complement strand
CACACACACACACACACACACACACACACACACACACACACACACACACACACACACACACACACACACACATAAATGAGGGGCTCCATGCTTCCTGGGAGAAATCCTCCACAGCACTGGAAGTGAGGCTTTATCTGTTTGTCTAAGCAACAATGGCGGCTCGCTCCCAACAATTACAGTAAGATAAAGGAAATGCGAAAGACTGTGGTATACTTTGATCAGTTTTTATTACAATATATCGACCCAGTGTAAACAGGAGGTCTTAAACACCAGCTGAATGACCAAAGTAATCACCACAAGGAAACAGCTGTTGAGGGGATTACAAACCGTGGAGGTTAAATGTGCCTTTTAAATATTTTTATTTGATAAAAGACGCTGTTTTTAGCATGGATAACACATCCCTAAATGTTTTCAGTGTCAGATCAGGTCTTCCGTGTGCCTTACATCCAGGTTTTCTGAGTATGACATCCGTCACATATCATCTGAATGCACTTATCCAGAAGCAGAGTTTTTGAAGGACATTATTTGCTTTATTATGAAACATTTCTTGCAATGCTGCAACCTCCCGGGCTCTATCCTTATCACAAGGAAGACTATGTGCAGTTTTTAACATACTGGTTGCAGTGTTGTGACTTTAAAAACTTTATGAAGCATCACAGTTGGACCATATGGCGCTGAGCTAAATGACCCGCGGATCAACTCCACCACGTGAGTGATTCATTTATTCAACAAAGCCACAGTCAGGATGGACAGCGATGGCAGAAGAGACAGAAGGAGGATGAAAAGATCAGTAAGGGGGGTGAAAAGGAGAGATGGAAAGGACAAGAAGGAAGGGAAAAAAGGGGACGATAACGAGGTGAATAAAGAGAGGACATCAAGAGAAAGGAATGGGGGGAAAAGGGACCTGCAGCGAGGACAGTGTCGTGGTTCATCCATCGGGCAGGTCTTCAAGTCCGTTGGCCAGTAAGTCAGAGCGGAGCTGTCAGTCAAAACCCACGGAGGACTCGGAATATAAAGTGACATCAAAAACGGTTACGCATTGCAGCCAAGCTGGAGTTATCTGATTTTAGTGCCTCTTAACCTGGTAAATAACCAGACTGTCAAATTTCTTTTCCATGCTAAATTATTCACAACAAAATTGTATGAACGCATTCAGCCGCAGTCACTTACCATCATTTTCCTAATCATCAGAACAGAGACACGAATCAGAAATGTCACATGTCGTATGCAACATCACAGGCTTCTGAACAAACTCTTTTAGCTGTGAAGTTCTCGATCATGAAGCAGAGAAAGTAAATACATGAACAGGTGTACAAAAACATAAATATATCGTGACATTTATTGTTATGGAAGTACAGCTGATAATTTATCCTTAGGTTTTAACTTCAGTCCCTGAATATGTGTGGAGTCACTGTGGAGTGGGAATCTTTATGTGCTGCATTTTTTTTTTTTTTTGGTGTGTGGTCTGCTACAAACGGGCAACCTGAAGGGAGAGGGGACAACAGAAGGACAGGAAGGGAGGAAGAGGCTGAGGGAAGGAAGGAAGGGAGTGAGAGAGGAGGAGGACACCGAATCCTTATCCACCTGATTATAGTGTTTATGACATCTGGACAGCAGTTTGGCTAAGATGTGCATGTCTGCGTTAAGAGTATTTATGTGCCTCAGGGACGCACCTGGAGTGTAGCTGTTCAGCGTTTCAACTCAGCCACTGGCACATTTCACCTGTCTCAGTTTCCCATGACTCCCATTCTTCCGCCCTCAGGGCAAATCACAAAGTTTCTTCAAGAGCAGCAGAGCTGAGTGCATAAACAGGATTTCAAAGTCTTTTTTTTTTCTCAGCCCGATGGACGAACTCGTGGTGCTGGCTAATCCATTATAATGCTCATTTACTTTGAAAGAACAGTTTGCTGAAGAGTGCGTGATGCCACTTTCACACACACAGATGTTCTCGTCTCTGAGTGTCATATAATGCTGTTTTGTCAGATGCTTCTGGGTAGGTATCACTTTCATGCTTTTTTCCCCCATCACTTTGACTCACTGGTCAGGTCTAGGCACTTAAAACTGTTTGGTTAGGTTTTGGGGAAAGATCACAGTTTGAGTTAAAAAAAAAACTCCCCTTCACATCAACAACCCTGGAGTGACTACTCCATCTCATTTTTGCCATAATCTTGTGCATCATGCACAAAGGACACCTTGAATGCATAAATGTGGATAAATGTGACACGCCACAGACTTTGACAAAACAACATTAGTCATTAGTATTCAGTAACATTAGTGGGGCATCAGTTTTCATATCTCTCAGCAAGAAAGTCCAAACGAAACTATTCATTTAAAAATATTTTACATTTAATTTATTTTACCTTTGTATGTGTGATACTTTGGCAAAAAAAAAAAAAAAAAGCTGTCATCATCTAAAAACCAAGTTTTTCAAGTGTATGAGAGTCCACATCAAGTTATCACCACAGGCTGTATATAAAAAATATATCTTACTAACCACCTCTGCTCTCAGGTGGAGTTTGGGCAGGCCCGCCTTGGACTCCGCCTGCCTTCTTGCTCACCTGTGTGCTATCAGCTCATCATCTCCCTGTACTTAAGGAGCAGTTCGAGCCTTTCTTCTTGCTAGATTGTTGTTTTATCGATTGTGGTAATCAGGCTCTCTGTTTGTTGTACCTCCCTGTGAATTCTCCTTACTGAGGTGGCTTTCTGCTCAGCTTCCCAATGACTCTCACATTTGGCTGAAGGAGCTCTCTCAGCGCTGGTTCGTTCCTGTGAAAGGAAGAATTGCATCCATGCTGACTGTCTGCTCACCAGCCTGTCCGCCCTCCTGCCTTACCTTCTGGAAAACCCTAACCTGCCAGTCTCTCCTCTGCTTGCTCTGGAATGGGAAAAGCTCTCCTGTTAGCCCCCCCCCCCCCCCCACACACACACACTTCAGACTCTTTCCCTGCTGACAAGAAAATCTGTTAAATAATCTGTGATCTGCTTTAGAGTCCACTGTAATTTACCTAACTGGTTATGACACCAGAGGGTGGTGTGCCAAGCATTCACAGAAACACATATCTGCTAATTAGCACTAAAAAATATAGTGAAATTCCAGAACTGCACTCAACAAAACTGAAGCACAAGCTTCTTGGAAGGTCAGTACCTCGCAGCAAGCCATAATATTTGCCAGATAATGGCTCCACTAATGCTCCAAATGGCACCGACAGTTCATAGTCGAGAGGTCCAGATCAGACACTTAGAGGAGGTGAGGTCTAGCACACAGCAATGGGCTGCTTTACACCATCAAAAAAGAAAACCGCATCCTTTATGCCATCCAAATGAATTATTAAAAAAATCACCTACCACACAGTTATCATGAAGAGGGAAACTACTTACAGAGGCCAAAACTGTCTTTGTATATAAACTTTCTTTAAATGGTATAAAATTGGGCTTGTTTAACATTGAAGTCTATGGAGACTGACACATTTTTGTAGTCGGCCTCAAATGGCCACCAGAGGAACTGCAGCATTTGGCATTTCAATTTTGGATTAACTTTTTGACCCTAATGTGTATCCTAAATGATATTACTCAACAATTCTGAATGCACTCCAATTTAGAAACAATTAAGAAGCTTATAATTACATTAGTTGTCAGTTAAACTTTCAAATGTTCTGCACTCAATAAAAATTTCTGACGTTAAAATAGTTAGAGTCAAAATGATTTGATTCGTTTCATGCATGAATAACGTGAATTGGGGAAATATGAAGACTAGCTTACAGGATTGCTCTACTAGAGGAAAAATGTCACGAAAGAGTTCATTTCCAAGCTTTGTTCATAAATCCAAAGCTAAACATTTAGATCTGTGGATGCTTTTGCAGAAAAGGGAAAGTGTGAAGTTGAAATGTTCCATATGGGTCCTGTCAGATTCTGTCTTTTTAAACTCCAATTTTGAGCTGAGGTGAAATCCTGTGTCATTGTGCCTTCAACATCAAAGCTGGCAGCGCAGCGGGGCATGGCCAGACACCTGCTCCGAGCGCACAGAGCCTTTTTCAGACTGACTTTTTTCTACAAGTAAAAAAAAAGAAAAAAGAAAAGTGCGCACACATAAACGAGCTCCATGAATAACCGTGTGGGTCCTTTAAAGCCACAGATTACAAATATGTCCTCCACGACAAGTCCCATCGTGACCGCGGAGGCGCACATAAGGGACCCTGAGGGGCTGAGGCCGATTTGAAACCTGCAGGTTGGCAGCGAAGGATTTTGCGCAGCGCCACTGGTTCGCGTCTCTCTCTCTCTCTCTCTCTCTCTCTCTCTCTCCCTCCCTCTCTCTCTCTCCCTGAGATGAATCCGGGTGAAGGAAAGGGTTGGGACAGGGGAGGAATAGCCGGAGGGAGGGATGGCTGAATAACGAGGAGAGAAACACCCACTCCGGACTGACCGAATTGTATCCGGAGAGAAGGAGTGAGAGAAAGGAAGAGGGGAAGAAAGAGTGAGAAGAAAGAGGAACCCTTTGGGAGGCAGCAGCAGGAGCGGTCTTTGGTATTCAGAGGATTTCCTTTGGGGATAGAAGGACGCTTTGAATTGATGACTGGAGAGGTATGAAAGGCGATTTCATTCATTGTGCGTTCAACTGAGTCGGTCTCAGGTGTGCTGCTGGCGCTGGAGTATTTCGACCAAATCAGTTAATTTGAATAAATCTGATAGTTTGAGCCAAATCTGCCTGAGAAACTTAAATTAAATCACTCGGCTGCACTTGAAAATGATTCGCGAAGGCGCATTCGGGCTGCGGGCACTGAATCAAACTTACAGGCACAACGGCAGGTGGAAAATAGATGAATAATTAAAAAAAACCCCTTCTATTACGATTAATATTATTACAAAAATAATCCGTTTATATTTTATTCCTGATGTGTTAAAATGCTTTGCTCTTAATTCATCGGTGTGTGCCGTTGGTCTTTCACGTTATTATTATATTCAGTATTTGTCCAAACTGCGTCCCGACTATAAACTCTTTAAAAGCGAGCAACAAACTGCTCGATTTTATTGAAGTTGGCACATTTTTTCTGGTGTTCATTAAGCAATTAAAGCAATTAACCAGTTGCAGATTTGCCCCTCGGATTGAAGGAAGGATCATCATAACCCTGCGATACAAAAAACAGGGGAAACTTTGGGGCTTATTGTTTGTTGCATCATACGAGCACCGTTTAACCTCACTCTGAATATACTCATGTCACTTTAGTAGCCCCGATGAACTTTATTTGTGTGTAAATTACTGCATTATCAGTGTGTGTGCGCGCGCGCCTGTTAAAGACTTATTACAAATTAATTCGTTTCACTTTTCCGTCCTTTCTCCACACATATAAAGCTGTGGGAAAAAAAATAATCAGCCATCCTTGTGTGTTCTTATTAATATGCATTGCCATTTTTCTGGTCTTTTGACGTCTGAATAAAGGAGCTGCTGCTCATTCAACAGCACGGGCTTACCTCTCTTGATGATCATGAAACAACTTTTTTTCCCTCCCACATGCTGTTTTATCCATTCAACTACACATATGACTATGGTGAGGTGTGTTTCTAAAATAGAAAATGATAAGGTATCTGTGTGTGTATGTGTGTGTGTGCGTGTCCATCCTGTGCTCTTAATAATGAGTGGCAGAGTGGAGAGGAGGCAGAGAGATGGTGAAGGAGAGGAAGAGCGGTGTTAGGGGAGAGAACAAAAAGTGAAGGGTGAAAGGAGGAGATGAGATAGGGAAGACGTGTTTGCTCTTTTTGGTTGAACAATGACTTCATGAAATGTTCCCTCTCTGGAGTGTCAGTCAAACTGACTGTCACTCTGTCTGACTTCTCTTCTCTTCTCTTCTCGTCTCTTCTCTTCTCTTCTCTTCTCTTCTCTTCTCTTCTCTTCTCTTCTCTTCTCTTCTCTTCTCTTCTCTTCTCTTCTCTCAAACAAAGTGCTCCACTGTTTCGCCTCTGGCCCGTTTTGTGTAGGCGGGAGGTTCAGCTGCTGGTCTGTGGTCAGTCTAGACTGTGAGGCTTCCGCTCTGTGACTGTTAAAAAGTGGATATTGGACACAGATAACTGATTCTAGATCAGTGAACTGAAGTGTTGTGGGCTAGGTGTTTTTTTTTTCTCTTCTGAGCCACATTGTCACTCTGCAGCTGAATACCATTCATGGAGTTTCTGTCACTTAACTCTCCCCTCTTGCTTTTTTCTTGCTTGTTGATCTTTTTTTCTGTGCTTGCAGGTCTAGACTGCTGGTCGTGAGGATGTTGTCAACGGGGCAGATCAGTTGGTGTTTGTGGGCTCCACTGGTGTTACTGGCCCTTGTTTCCTATTACCCCAGTAAGGCACAGGGTCAAGGTAAGTACTTATTCCTCTTCCCCAGTTGTTCCTATCTGTCTGATTCTCACTCTCCATTTCCCCTTGCTCTCCCATTCCCATTATCTACCCCATCAGTTCACCCCTTACCTGTTTGACCTCCACTATCTCCACATCCCTCTCCTTTCTCTCACCTGACCTCTCTGTGCTTTCTCATCCTCCACCTTTCTTCCCTCATTCCTCCCTTCATCATTTCGCTGTTTGATGTGCAGGCTCAGTCCAATCACATCATGCCTTAGTTCATATCACCTTCATATCGCCATGCCGTCTCATGCTGGCAGCATGGCAACACTTGCCACCCCACTGCTGATGCTGCCACGCTTCAGAGGGGCTTTAATAAAAGTGTTGTAACAGTGCGCTTCATGCTGGGATGATTTGCTGTGCAATGTGCTGCACAGTATATAACACTCCAGTGTGCTTTGCAATTATCTTCACCTCAGCAAACCTGAGTCTCATCAAAATGTGCATTGTTGTCTAGTTTGTGCAATATTTTTGATCATGTTAAGAATCTGGGTGGCTTCCAGTTGAACATGTGTTATTATCAGTGTGAGGATATATCAGCATATTTGTGTTTGAATTGAAACAGTGTGTGTTTTTGAATGATACAGGGATTCTTCCTGCTGGTCCTCCCCAATATCTGTTGATATAGTTACTTTATTGGCTCCAGGGCAACGTACAGAAAGAAAGTTTTCACAGTACTCTATGCAGTCCTGTGAAAAACTAAATACACCAAAGGAATTAAGAAGGTAAACAGCAGCCAGGTGCCGCTAACCAAATGCACTTCATTATCTGAATATCAGCGAATGTGAGCAGCTCTATAAAAGCAGAAGTTTTGTTGGTTTGCTGGTCTGGAGCATTCAGATGTGTGTTGTTAACACAATGTCACAATCTTCCCAGGAGTGAACGTCCCAGCAAATTCACCCCAAGGTCAGACTGTGCAATGCTCAGAGATACTGCCAGAAACAAACAAACCAAGAGCTACAGAATGACAGCACAATTAGAATTTGGCTTGTTTGGAGGGCTTACCCAGAGAAAGCCTCTTCTCTCTAACAAGAACATGGCAGCGCAGCTTTGGTTTGCAAAGTTGCATCTGAAAAAAACCTCAAGACTTCTTCCTTTGGACAGATGAGACCAAAGTGGAGATGTTTGGCCATAATGCACAGCACCACATTTGGAAAAAACCCAAACATAGCATATTAGCGCAAATATACTCACACCAAGTGTGATGGAGGGCTGATGATTTGGCCTTGTTTGGCAGCCACAGGATCTGGGCACCTTGCAGTCATTAAGTTGACCATGAACTCCTCTCTATACCAAAGTATTCTGGAGTCAAACGTGAGGCCATCTGTCCGACAGCTAAAACTTTGCCGAAAGTGGGTCACACAACAGAACAATGATCCAAAGCACAGCAGCAGATGTACAGCAGCATGGCTGAAAAAAAAAGAAAAAAAGAATCAAGGTGTTGCAACGGTCCAGTCAAAGTCCAGACCTCGACCTGACTGAAATGCTGTGGCAGGACCTTAAGAGAGCTGTGAATAAATGCATGCCTGCTAGCCTGAATGAACTGAAGAAACTTTGTAAAGAAGAGCGGTCCAAAAATCCTGCACAGTTATGATAGAGACTGATAAAATCATATAGAAAACATATTCTGGCTTCTGAAGGTGGATCTACAAGCTGCTGAATCATGGAGTCTACTTAGTTTTTCACAGAAATCTATGAAGCCCTGTGAAAACTTTTTCATGTGTCTCTAAGCTTTTTAGTCATTTTCAGTTATATGATCAAGATCAGGTGACTTAAGGTGATGTCATGATACTTGATTGGTATTCAGATGGTAAATATTAATATCTCTTCTATGGCTGGAGGATGCATTACTGGTAAATTCCAGCTTATTACAGCTAATGGATCCAATGAGCTATACTCAGTCTGATGGATGCAGTGTGTGTGTGTGTGTGTGTGTGTGTTTAAGTGGAAGTGGATTTTGTGCATAAGCTGGTTCTGTGTATTTAGCAAGCTTGTACAGATGGCCAGACCTCCTTTCGCTATCAAGATAGGGATCATATGGAAATGACCCTAAGGGAAGTTTAAACGTTTAATTTCTGTTCTTTGTGAGTGTGTGCGTGCGTGTGTGTTTGTGTGTGTGCGTGTGTGTGTGTCTTTGTGTTTATGTGAGGGTGTGTAGCTCACATTCACTCCAGGTTGTGGGGTTAGAAGAGCAGAAGGTCTTGATTAAAGGATCAATACACAGAATCTCAGAAGCTGTTCAAAATTCATAAGCCACATGTGACGCGATCCCTTTATCGATCTGTTTTTTTAACAGCTAAATTAAAAGAATTTCACCCTAAACATGCTTGAATCACTGGGTGGTCTTCCAGAGGTTACATCAATTTTGCTTCAAAGTTAATCTTTTAAAACTGAGACTGATTAGCACGGGGCTCCTTTGTGTTTGTTTACCAATGGACCAGTGGAAGTCCCTAATAAATAATGATTACTTTGAAATGAAAATAGGAATTTTGCTTGTAAGTTGTCACTCTTTTCTCTTACTCTTTCTTTCTCCCATAGCATCTCCTTCATCCTTCTCGCTCTGTTTATCTTCAGTCATTTTTCTTATCTCTGGCCTCTCCACCTCACCCATTCCCCACCGCCGCCTCCTTTTGTCAAAGATCTTTCTTTCCAGTTTCGATCAGCAGTTTCATAGATCATGTTTTTCGCTGCAGGCAGACAGAAATGGGAGGTGAGACAGAGGAGTGACACAATGAATAAAGTTGGGATTGGGTCCCAGTGAACCACAGTAGAACATGAACGACCTCCCAGACACAATAGGACCGTGTCCTGTTCAATCCCTTCATTAGGGAGCATGTGAGAGCCATTAATTTTATGCCCAGTCTGTCCCTGTAAGCTGCAACATCTGGTCAGAGGGGATTTTAGCTTGAGGATTAGCATGTGCTCTACCATGCAGGATGTTTGTATGCACAGAGCAACCGTCCCTTTAAAGAGTGGATCTGTCCATTTTTTTTCTCTTTTGCTGCAACAATTATAGAAAATGGTCCAGCAGAAAGCAGTATTATAGGAAAATAATATTCTAACTTCAATGTTGCTTAATTTTAATTTATTCTATTTGAATAAAATAAAATTATGCATCAATGAATCAATGTGTCACGATGCATTTATTGTGACATAATCCCTGTGTCAAGAAGTGATCGTGTAGCTCGTTTTTACGTTTAATAAAAAGGTTACTGTAAAATCACAGAAAATAGGTGGAGGGAGTTACTGAAACATATTGAAAAATATTGGGAAATACAGTATATAAGGCAAAAACAGAGCTTGGAAGTCAATATTTGGTGTGACCACCTTCGACACAGCCTGAACTCTCTGAGGCAGCTTTCTTGTCATTTCTTTAAGCAGTCTTCAGGAATAGTTCTCCAGGCTTCTTGAAGGACATTCAAAGCTCTTCTTTGGATGTTGGCTGCCCTTGGTTCTGTGCTCTGTCAAGATGATCTCACACTGCTGTAATAATGTTGAGGTCCGGGCTCTGGGGAGGCCAATCCATGACTGATTGTGTTCCATTGTGTGTTTTTCTATCCAGGTCTGTTTTTAGCGCACTGGCAGTTTGTTTGGGATCATTGTCATGCTGAAAAATGATGCTGTTGATTTCCAGATTCTTCAACATCTGAATTCTCTTAGGCAAGCTTTCTTGTAATTTCCTTTGGTACAGTATTCTTCACAGATGGCTGTAGACACTCACTAATTTACCTCTTTTATGACTTCCTCCATACACCAGTTGAACCAAAAATTTCAGTTTGGATTCATCACTCCATAAGCCCTGTTGCCGTTGATTTTCAGTCCAGTTCTTATGTAATTTGGCTTGCCTGAGTTTTTTCTCCCTGTTTTCCTTCCTTAAGAATGGCTTTTTGATAGCCACCCTTCCACTGAGACCATTTCTGATGAGTAACAGTGAACAGTAGATGGATCAGCTGAAGGGCCAGATGCATCTCTCAGGTCCTGTGTCAGGTCTTTGCTGGATGTTTTCCTGTTTTGTAAGGACATGACCTTCACATACTGTTAATCTGCAGTGTAGTTTTTTAGGCCTTCCACTTCTTCTTTTGTCTTCCACCTGTCCAATTTACTCAGTTTTTTAAGGACACACTGCGCATCATGCTGAGTTTTTGGCTAATAGTTCTTTGGGAATTTTTTCCCTGTCAAACTGTGTTATCATTGACAAAGAAATGGGAACAAATTCTGTGTTTTTGTCACAGGCTGCTAGTGACAAAGTGCTTAAAGATACTATTTAAAATTACTTCTTTGCCAAGGTCTCTGTTATGTGTAGAGACACCACTGGTTAGGTGCTTTTTTGTGTTTGAATGATTCATAGATTAGTATTAAGTGGCTTAACAAAAAAAGAAAAGCATCCATCATCCTCTTCCGCTTACCCAGTTCAGAATTGGGAGGGACTGGAGCATATCCCCCGCTGTCATAGGGTGAGGGGCACGGTACGCCCTGGACAGGGTGCTCAGAACCACCTTTAAAAAGAAAGTGTGGCTCCTTGGATGCAAAATGTGAAGAAATGAGTATTGACTCAAGACTTTTGCACAGCAGTCTATCAGAGTCCAATTTTATATTTGTCAAAATGATTCATTACAAATTGAAAATATTAATTATGTGGTAGCACTAAAGGAAAACCCGGGACATCATCCAAAACATCTGAGTTCCTCCTCAAGGGACCATAAACGTTCTCAGTGTTTCGTGGCAATCTGTCCAACACTTTTGGTGATACTTCATTTCTCTAAGTGTCCACCAGGGCCTGGTGGTGATGCTAAAACAGTCTGAAAAACTAAGAGGAATTTAATCTGAACATGGTAATTCTTTCTCGCAGACCTTGCCATCCCGCGTTGAGCTGAAAAATGTTCTGTTGGTTACTTGTAGTATATTATGTATGTTTTTAGGACACAATATGCACTCTATACTCCACATGATGCTCCAGCTATTCTAGATTTATGCTCATCTGTCTGACCTGCATAAAGCATGTGGTACTGCTCTTACTGGAGAAAGGCAGAAGCGTGCAGCAAAGCAGATTACAGTTGTTTTTGTCCCCCCCTGGACGTTTACTTGGCCTTGAAAAGTATCAAAAAGGGAAATGTAAATTTTATTTTCTGCTCTAACTAAGAAGATGCAAGGCGTGACCTGACACTGGGAAGATGCTTCCAGTGCGGCAAAAGCAGGATAGATGGAGGAAAGATGGTGATTGAAAGGAAAAGATGGTGCTGATGGTGGATGTCTGCCATCATTACATCTGAACTCTGACTTCAATTTTAGAACAAATAAGAGTTATTGCCAGTCAAGCATTCATTCATTATATTCAGTCGTGGATGAGTGAGCCAGTCATTGTAAAGATGCTAAATGTGTGTAGGGGTTGTCTCTCTCTCTCTCTCTGTGTGTGTGTGTGTGTGTGTGTGTGTGTGTGTGTGTGTGTGTGTGTGTGTGTGGTTGGTTAGAGGGCAGCCTGGTGAATTAGTATGAGTGAAAGTGCAGGCCAGTAATTTCAGTTATAATGAACAGGGAGAGAAGCCAATGATGAGAAATCATTTATTCATAAACAAAAAAAAAACGAGGATGAGATGGAACAACCTGTTTTGAATTTAAAAACTGTTAAATTATCTGAACCAAGACCGCTGTCACCCTGCCACTCCGCTGCTGCTGATGGTAATCCAGCTTGTCATAATCATCAGCCACTTTAGACTAAATGGAGCATTGAATTCTAGGAGATGTGACGTGCTGGCGGTTGTCTAATTTTACCCCCTCGTTACTGTCAGAGCATGTAGATCATATTCTGTGATTGTAAATAAATAAATTGTAAATTAATCTCAATTCGAGCTGTTAAAGTTTTTTATTATTTTTTTAATTTTTATTTTTTTAGGAAATACAAAGATTTGGCAAGGATTGCTACACAAACTATGTGAAAAGATAGTACGCTGCATATTTAGGTCACTTTCCATCTAATATGCATGCACCTGCTAAATTACGTACATAAAGGGTACCACAGTGTAAGTGCAAACGGTGAGAGTCAGGTGAAGTAGCTTCATTATGAAACATAGACATGTTTCCTGGTGTCAGAGAGAGTGTGCAGAACCTGAAGTTACTCAGAGTTGAGCAGATACTGTGGCAGAATGTGGTCTGTGAGGTCCTGCTTTGTCAGAAGCTACTGTTAAAACTGTTATAATGTGTAAAAAAATAACACTACTTTGAAAATAAATTAAATTTATTGCTGCTTTGTCTTTGAATAAACTCTATTTTTTGATTCAAATCAAAATGTTACGCATGCAGACATTATATTTAACAGTTATGACAAAATGCACTGCAGTTGTTCTCATCATTTTTAATGACTGATAAAAATTGTGTAGGGTGTGAACTTTTGAAGACCTACAAGTTATTCTGCAGTAGTTTAGGTAATTATAATAATTATTCAGCTTTATTTACTAAAAACATCTGTGCAAAACCATTTTGGTCATCTTTCTGCTTGGATTTCTTTACCTGCTTGACTTCACTGACTCAAAGTTGAACACATATTTCACTTTGGGAAGCGCTGTTGTGTGAAATGATGTCATGGTGCTGGATTCTTGTGATATATTTGCGGTGTTTCTGTCCCTGTTTTGATGTTAATGATATTCTTTCTTGTGTTTCTGTGCTCATAGTTTCCCGGTGCCTTCATTCTTTCCCTGTCTTTGCCTCCTTCAAACAAAAGCAAGATGTTTTTTTTTTGTCATCCATAAATAAAAATTTCTGGTTATTGCCTCAAAATTTTAACTTAATAACTTGAAATTTCAAGTTATTTTCTCAATTTGGATTTTCTCGGAAGTTTTTGTTAGTAAGTTGAAGTTTTGAGATACTGAGCTCAGCGTTTTTAGATAAGTCAACCTAAAATATTGACTTATTGATTTCAAGTTTATCTCTGTTTGACCTTTTGAGCCCTACTCTGACCTTGGACTCGACCAGCAGGAAACCTGTAATGCTGCAAAGTAAAGTTTCATATTTTTTAAAGCATATTAAAAATATTCCACAATTAATATTTCTCATTTTCTTTGACAGTGTGCTGCTGAAGGTACCGGGAAGTCATGCATTTTTATTGTGCGCCAGTGAAATCCACAGAACCTTTGCATTTCCTCTGTTGTTGCGCTACATTGTTAAATAATGGAATAAGTCTGATTGTGGAGACATCCACAGAGAGCTAAGTGGTGAAACCAGCATATCTACATGGCATGTGTGTGTGGAGTTAGAATAACCCTGCTTTCTAATATATTTTTTCATATTAAGGCTTGTCTGTGTAGCTCTCATGGGTGGCACAGTGGCACAGTGGTTAGCACTTGTTTCACAGCAAGACGATTCCTTTTCAAATGCCAGCTGGGATCATTCGGTATGAGGCCTCAGTGGGCGCTCTCCGGGTACCCTGGCTTCCTCCCACAGTCCAAAGACATGCTTGTTGGGTTGAGTGGCCATGAATGTGAGGTAGATAAGGTGTTTGAAACATATAGAATAAAATACTTTGATTTATTTTTTTTTTTCGTGCCAGGCAGCACTGAGTTGAAATTTCAAGTTATGTCAAAATTTTGACATAATAACTCAAATTTCTGAGTAATTTGAAATTTGAGATACCTAACTCAAAATTTTGAGACTTATGGCAATTTTTTTTTTTCAGCTGCGGAAACAAGTTGCCATACAGTGCTGTACAAATGCATGTAACTCAAAGTCTAAAGTACTTTGAGTGTTCAGTGCCATTTAAATGTGACTACATCTTGAAAACATGCATAGATGTGAAATATATTATCGTGGAACCAGCACCCAGCTCTTTCTATTGTCATATTTGGCCTCAGCACATCAAAATCTGACAGGCAGCACAGTGGTTAGCACTGCTGCCTCATAGCAAGAAGGTTCTGGTTCAAATCCATCCATTCTCTTCTGCTTATCCTGGTCAGGGTCACGTGGGGCTGGAGCCTATCCCAGCTGACATAGGGCGAGAGGCAGGGTACACCCTGTAGAGGTCGCCAGCTTGTCGCAGGGCCAACACAGATAGACAGACAACCATCTGATCCTTAATTTAATTTGTTTAACTCAAGAAATACAACATTAGAAATAATGACCTGGCTAAATTAGAGCAGATTATTCCTTAGAAAGTTATTTTATTTTTATTTGCTCATCACACTGACTGGGACTTTAAAAATGTCTGTGCCGATGTGGTAGACTGCAGGATTTAATATTTCCTTCCTGTTTAATGTCAGTCATCTGCTGCAGAATTTACCCAACTGAGTATTTTATGGTGATATTTTTTTCACAGATGGTTGGCAAGTAGGCTGAATATTATGGCTTCTTTCACCAGACTGCACATGGGGACAGATTTTTCAACAGACTCTTAATATTCAGCCTGTCTTAAAGAGAGATTTAACACACTCTCTCTCTCATACACATGCACACACAGACAATGCAGTAGAGAGATGAGTGTTGAAGTAAAAAGCCATCGGTTACACAGGTAAGCAAAGGGAGAAAAAAAGGGTGGTAAGTAGTTAAACCACTCGGGAAGGAAGAAAAAAAAATATAATAAAATAAATTGATAAAAGAGCAGAATATAAGTGAAGATGAGAGGCAGAAGGATGTTAAAACTGGCGGATAAGAAGAGAAGATGTGATAAAAGAGAAAAGCAGCCGAGGAAATTGCAAAAAAGAGTGGAGAGGTGGAAGAAAAACGCCAGAGAGAATTTGGGTTAAGTGCTATCTCGGTGAACAGAGTAATTCTTGTACAAAATGAGACACCGCCCACAATGAATGATGCGTGCTGTGGTGCTGAACAGACATTCAATGCATGCACACACACTCCTACACACTTCCCTCACCTCTCTCATGTACAGTACAGTAGCTATCTTGTGGTGACAGCACAAGCCAACAGTCGTCATACATAAATCCTGAGTATTAGTGAAGGTACTGTAGCCTGAATACTCCTAGTGGAGCGAGTAGGCCTTTCAGTAAAAAAGAAAGCAAACGATTTAACAAAGGAAGACTAAAATGAAAGGAAAAGGAAAAGAAGGGAAGAGAGAAGAAGAACGAAAAGTATTGTTGACTTAAGCAGAGGGTGGAAGTTTAAAGAGAGAGGACAACGTGTGGACAGAAAGGGATGACGATAAAGATGAGAAAATTAAAGAAACGAGAGGCTAAAGAGAGGTAAAGAGGGGATAGAGATGGAAGGAAAGGGGGTGGCTGGCAATGAAAATAGAGACTGAGAAAAACCAGAAAGCTCAGAGAAGACAAAGGAAAGACATGAGATGAAACAGAGCAAAACAAAAAAAGAGAGCTGAATGTAAGTTGAAGAGAGAGAATAAAGAGCATGGAAGAAGAAAGAAGGGAGGGGACAACACAGGAGAGAAGCTGGATGAAATGAAGCCAACATGGAGTGGACAGTGAGCCAAATCAGAAGATGGGAAGAAGAAAGCAGAAGAAGTTTGAAACAGAGACAATGACCGAGAGAGAAGATGAAGTGAAGCAGAGGATTGGACGGCAAGCATTTACTCATCTACCAGGAATCCCTGCTAGCTTTCACCGCTCCTAATCCTGGGAAGAGTCATCTCTTCTCAAACTGGGGCATCAAGCTGTGCTTGTATCGCTGTAACCCAGATAATTCCAGTTCATACTGGGCCTCCAGTTAAAAGACTTTTATAGTCCAGACTCCCTACCGAGTCGGGAGATAATTCAAGTTCAGCCTTGAAATTAGACCCTGTGAATTAAGGTTTGGCTGCACGACGAGAGAAAATGTTAAATATCGTTTCTCAAAGCGTTTTCTATCATTTTCACACTGGGGGGTGGGGGGTTGTAATTTTTTTCATAGAGGCCTCTGTGATTCAGACTATTTACTGGAGCTAGCTTGTTGCCATGCAGAAGTTGTGAAGGTTCTGCCAAAGGTTTGGAGCAGCATTTACTACCTGCCAGAAAGCTCCTGCGAGTAGCTGTTGGGGGCTCGCTGATTCCAGTGGTGTAACTCTTTCAGATAAATTACTCTGGTCTGTGTAATATACCATTGTGTTATGGATGGGTATGCACTGTGCAAGTTTAGGGCAGGTCTAGTATTTCCACTAAGTATTTTATTGTGAGATACAGAGCGTGGCTGTCTAATGTGCTCCACAAAAACATCTTAGATTTAGAGCGGGAGCGCAAAATGTGGAGCTCTTGGATGATATTTACGGCTGTACGGTGGTAAACAAGAACCGGCGTGTCGGTTTTTGAAGGGTAATTTATATCAGAGACCCCCGTATCCTGTCAGCATCCACTGAGCACTTGTGTCCATATTCATTAATCATAGTTGCTGTCTCTGGTATTGCCTCCTACTTAAAGATCTTGACATTCATTTGGGAGGGCTATAGTTGGCTCATTTAGATTTTACATGACATTACATTATATTTTTTTTATTACTCACTGTGTGCATATGTGTTCGTTGACGTGCCGAGCAAAAATCCAGGCATTTAAGTCAATTGTCACCCCGTCTTTAGTGCCCTTTCTGCCAGCTCATTTCACCTGCTATCGGACACACTAAATGATACCAAAGTAATAACCTACCCAGCTCTATCACTCACTTAAATTATTCATAGAATCTCATTGTGTTGTCTAATTATATGATTTCATCTTATGCATTCCGAGGGTTGGCTAGGTAGTGTGATTACTTAGGAAAAGCCGCGAACAAAAGGTGAAACTGTGAAGCGCTGCAGAACGATCACACGGCACCAGAACCTCTCCTGATGAAAAGTTTGAGAAGTTGTCCTCGTCTGACAACCTCAGCCTGGTTTCTGTTTCTTTTTTGGCTTCTCTAAAAGTTGGGACTTGATTTTAAAGTTGTGAGGTCATGCCATGACTAACATTTTAAAGTTGTTTGGAAGGAAGGGTTGATGTTAGTTTTGACAAGTTGAACTTTGAGAGAAAAGTATTTACTTACAAAAGTGCAAAAGTGTATAGAAGTGTGACTAAAGATTACACTGAAGGTTTACATTTTTCAACGTGTGGCAATTAACCAAGCCGAGTCCCGCATTTCTAACTTTGTCACCTGTGCTATAATGTCAGGTTAGAAGATACAGTGCCTTCTTGTTATGGCCTTAATGGGATTTTCCATTAAGAAGGATGGAAGTCTGTCCTCACCCCCAAATAAAAATCCCAAGCAGTTTATCTCAGATTTGTCAGTGCATTAGCGCCCGCTTTTGACTTTATCCTTCATGCCTAATGCAGACTCTTTACATGTTCACACTCACTATTGTGACTGATGAAAGGCATCAGTCTCTGTAGACTGAAAGATTATTTGGGTGTGCAGTTAAAATATTAAGACGTTTAAGCTTAAAGGGATTCTTTGATGTTGAGCATTTTATACAAACTTCTTCCTCTAATGGATGATCATCCATCCATCCATCCATCCATCCATCTTCTTCTGCTTATCCGGGGTCGGGTCGCAGGGGCAGCAGCCAAAGCAGTGGGGGAAATTACTAAAAAGATTTCAGGCTTTCTCAACAGTTTTTTCATTCTCATGGTCCCATTAATTACCAAGTGTGAAAAAGAAAAAGCCTATTTACCTGATTTCCCCTTCAAGGTCATCTCCTTTTGTACCTCTGGACATCTCCCAGATGCTGCTGTTTTAAGATCACTCTGTGGAAGTCCCACTCTGATCACTTCCATGTATGCCCCTGCAGTTTCACCATGAACAGCAAACACCAACTTCTGTTCTATTATCAGGATGAGGATGAGAGCTGGGTTTCTGCCTAACAGCTGTTTTTAAATGAAGAATTTCCCAAGCCCAAAAGCAGTGTATCAGGTTGGGAGTACAACCAAGAAGATGACTGTCATGTTTTTGACATTCCTTGGGTTGTGCATTACGAATTTGTCCCTCTGGGGTCAAACTGTCAATGCATAGTTCTGCTAAATTGTAGATCTGGCCTCCTGTGACTTCACCCACTTCTCCAAAATGAAATTTAGCTCCTTGACACACTGGTGGAGCTCCAGAATCAGCCGCAGAAGTGCAAGCAGACAGGTCAGAACTTCCATGGAGTAATCTAAAGACTACCTATAACAGGAGACTGGCCAACTGTTATTTGAGTTTTATGGGTGGAGTTGTGGAACTTTATGATTTCATACTCTTTTCTCCTATTTTTTATTTGGAATTGAGTCAAATAATGAAAAATTGGATGGCGCTCCAATTGATGTAGAGAACTTGTGATTCATTTCCTGTTAAGAATGTCCGAAAAATGAGTAAACCAGATCCTTCAGTACAAATATAAAGTTTTGTCCTGACTTAATGAAAGCTTGTGTACCACAGAGCTGGAAACATCACACCCAACAGCCCAGCAGTTTTTTTTCTTTAGCAATTAAAAAAGTTAGTAGCTTCAAGAGAGTTCACGGGCCAAGTGGCTCTGCATTAGTCATGCCACCACATTTATGGATGACAGTGTTTGCTCAGTAATAGAAACATTTTAGAAACATAAAAAAATTATTTATGGTTTATGTTATGACACTTAGTTTTTCTCATCCTTTGTCTTTCTGAATATTGATTCTTGGATTCTTGTGATCCTCAGATCTTGTTTTGAGTACTTTCCTTTTTCATGTGCCTCCTTTGTTCCCCTCTGTCTGTCTCACTGTTGCCTGTAGTCCCCTCTTTCAATTTACTTCCTGTTTTATTTTGAACGTTTAATCGTCCTGTGGTTTTACTCTGTTCTGTTCCCACCCTCAATTAAGTTTACCTTTCCCTTATTACCCTCTCTCCCTGCTGTGTGCAGTATTTAGTCTGTGTCTTTCCCCTAATTGTCAGGTTGTTGTCGCTGCTCCCCTTCGACCCAGACTTCCCCATTGTTGGCCTTTGTTGGTTTTGTATCAGTTTACATTTAGTTTAACCAGCTTCATGCTGCATCTTTTTGTTCTCATATTTGTCAATATGAAAGTTCCTATTTTTTTACTTATTCCAATAAGCTGTCTTTCTCAACAAAAGGTTTTCCATCTTCAAATTTGATCCACTTTTTGAGGAATTGTGACAAAAATATGTGCCTTGGGCTTATATCTTTTGCATTAACAGTAGTACAGAATGATATATCAAAAGG
Source organism: Cichlasoma orientale (assembly GCA_034780415.1). Lineage (NCBI taxonomy): Eukaryota > Metazoa > Chordata > Actinopteri > Cichliformes > Cichlidae > Cichlasoma > Cichlasoma orientale. The sequence continues at coordinate 128,649 of JAVDPK010002276.1, read as the reverse complement.
GTAAAATGGGGATATATATCAAAGACATAAAGAATATGTCCATTTTCATCTGAAATGAATTAGTAAGCTTCCTGCTAATTCCTACATTAGGCTCCTCTCTGTTCTTGCTCTGTGTGCAGATTAGAAACAGTCCTCTGCCTCTCTGCCACACTTTGGTTTGACAGAATGTGCTGTCTGTGTTTGTTAGAAACCACGGTCTGCACAAACCCAGACTCATGCAGAGAAAGGCTGCTGTCACCATTTTTACAGGCCACTGCAGATCTGTTTTCATTGACAGAGGGCTGCAAAGGATAAGATGAAGACGCTGCTGTACACCAGTCATGTCTCTATTCTATACACACAATAGATCAGAAAAGTGCACACAGATGCACCTACACAGATTTGCTAATTTTTCCTCCTTTGTGCTGCTTTGAGCTGAAGAAAACTGAAGATGAGCCCTGCGCCATGCTGGCCTGCCTTATGCGTCGCCCTCATGGTTGCAGGACCTTCAGAACTGATATTCACTCAGCCCTCTGTGTCCTTCCATCCAACCATTCATTCATTTATTTCCTCTCCAAGTCACATCGATTTGCAGCTTTTTCTTGGCCGTTCTTGGTTTAACTGCTGACATTTTTTTTCTCTTTGTGTTGACTGAGGTCTGGGAAGTTTTCTTCCATTAGCACATATATATAACTTTATTTTTTTTTAATAATTCCTGAAATTTGTCAGAGCCAATGTAACTGTAAAATTGTTTTTCAGTTCCAGCTCCGAGGAGGCTGCGTTTCAAAGCGCTGAGCTCAAGCAAACTCCTTGTTTCATGGAAGGAGCCCAAAGGAGACTTTGACAGCTATCTGCTTTTCTACAAAACTATACCAGGTAGGATGTTTTTTTTTTTTTTTTTACTGTACAGACTCATGCACAATGCACACATGCACGCATACTTCTATGCCAAAGAGAAGTGGAGCTTAACTTTGAAATTTTGGAGGAAGGATCCCATTATGACTTGGATTTTCTGTCTGTCAGGAAGGATTATGTAATTTACTTCTTATCAAAGCTCCTTTGAAGGGATTACACTCTTGAGAGATATGGAGGACTCAGAATTTGTCCTGCACCTCAGCCAAGTTTGAGACAAGGGAGAGTTTCTGCTGCGTATGTGCAGCCTGTCAGCAGATTTTGGAAACAGGACTGATAGGTATACAGGACATTAGGAACTATACTAACTGAGGACAGCTGAATGACAGTACTAAACCTCATTGAATATAGTTACAACCATGATGGACGCATGACATTTTGCTTTTATCCCACGTCTGTCACAAGTTGATCAGTGCACAGGCACCGGCCATGATTTTGTCTCTTTTTGAGCACGCACAGTGTAATTAAAATCTAATAGAAATCACCCTAATCACTGCTGATGCCTCCTTCACAGTCCACCTGCATTTACAGCCATAAACCCTCCTTCACACCACTTCCTTCTTTATTGATGCTGTGCTGAATACAGCAGGTAATTCTTCCGCAGCTGATGTGAAAATGAATAAGTAGGACTGAATAAGCACTCTGTGACATAAAACTCGTTTCTCACAAACAACGCTTTGTGGAAAAAAAAAATGCCACGTCTGACAATTTTTTGCTGCTTCCGACAGCTGAAAAGAGAACTAAAACTCAAATTTATGGCCACTTCCTTCAAGGGGGGAGTGCAATAGTAGCTCACTGGCATTTAGCAAATTCAATAAAAAAAAAAAAAGAAAATGGCAGGGTTCTTGCTGTATTTATAAAGTATTGGATAGATAAAGCCTTTTTCAGTTAAAAAGTAGCCATGAGGAGACAGGCACCTGTCATGTGTCCTGAGGTCCACTCTCTTTGTTCTCTCACTGAATCAGATGAGGTGAACTCAACTTATGCTAAGAATAAAACATCTTTTTAGATCACACAGGAGGCTATCGGAGTGGCAGCTAACCTTTTAGCTCCACATATGATCTCTTTTCTCCTCAGCTTTCCTTTTTTTTTTAATAAAAAGGAGCAAACAGTGCAACTGGATAAGAATTCAGGTTTTAAGTTGAACCAGATGATTCACTTATGCCTACAAAAATGACTGTTTTTCTTTTCTTAATGCATATGTTCTTCCGTAACGTAAACCATGTTTTATGGCACTGAAAACCGCTAAAAAATGTTCAACTTTAACCTCCGCGTCTTTGTTGGTTGGCTTTATCCTCATAAGCATTTGCTGGAAATCTGTTGAATAGCCTGCCTTTTGTCTGTTTGTACATACACATCCTCGTGTGATAGTTATTAGAGCCAGATGTCCATATTTAATCTTTTAAATCTCAGTGGAGATGAAGCCAGATCCACATGAAAAAAGCTGACTTTTTGTAATATGCATGCATCTGAACATAATGTGATTACTGGAAGATTTGCTTGCTTTTTAAGCCCTGAAAGGTATAAGTAGTGGTGGAAACCGCAATGCAGGACTCATAGTGATAAAATATCCTAATGATCTTCACTGGTGTGCAGGTTCATTTGTTAATCACATTATTGTTTAACTAGACAAGTTTAAATTAGCCCTGTGAAGTGGTAGGAAAAAAATACAGACAGCCTGTCAGGATGAGGTGTTGCCATTACTGTGGTGGGAACACAGCGGATTGGCTGAGGATTGCTCAGTGTTTGTTAGTAACTTTATTCGGTTACATGTTAATTATGGATCCAAAAAAAAAAAAGGGTCTTTTTGGAAAACATGGACGCTGCGTCTTCCAGATTAAAGAGGAGACGGATGATCCAGCTTTTTATCAGCGCTCAGTTCAAAAGCCTGCATCTTTGATGGTATGGCGGTGCATTAGTGCCTATGGAACCATCAATTCAGAAAGGTATACAGTGATCCCTCATCTATCGCAGGGATTACGCTCCAGAGACCCCTGCAATAGCGGCATTATATTTATTTTATTATTTATATATATTTTAAGGCTTTATAAGCCCTTCCCACACTCCTATAAACCTTTCCCACTCTCGTACTACAACTTGAATGATGAAGATGATGAATTATGTAGCTGTGCAGTACTGATGGCGAAGAAGGTGGTGCAGTATCTTCGCCCTCGGCCGTAACTTCCATTTCTGCTAAAGGCGTAGGCGTAACTTATCTCTCGGAGTGATGAACATAGTTATGGGTTTTTATATAAATACTTGTATACCGCAAAATCCCGCGATATAGTGAAAACTTCGCAATACAGAAGTGAAGGCGCAATAAGCGAAGGACGACTGTGTACAGGTTTTAGAGAAACGTGCTCCCATCCAGACGATGCCTTTTTCAGGGAAGGCCTTGCCTATTTCAGCAAGACAATGCTAAACCACAAACTGCAGCTATTGCAACGGCACGGCTTCATAACAGAAGAGTCCAGGTGCTGAACTGGAAATATGAAAACATTTGGATCATCAAGAAAAGAAAAATATGACAAAGAAGACCCAGGACTGTCGAGCAGATAGAATCCAAGAATGGGACAACATTCCTCTCCCAGAAGTCCAGCAGCTGGTCTCCTCAGATCCCGGATGTTTACTGACTGTTGATAGAAGAAGAGGGGCTGTAATTCAGTGGTAAACATGGTCCTGTCCTGACGTGTTGCTGCCATCAAATTCAAAATGAGCTAATATTTTTCTTAAAATGGTCAATTTTCCCAATTCAAATATTTGATACGTTTTCTAGACATATACAAAACTTAAATTGACTTAATTATTCAATATGACTCAAACTGAGCGAATGAGCCCATAAGCTCATCAGGAAAGTGTTTACAGAGATGAAGGCCCAGGACTTCTACCAGTAAGAACATCCATCCAAAAAATATATATTTCAGTCGCATTCTGAAACTGTTTGTAATCAAACTGTCAACATATAAGTAAGTGAAGTTTAAGCAACAAGTTTAACTTAAAAGGACAAAACAGGCAGAGACTGAAGAGTGAAACTGAAACCATGTAAAACATGACAGAGCAGGTATGCTGGTATTTTTTTTTTTTTATTTAATCAGATTATGTTTTACCTTGTTGTATTTTGGCATGTGGTCTTTTAAAATGTTTTTGTTGGTCAAGAAAGACAGCAGCACTGTGTGTGCTTCCTGATGGTTGTACCAGGCCAATTTTGCAGTTGTGATAAAGTACTTAAGAAGATTACCATTACACTTCTAGCCAACAGTCTAATGTTTATTGTGGTTTAGAATGAATGTTTAGAAAGCAAAATAAAGCACAAGTTCTTTGCTGTAATCTTCAAAAATCTACTTAATTACACTCGATAATGACAGATGATGATTTTAATGGGTTCTCCACAGCTGATGTACTTGGCTGCAAGCAAATCACTTTTGTGTTGTAAGAATTTGTAAGACTTGCAATGACTTTAAAGGATTAATTCAACATTTTTGGAGAAATGCTTACTTTTACTTTGCATAAGAGCATTAAATTAAAAGATCAATACCACTTGGGCACTAAGAATCCAGGGTCTGAGGATAAAAACTGAAAGCAGGGCCAACTTGTGAGCCTCTAAAACTCACTAAGTAGGATGATCCATCTCAGCAGAAATGTAAAAAGGCCAAATTTGTGATTTTATGGAGGGGATTGTGCACCAGGTAACCAACACAGATGCTGTACATGTGTGAAGTGCAGGATGAATGGCAGAAGTAGCTACAATGCATAATGTCTACTAGGATGAGAATCAGTCTGCTTGTCTTTGTGTACGTATTGTACAAATAAATAAATAAGATGCTTTAATTGTTAGCCTTAGACTGTTAATAAATGTTAATGTTAACCTAAGCTAAGCTTCATTTAAACCTGCATACATGGGATTAAATGGTCTTTAAACTTATCAGTGTGGCATGCAAATTACAAAGAATCACAAATAAACACCCATTAAAACGTCCAAACAGGTGGTTGGTGTGGAGCTCTTTGATGCATCGATGTTGCCGTCTAATAAATCCATGTCAGTCACTGAGGTGATCTATGGAGGTGAAAGGCTGTAAAGAAAGGAAGCCCTGAGAAAAATAAGACATGAATGGTCAGTTTTCATATAGTGACCAAGTAAATGCCTCCCCCTTAAACCTGAGCCCTGTTGTTTGGTTGATTAATAGCAGTTTGGCTCGCCTGCACAGGCCAAGCCTCCAGTTTGCGGAGTTGATCAATGCAGTTACCTCACCTGATCTTCAGGCGCCTTCAGAAGGATTTATCTCCTTTTTCCCAAAGGTGTCATTAGTCAGCACCTCGCAGGGACAGGTGACAGAAGAGCTGAGGAAGCGCATGCACAGACACGTACACACATACACACACACACACACACATATTACTGATGGCTGAATTGATTGCTGGGTCAAAATTAATGTGGGGAGATAATACGACCTGTTGGCCTGATGAGGATTAACGGCTGAGGAGAGGACACAAGCACACACACAGGATTGTGAGGATCGACTGCTTTTTTTTTTTGGGGGGGGGGGGGGGGGC